>VZTU01000339.1:0-25269 GCA_013400835.1 Zapornia atra | reverse complement strand
GAGCTCTGTGGAGAAGGACCTGGGGGTCCTGGTTGATGACAGGTTGCCTATGAGCCAGCAGTGTGCCCTGGTGGCTAAGAGAGCCAATGGGATCCTAGGATGCATTAGGAAGAGTGTGTCCAGCAGGTCGAAGGAGGTGATCCTCCCCCTCTACTCTGCGTTGGTCAGGCCCCACCTGGAGTACTGTGTCCAGTTCTGGGCTCCCCAGTATAAAAAAGACAGGGACCTCCTGGAGAGAGTCCAGAGAAGGGGTATGAAGATGATTAGGGATCTGGAACATCTCCCGTATGAGGACAGGCTGAGTGAACTGGGACTGTTCAGTCTCGAGAAAAGAAGACTTAGGGGGGACCTAATTAGTGTTTATAAATATCTTAGACATGGGATGCAGGGCGAATTGGCCAGCCCCTTTTCAGTGGTCTGTGGGGACAGGACTAGGGGCAATGACTGTAAGCTGGAGCATAGGAAGTTCCGCACCAACATGCGGAAGAACTTTTTCACAGTGAGGGTGACGGAGCACTGGAATAGGCTGCCCAGGGAGGTGGTGGAGTCTCCTTCGCTGGAGATATTTAGGTCTCGTCTGGATGCCTATCTATTTAATATGAGCTGGGGAGCCTGCTTTGGCAGGGGGGTTGGCTCCGATGATCTCTTGAGGTCCCTTCCAACCCCTACGATTCTGTGATCTGTGATCTGTGATCTGTGTCTTGAAAATTTTGCAACTGGCCTATGCTGACTGAGGAGGGAGGCTTGGACACAAGTGTAGAATTATATGGGTAATTTTTTTTCAGTCACATGAGTTTTTCCATTCATATGGGGATACACTGAATACATATTTACATATTTCAGGCATTCAGGTACAACATGATTTGACCAATCATTACTCAACACACACACTACTGTATAGCTATGGTATCCACCTGGCAGAAAGCTCTGTCCTCTACACTCTCCAGAATGAATGTGGCAACCCAGACAGAGCTCCCACAAAAACGTGCAGCCACCCAGGTCTCAGGCTGCAGGGAGTGCCAGAGCCTGTCTCTGGGAATGGATGGCAGCAGTGAGAATGGCTTTGTTAGGTAAAACCAGCTGGATGATCTGCTCAGCCTGGTGGCAGAGCTACGAGGGGAAGTAGAAAGGTGAAGGAGCATCAGGAGGGTTGAGAAGGAGATAGACTGGTGGAGCCATGCTTTGCCCTCCCTAAGACAGAAACAGGGACAAACATCAGAAAAAGCCAAATCAAGGGGACCTTGATCCTTCCCCTGCCAGGATGAAGGCAGTATATTTTCAAGAAATTGAACCACCATGATGTGATTGATGCTTTAGGAGAGATGTTTGAATATGGCAATATAAACACTGGAATGTATTATATTAGTCTGTGAATTTAATTCTTTCATCTTTTTGTGTCAAGACAGGGAAAAATTTAGCTAGATTCCCTAGATATGTAGTCTGTTACTTTACTGTCTGAAAATGAGTAGTTAAGACTCTACAGAGGCCTGAACTGAGTATCAAAAAAACTCAGCTGGATGGTTCAGGTTCACAATGAACCTCAGAAGTGCTTAAAGTATCAGTAGTACTCTAAGGCACTAGAGAGAAATCTACTATAATCCACTATTATTTTCATCAGTTTAAAGATTCAGCAGTAGTTTATGGACAGAGTTGTTTCCCTACTGTATCTTAATTGTGCATTAGTAATAATATATTACTTATGTTACTTTCTAATTTAAGGATAATAGCCATAATTGATTTTTCAGAGTTGCAATCATTTCACATCCAATACATCAAATGTTTTTAAAAAATGCAAGTATAAAAAAATCTTTTTCACCATGTTTGGCTTTTCTTAAACAATGAAACGATAATCAGATAATGTTTAAGTGTTATTGAATTATTTCCCCCCATACCCCAGTAATCTTTCAGTGCTCATCCGCAATAAATTGCTATTTGGACAGATAGTGGTTTTAAGCCTTATTTTGTATGCCAAATTACTTATTTTATCCTCTTGCACTAAGCAATACACTTCAAAATGCATAAAAATCTATAATTTATTCAGTTAATGGCTTTCTCATCTTTACGCAACATGATTTTCTGTGGAAAATAGCACAACTTAAAGATATCTGCTTGATGCTGACTTAATTTGCTTGTGAATCTGAATTTGTTGAAGATCCATTAGATTCTTTTTCTGAAATCATCCTTCTGCACATCAAGATTAATACCACTTATTTCTCTTCTGTAAAAAAATTGTATAGGGAAAAATAAGAACCTTTTTAAAGGATCGTGTTTGAGACAGCAGTCAACTGCAAGATTGTCTTTCAGGTTTGATGACTATGGCTTGTTAAATAAAGAGAATATATAGACGTCAGTTTGTGACATTCCTACAGAATTTTTTTCCACAATCCAGTGATTTCCTCCAGTGGCTCTACTTTTCAGTAGCTATAAAACCTCTGAACTCTGGGAGAGTCATAGTAAAATGAAGCAGTATTTTTTGTATGCTAGCTCTGAGGTTCTGAGACATATTCCTGGAAGATAGAACTAAGAAATGATGACCAGATGGCTTAGGAAGTAAAGCCTTTTGACAATGCTGTTGATGTTGCAAAAGACATGGAGACAAAACATGCTGGAGTGAAGGGATGCCATCCAGAGGGACCTTGACAGGCTTGAGAGGTGGGCCCATGCAAATTGCATGAAGATCAACAAGGCCAAGTGTAAGTCCCTGCACAACTACAGTCTGGGTGGAGAATGACTTGAGAGCAGCCCTCAGGACAAGGACATGGGGGTGTTGACTGATTTAAAGCTCAACATGTGCAATTAATGCACACTTGCAGCCCAGAAAGCCAACCCTGGGCTGCATCAAAACCAGCATGACCAGCAGCAGATAAAAGGAGGGGATTCTGCCCCTCTACTCTGCTCTGGTAAGACCTCACCTGGAGTACTGCGTCCAGCTTTGGTGTCTTCAGTACAAGAAAGATGTGGGGCTGTTTCAGCAATTCCAGAGGAGAGCTATGAAGATGATCATAATGCTGGAACACCTCTCCTATGAAGACATGATGTGAGAGTTGGGCTTGTTTAGCCTGGAGAAGAGAAGGGTCAAGGGAGACCTTATTGCAGCTTTCTGGTACCTAAAGAGGGCCTACAAGAAATAGAGAGAGGAACTGTTTATCAGAGAGTGTAGTGATAGCACAATGGGTAATGCGTTTAAGCCAAAAGAGGATAAATTTAGAGTAAATTTTAAAAATTAATTTTTCACTATGGAAGTGGTGAGACACAGGAACAGGTTTTCCCAAAGAAGCTGTGGGTGCAACCTCTTTTGAAATGTTCAATGCCAGGTTGGATGGGGCTTTGAGCAACCTGGTCTAATGGAGGGTGTTCCTGCCCATGGCAGGGTGGTTGGAACTAGATGGTCTTTGAGATATCTAAATCACTCTATGATTCTATTTTAAAATTTTAAAAACACAGAAGAATTCTGCCATACAAGTCTTTAATTGTAACTGTTGAAACTAAAGAAGCAAACAAATCAACCTAAAAATGGTTGCCAGGACCTGATTTGTAGGCAAGATAAAAAACAGGTGTCTTTGCACTTGGAAGTAAGTTTGGATGTAGAGAAAATTATCTCAAAACTTGCTACCTGCATAGAGACCTTAGCTAAATCCTATCCTATATTTTGCTAACCTTATGCTAATAAGTGACTGTGCATTCTGAAATTGAGCAGACCAGGCATACTTCCAACACAACCCCCTAAGTCTGAAAGATTTATATAACTGACTCCTGATCTGTGATTGCTACACCTCACTAAACTGCCACACTTTCTAGAAAGTATAATTTGATATTCTATTTGTTTTAAAGTTTTTTTTCCTGGAAAAATAAGTTATGTGCACTTTTAAATATTTCTCCAAGTACATTTGTGATGCTGCAAGTTTGGTGAGACACATCTGTTTCTTCAAATTGGCAAAACACTTTGTAAGTGATTTCTGTTAAGAAGTGCTCTGGCTGGTTTACTTCAATACAAGGGGTCATTTCAGTATAATGACTTGTATTCTTGAATTTTTCTTTGACCATATTTTTACGCTACTTATTTTTAGGTAGTCATCCACTTTTAAATTTCTTTGGAAAAATACTGCTCTTATCATAAAATTCAGTTGTGTTCTTGAAATCTCTATGGCTTGATTTCCTTCATTTAAAGAAATTAATCTTAATGATCTTTTTAAGTCTTGATTTCATATTCACTACCAAGCTTTTTTGTTGTATTCTCTTTACTCTTATAGTGTCCATATTAAACTTTCTTATGGAATCAGGCCTCTCCTGCTGCCAGAGTTGTTTGTATCCCATTCTTTGGGCTATGCTTTGAATAAGGCTGATTGTTATTGTCCACACTCATTCTGCACTGCAGGCACAGGTTGTTGGGACACTGCTGCTGGGTTCTTACAGGCTGCGCACGGCTGGTAGTTTATTAACTACACAGCCTGGATTGTGAATTGTATTCTTTAGCCATGGTTCCTAAAAGGCTATTCAGTAACATTTTATTATAATTTAATAGAAACTTTTGACCAAACTGTTGTGGCCAGCCTTACGGATACAGAGATATCGGTATTACAAATGACAGAAATTGTTCCCCACTGTTCAGTGTTGGAAAATGGATAGCAGATTTTCCGTTAAATAGAGAAGGAGAAAAGGGGATGTGATGGTTAAAAGTAATACTTCTAAGGATAAAGTGTTCCCTTGAGGATGATCACTTGCCAAAAAAAAAAAAAAGAAAAAAAAAGCAGTTGCATGGATATGGCATCATGGAGGTTTTGTTGTTTGGTTGGTTTAGGGTTGTTTTTTTTTTGTAATGGGACAGAGTGGAGTTTTAATGTGTGACTTGGTCTTAATTCTGCCTCCTTGGGCTATTGGATGGGGTTAATTGGCATAAAAATGGGGAAAAAATGTTGTGGTTTTTTTTTTTTTTCTACACTTATCTAGGTGCTATTTTTCCCAGATATGAAGTAAATCATACATTTCTATTGTTACTGATTTGTTTTAGAGGAAGACAGTGATTTATGCTGAAAACTGCATTTCTTTGGAACAATGGGTGCTTTTTTAGTATAACAAACAAGCTGAAGCTTCGCAGGAAAGCATCTTGTCAATGAGTAACATACATATATATTAGATTTTAAAACCCCACCAATGTAGTGCTAAAACCTTATATTAAATGCAAAAGAGGTCTTAGTCATACATGTTCTTATACAAACCTGAGTTTTTCCGTGATGCACTGTGGTCCTGAATAATTTTCCTAGGCAAGTTAAAGTCCCTTGAAAATATTTTGACAATTGAAGTGCTGACACAATCTTAACTATAGCAGCATGATCAGCAATAGTGATAATACAAAAATAAAAAAAATCAACATCAATCACAAGAAAACAGAAAAATAAGGGTAAAGCATATATCTGTACTAGCATTTCCTGAAGGAATATCTAAGTTGTTAGGTGCTGCCAAAGTGCACTATTTTTTCTTGAAATTTGCTTTGCATAAAAGAAACTGAAGTTGTTTTTTTTTTGTTTGTTTTCAGCAGTTGTGTTCAGTTTCTACTTCCAGTATAGCACATTAGTCTATCAAGAAAAAAACATCACATTTGAGCTCCAGGTATGTTTCTAACATTCTTTTATAAGCTTCTACTAATGGATATATGCCATCAAGTTAGACCATACTGATGTAATAGTGTGTGTCTGTGTGTATTTGCATATTGACTGCANAACTGTTATATCGTTAATACATAATAGTTTGTGGCTGTTTAGAACTCTATTCCTGTACTCAGGGTACATTTTTCTGCAAGGTATCCTTTCTTCAGATAAAGGACAAGAGTCTATTGGCTGAGTATTTTAGACCTACTTTTTTCTAAGTCATTGATTTAGTTTTCTCTTATATTCTTAGCTCCTTCAGATTTGAGCTGAAAGTTCTCTCTTGCCTTCTGACATAATGCTGCATTATCTTGCAGTGGGATAACCAGGTCTCAGGCAAGAATCATGCAGTTGTAAACACAGCAGCATCTAACAGCACAGTGGTTTGAACCACACACACCTCACTGCAGGTAATCACGGTGGAACGATTACACTGAAATCTATCAATTTCTTGAGAAGCTTATCATGTAATGCATGTGTGTGTATGTACTACTTCTAATTACCAGTGTTTCCTCATCTTCTAGTATTTCTCCTTGTACTCTGATGGCTCCTTACTCCTTTGTTGATAGTTGCGGAGAATATTGCTGATTAGGTACTTACTGAATAAACCTGTGCAATGAGGCAAGAAGCAAAGCTAGGAAAAGAATAAAAGAAGGAAGGAGACAGGAAGAGCAATTAAATCACAGGGTATTACCTGAAGCAAGATATGCTAATTGGAATGTGAAAGAATTAACACTGCAGTGAAACTCAGCATCATATACTGTTTATTCTTCAAGTCCGTGAGCCTGTCTTGCATGACTTAGAGTCTGCTGTAGTCCTGAAGACTCTCAGGCTGAGCCGAGTTTTTGGGTTGTTAATAAATAATCATGTCTTCTTTCTAATCCCTGGGTTTTGAATCCTTGGTAAATATTAGTAGAAGCAAAATTTCTATCAAACCAAGGGTAAAAAAAATTACTACCCTCAAAACAGTAAGCTTTCCAGAGGAACTTGTCTGGAAAAATGTATTAGGGAAATGTAAGAAACGCTCAAAGAGAAAAACTATGATATATTATGATCTGTAGAAGTAACAGCTGATGACCGTTATCCATAAAACTATCCCTGAAGCAGTAAGTGAAGGAATCGCAAAAGAAAAAAAGACATGAATAAATAAACTGCAATAAAAATATTGCAGTTCGACATCTAAAATGTTCCTTCTTGATATTTAAGCCCACAAGTTCAGAATTAATATTATGTAACATGTCCTAGGCAGTGGTCTTGCATTGTCTAGTGTACTAAAATAATCTAGTTTATTCTCCGTTCAACATTTGTTTTGTGTGTCTCCTAATTTTTGAAGAGAAACATGAGAAAGAAACAAGATGAAGGTGCTGAAATGTCTGGCCATACATGAAGTCACTGACATACTGGTCAACAGAAGACTGGTGGAAAGAAGACACTGTCACTGGCATATTAAAATACAAAATGCACAAGAAATTCACAGTAAGTCATATTGCTGATAAATGAGTACTGAGAGTTAAAGAGATCTAGAATCAAGTCAAATAAAATAACCATCCCAGCAAGTAATTCAGAACCTTTTTGGAGTGAAGTCTTCAGATAGCCATTTATCACTGTACACTGAGACAGATTAAGTGGTAGCAAGGGAGAGATTAAAGTGTAGTGGGAGACACCATTTTCTGCCTTGCCTCTTCTTCTGCCATGTATATGGGTCAAATATAACATCAACATGCGATGCAGAGGTGGAAATTTATTATGAGGTAAGTGATTATTTATTTCTTGGAGCAGCTGCATAGGGAATCCAGAAGAGGAGGAGCAGTCTGTGAGTTGGTGCCAAGCAGTGTTCAGGGTCTGGCTAAAGATTTTATTTTTAAGAAGTGAGTCTTCAACAACAATGAACGTAATTTTATTTAGCATCTTCACAGGATGTGCAAAAGCCAGTAAGTCCACTAAAAAGGTACCTATGTATAAAGAAACCTTTTTCTGAAGAAAATAAAAAGCAAAGCTAAAGGAATTAAATTGTTATAGGTTTTATGGCCATTACTGAAGGACACCTTCCAAGAAGTGCAACATTAATGAATACAAGAAAGCTGATTTCACTAAGCAGGAAAGTAAAGAAAATCATTAGACATAAGAAACTACGTCTAAGAAGCTGAAGTCAGCTTTTTCAGCTTGAAAGTAGAAAATATGAAGACCTCTGGCAAGCAAAATTTTAAAAGACAATTAATCCCAAAAACTTTGAAGAGCAATTGACAGAGGAATTAAAGAAAGAGTATAACTTTCTTCAGACAGGAAAATCAAGAAACCTTTTAGAGAGTTGGAGAGACAGTTACTGATCAGGTTATTAAAAGAGCACTCAGAAAGGGCAAGGCCTTTACAGAGAGCTAAAATTATTCTACTCATGAGGTTACACTATGAAAGAACAGAAGCAATTCACATGCTAGACCCCATTTTTGAGGATGGCTCAGCAGAGGATAAGTCTGAAATTGAAGAGGCTATGTAACAACTTGGTATCATGAACACACAAATCAGCAAGACTGACTGGAATGGTGTTTACATTCTGAGAGAGCTCAGAGGAAGAGCTAAAAAAATTCTGATAGTATTTTTAAGCAAGTGTTTATCAATATCCTTGCTATGAAGGTAGGGTAGATAATGTAGCCCTGACTTTAAAATAAAAGTTCCAGAAAGATATAGGAAAATACAGACCTATCTGCCTGACATCAGTAATAGGCCAGTTAAATAAAAACTGTAATAATTATAGGGCATCATGATTTCATAATCTGTTTGAGAAGAATTGATGATGGCTTTTTTAATACGTCCTGCCTTACAAGTCTCTTAAGAATTCTCTGAAGTAATTAGCAAAGCTGTAGATATCAACTTGGTCAATCCTGTCTTCCCTGCTTGTTTTTTCAAAGTTTTATAAAACATCTCCTGATGGCTTTTTGTTAATTATTATTACTTGGGAGCATGGTTTTCTGTGTTTTAATAGGCAGTTCCTTAGAAATATTGGCCTAGCATACCACACCAGTCAAAAAAGACAGCTGGATGTGAAGAATCCATACAGAAAGAAAATAAACCCAAAAACCATCATAATGAGTGTAAACTCGTGATTCACCCCACTTTAGATATCATATATAGTTTTAGGCTTTTCATTTTGGAACGTTTATGTTAAGTCTGAAAAAGTTCAAAGAAGGGCAACATGGTATTTTCTTTTGATGTATTAGCAAATTTCCAAATGGAGTATTTGGAATTTTTAATGCCAAAATCAAGTACTCAGAATGCCAACTATGGACATGTGAGATTAACTTGTTCTTTTGCTTTGCAGAACCAAATTAGTTACTTCAGAGAAGCTGGATAAAAAATAGCTGATTGCTCACCTAATAAGGTTTATATGTGAGACCAAGTAATATCAACTTGTTTAGCCACTTTTGCTGTATAACACAACTATTTTGAAAAGAAATCATATATGTTGGCAGCTACAGCAAAGATAACTTCAAAATGTGCTCAACAAATGAAGTAAGGATATTTAAATATTTTGAAAACAAACTAAGAATAATATTCAGTTCTGTCATCTTTTCATTATTAGATCTCAAAATGCAGTACAAAGATTCAGAATCATAGAATATCCTGAGTTGGAAGGGACCTCTAAGGATCAGTAAGTCCAACTCCTGGCTCCACACAGGGCCAGACAAGTCAGACCATGTGACTAAGCGCAGCGTCCAGGTGCTCCTTGAACTCAGCCAAGCTCAGTGCTGTGACCCCTTCACTGGGGAGCCTGTTCCAGTGCCCAACCACCCTCTCAGTAAAGAACCTCTTCCTAATATCCAACCCGAACCTCCCATGTTGCAGCTTCATACTGTTCCCTCAGGTTCTATCCCTGGTTACCAAAGAGAGGAGACTGGCACCTGCCCCTTTACTTGCCCTCATCAGGAAATCATGATGGGACCATGATGAGTTCTTCCTTTATCAATCTTTTCTACAGGTTGAACAAACTTCAGCCTCTCCTCATAAGACTTTCCACCCAGACCCTTCAGCATCCTATGGACACTCTCCAACATTTTTGTGTCCCTCTTGTACTGTGGCACCCAAAACTGCACCCAGTACTTGATGTGAGGCTGCACCAGCGCAGTGTAGAGAGGGACAATCAGCTCCCTTGACCTGCTGGCAATGCCGTGCCTGATGCACCCCAGGTTATGGTTGGGCCTCCTGGCTGCCTGGGCACACAGCTGGCTCATGTTTGACTTGCTGCTGACTGAGACCCCCAAATCCCTCTCAGCATGGCTGGTCTCCAGCATCTGATCCCCCAGTCTGTGTGTGTAGCCAGGGTTGCCCCTTACCAGGTGCAGAATCCAGCACTTGCTCTTGTTAAACTCCATGCTGTTGGTGATTTCCCAGCTCTCTGATCTGTCCAGATCTCTGTGTAAGGCTTCTCTACCCTCAATGGAATCAACCGCTCCTGCCAATTTGGTGTCATCTGCAAACTTACATAAAACAACCTCTAGTCCTGTGTCTGGGTCATTTATTTAGGGGCATGCCCTCTAGTTTTTGAACAGGAATAAAGTCAGAACTCAAAACCATTTCTCTTTCTGGACTCTGTCTTGTGGGTACGTAGGTTTTCTTTATATGTAATTTAAGTTCCTGCCTATTTCTTAAAGTTCCAAGTTCTGTTTGGATATATTGGTACACAAAAGAATTAATATATCTGCAAAAAGTCTTCCCTTAGAAGTCCTCATAGATAACTTATCTGAAGTGGAAAACTCTCCTGGATGGCAATGTTGTGGTTCAGCTCCAGCCAGCAGCTGAGCACTCCATGTCACTCACTCCCCTCTCCCCCAGAGGACAAAGAGACAGAGTCCCGTGGGTTGGGATAAGGACAGTTATCAGCACAGAACCATGGAAGAGGAGCAATAACAGAACCTGTGGCAGAATACACATACCTGGTGATGACACAGAGCACTTTACCTACCCATAGATGTGATAATACAGAGGAATGACCAACGTGATTACCGACCCAATGCCCAACCGGACTTGGGCTGTCCAGCAGCTGCACAGACTCACCCCTCCCTGACCAGCCCCTTTTTATGGGGGCATGATGTCACATGGTGTGGAAAGCAGCCTGGAGGCCAGCTCAGCTCACTGTGCTGGCTGCTTGGGGAAGTTAACTCTGTCCTGGCCGAACCAGGGCAGGTACCTATAGATACATAGTTAATTACTGATTTCTTAACAGAAGACATCATTCCAGAATGCATATTCCCAAAATAGGGACCTAAGGTATCCTTAAGATGAACATTTTTTTTGTTTGAAATGGCTTCTCAAAAGCCCTTCCCATCTTTTATGTGTGCAACTGCAGGAACTCAATGAAAAATACAAATACTAAATTGTGTAACTGTGTAAATTCTGTACTTACATGGTTTTGTGGGGATTTTTTTGGGGGGTGTGGTTTTGGGGTTTAGGTGGAGGTTTTTTTTAAAGCATAGTTTTAAATAAAAATTGGAAAATAAATGGGGTGGTTTTAGCTGTACAATAAACTAAATTTGCAGTGCAGGAGTATTTAGGTCACCTTAACAAGTAAAAATAGGCTGCTGGAGCCAAAACCAGGTGAATTTAATCAGATAACACATAATTGCTATATTATGATTAACAGCATTTTTTCTGATGCAGAAAAATCTTTAGAAGGATTTTTGAAGAGAGCTTTAGCAAAGTAGTAAATAAAGGTGCATTCCACTATTTTACAGTGCAAAAGCTATTATTTCTTATGGTTTTATTTTCAATTACAGAATGTTAAATATTGCATGCAGATATTCAGCTATCACAACTTTGTTTTTCTGATATAATAAACTTACTAATTTAGACCACTTCCACTAAGAGAGTACCATTATTGATAGGTTTTGTCACAGTATTTGTTTTCTATATTGCACTATGGAGCCTATCTGTATTTTGTTGTTTTCCCACTGCATAGTGTTGATGACACCACATCTTGGCTAGAAAAGTCTATCAGATTTAAGAAATACTAACAAAATATTTGACTTCTTTGCTTTTCAGACTATCATTACTTTTATTCTCTTACATATTCTGAATAATCAAACTCCACAGCAGTAAAGACATGTCTGCTGTGTTGTAAGTAGCAGACATTAACATCAGGGACTGTAGCTATTTTCAGGTGCTGTTCTGTTTCTCAGACATCCATAAATCATGACTGAATGAGGATTTGAAGTGACAGACATTATATGCTTCTGTTAAGAGTTCTGCATTGAGAAAGTGTCCTGTAATAGGATGAATCATGTAATTGTCATCAACTTCTGTCAGTGCTGTTATAATTTTATAATTTTTAAGTGTTAGCATTTTAAGACTGTGGTCTCCTGTTGCTTAAAATATAAGCAAGGACATATACAGGCTTTCTGTACAGATGAGATTGCAATCAAAATAACTTTTATGCTATATGGTTCATCATCAAAGTAAGTAATTAGCTCTAATATAGAACAAAAAGTTCTGGAAAATGAAGCAATTGGTATATAGTAATATGTGCTGACAGTAACAAACACACATGCAGCTTTAACTCATGAAGTAGTTTTAACTTGTCGGGTTCACTGGATCAAATGCTCACTTCTGAACTATCCATCTAAATTCCTTTATAATCAGTGGAGTGAAAACGATGCTCAAAGTGCACAATCTTATTCTAAAGAAGGTGCTTGAAATAAGTTACAGGGTTCATATCCTAAAAGTATGAATTTAATTTTATTGATTGAAAAACTAAAGTAGCTCAGATGCAGATGCATGCACAGTAGATATTGAAATATTGAGACAGATTGATCCCATTCAAAGTAAAAAATAATCAGCCATCTTATTGTTGTGGTTTAACTCTACAGGCAGCTAATCGAAACCCACAGTCATCTTCTCACTTCCTCATCCAATGGGATGGGGGAGAGAAGCAAAAAGAGAAGTAAAATATGTGGGTCGAGATAAAGACAGGTTAATAGGACAAAAAAAGGAAAACAATAATAACATCATTATAACAAACAACAACAATAATAGAATATAAAAACAAGTGATGTAAAGCACAATTGCTCATCACCCAGAACCAATGGTCAGCAGGACCCTGAGCTGTCCTGCCTCCCAGGCCACCCTCCACTTATATATGGAACATGATGTCATATGATATGAAGTATCCCTTTGGTCAGTTTCGGTCGCCTGTCCTGGCTGCGTCCCCTCCCAGCTCCATAGGCACCCTCAGCTTTCTCATTGACAGGGCAGCATGGAAAGCTGACAAGTCCCTGACTAATTTGCATCAGTGTGTTAACAGCATGATACCATACTAACTCCAAAGCACAGCACCATATCAGCAGCTAGAAGGAAGATTAACTCTATCCCAGCCAAAACCAGGACATTTATATTTTGCTTTGAGCAACATATTTATGCAGATCAAACTGCAGATTTTCTGAATGTACTATTTCAAAATGCTGAGCAATAGTTAGTTTCTAACTGTTCTATATCTTTATTTGGACATTAAAAGGACTTATTAAATAGGAGAAAACAATGAATTTTCTGTTTGTCATGTGATATTCTAGAACAGCCCAGATTCAATGAGAATTCTGTCCCCTTACTGAAATGTTTGAGTATGGCTCCACAATTCCTATATTTTTTAAAGCCTTATAAATACCAAAAGCTAGTCAGAATTTTTGAAAAATGAGAGATGTTACATAAAGGAAAATTTACAGATCTGGTCACCTGTTAGCTGTTGTACAATACAATTACAAGAATACAACAAATGAAATAGAAAGCAATTAATAAAAAAAGTAAATATTTAATTTATTATACAATGCTAATTATTTTCTGGTATTCATTGCTACAAGCTATGATTAAGATCAAGTTTGTAGCATCAAAGGATTAATTCTTTATATCACTGAGAAGACACCCTTATATAAGATAAATTCCCTCAGGAAGAGGAGATAAACCTCTTCATGTTTTGAAACATAAGACAACTGGGAAGAAATTTTCTGTGTGGCTGGATTAAATTTCCAGTCAGGTTTACCTACTACTGAGCTAACATGATAATAAAGATTGTTTCCTACCATTGCTGACAGCCAAGTTTCAGTTAATGTCATATTAAGGAACTCTTATTATAACTTTAGTTATGTTCTAATTTTATCTTACTGTTTACCGAGCACAGGGAGGTTTTTTTTCTTTTTTTAAAGCATTTATAATCATTTGGTGTAGAACAAAATCTTCATCAGATGAACCATTAGACCTGGCATGGAGATTACCAAATTTTCAGCAAACTAACCTAAACTGTGCTGAACACTTTGTAAGAGGAACATACTTTGGACCATAATCTCTTTAGAGTTCACTACTGATTGAAGCTTCTCTATGATCTTTAGTAATTTAATTAGCTTGAATTTAAGAATATTGTACCTTATCCCCTTAAGAAAATCCAAACACTGTTTAACTTTTTTGCAGGGTAATTGCTTATCTTTCTCAAAATCTATTTTAGAAGCCCAGTTGCTGGATTTTTCTGCTAAAAAACAGGAATCACTGTTTAATCAAAAGTTTGGTTAGGGTCATGTCATTATTTTTAGAAAGTATAAAACCAAAATGAGGGAAGATATGGTCGTGCATGCGACCAACATCTTAGAATTACAAAATCATTTACATTGGAAAAGACCTTTGAGATCATCATGTCCAATCATTAGCCTGCCATGTCCACCACTAAAACATGTCTCTAAGCATCACATCCACACATCTTTGAAATACCTCCAGGAATGGTGACTCAACCACTTCCCTGAGCAGCCTGTTCCAGTACTTCATAACCCTTTTGGTGAAGAATTTTTTTCAATCTAAATCTCCCCTGGTGCAAGTTGTCCTATTGCATGTTACTTGGGAGAAAAGACCAACACCCACCTTGCTACAACCTCCTTTCAGGTGGTTTTAGAGAGCTCTAAGGTCTCCCCTTGGTGTCCTTTTCTCCAGTCCAAACAAACCCAGATCCCTCAGCTACTGTCTACACCTGCTCTCTAGACCCTTCACCAACTTTGTTGTCATTCTCTGGATATGCTCCAGCACCTCAATGTCCTTCTGGTAGTGAAGGGTCCAAAACTGAACACAGTACTCAAGGTGTGGCCTCACCAGTGCAAAGTACTGAGGGGAACAATCACTTCACTATTGCTTCTGGCCACACTATTTTTGATGTAAGCCGGGATGTTACTGGCCTTCTTGGCTGCCTGGGCACACTGCCAGCTCATATTCAGTCAGCTGTCAACCAGATCCTTTCCAACAGGCAGCTCTCCAGCCACTCTTCCCCAAGCCTGTAGTGTCACATGGGGTTGTTGTGACCACAGTATGGGACCTGGCACTGAGCTTTGTTTGACCTCATGGAGTTGATCTCTGCCCACCAATTCAGCCTGGACAGATGCCTTTGTAGAACCCTCCTATCTTCATCTAGATCAACACTTCAACCCAGCTTGGTGTCATCTGCAAACTTACTGATGGTGCACTTGATCCCCTTGTCCAGATATTAGAGAGAACTGTCTCCAATATTGAAGCCTTGGGAACACTGCTTGTGACCAGCCACCAACTGGATTTAGCTCCATTCAACACCTCTCTTTGGGCTCAGCCATCCAGCTGGTTTTCTAACGAGAAAAGAGTATGCCCATCCAAGCCATGAGCAGCCAGTTATTCCAGGAGAATGCTGTGAGAAATAGTGTCAAAGGTTTTACTACAGTTCTAGTAAACAACATCTACAGCCTTTCCTTCATCTGCTAAACAGGTCACCTTGTCATAGAAGGAGATCAGGTTAGTCAAGCACTTGTTTTTCTAACAAGGTCAGAATTTATCAGTCATATCCAGTAAACAGCTCAGTGTATACTAGCCAGATATTCAGGTATAGTTACAGTGAAAATACCCCACTGTATTATTTCCCACCTTCTGGCTTTTTATATCATATGTAGCTGATAACATTAAACTATTTATTCATTTGTGAGACATCATGTTCTTCCTTTGTAATGAAACAGGTATGCATGACCACAGGTATCACATAGTTGAATGATCGAGTACTATAGTTGTTGATAAGCACAACCAGGGAGGATTACAGGGAGTGAAGAACATGCTAGAGCATAATTTTATTTTTAAATGAATACAAATTTATTCAAAGTGAATATTACAATGACATTTAAACCTGAATTAACTTGAAAACTTGACACAGTCTAATCTGAAAGTTATTCAAGCACTTAAAGCTCAGCTTTGTAACATACTTGCTGTCAATCTTTCTAATGGTGTTTTGTGAGGTTTTTACTCGTATCTTTCTCTTAGTTCATTTACGTTGCAAAATATGAACATTATCAACAAATAGATGCATAGCCACATGCTCTTTTAATATAATGTTACAGTGAGTGGGCGATCACAACATTTCTGGCAATTACTTTGGTAATTTGCTGTATATATTGCAATCTGCATAGAACTCACAAGTCCTTTTGTTAAAAGATTAGCACTCTAAATGAAGCATTCTGTATGTGTTTAACAAGGCATTTGACTTGATCATTTAATATGTGCTAAATAAACAATAGTTTATTTTTTATGAATTGGTAAAGATTCAACAGGAATACAGAAGCAATGAGAAATATATTCATGGAGGATATGAATTTCTCCAGAATGAATCTCATTTCAGAAAATTCTTTGCATTTTTCTCCCTATTGATATCAAACATAAGATAAAAGGCAAAACCCAGAAAAATGTTTTAAGGCTCAGATTTACTTTTCTTTAATCCATGATAATAGACTTGGGCAGGGCAGGAATGATATCTGTACTCAGGCTCTTTGCTTAGATGTCAAGGTGACAGTTAACACCATTATGTGGTTTTTAAATATCTGTCATCCACAACCTTTGAGAATTTTGCTTTAGCTTCCTGGAGAAATTCTGACAGATGCAGCATGTCTACAATGCATTTCTCCAATTACGCCTGATTTTTCCTGAATTTCACAGTGATTAGTTAGGGGGTTTTTTTCCCCTAATTGAATTAATATATAAACTGGTATTCTTCATTTTCTAGTTCCTAACTGCTGACCTGATTTATATAAATGTGGGAGACACATGAATACACTGACAAAGCTTAAACTAATTTCCTAATGATTGAGAGATTGATGAATTGAGTTACCACTGTGTAAATATAAATTATCATTGATTCATAGTATCAATAGTTTGAGTTGGAAGGGGCCTTAAAGATCATCTAGTTCCAACCCCCCTGCCATGGGCAGGGACACCCTCTACCATACCAGTCTGCCCAAAGCCCCATCCAACCTAGCCTTGAACACTGCCAGGGAGGGAGCAGCCACAGCTTCTCTGGGCAGCCTGTTACAGTGCCTCACCATTGTAATTGATAATTTCTTCCTAATATCTAATCTAAATTGACTCTCTTTCAATTTAAAACCATTGCCCCTTGTTCTATCACTCCATGCCCTTGTAAACAGCCCTTCTCTAGCTTTCTTGTATCCCCCTTTTAGGTACTGGAAGTCTGCAGTAAGGTCTCCCCAGTGCCTTCTCTTCTCCAGATTTTCATTAAGCTGTAAGATACTCAACATTGCTGTTATATATATTCCTTTGGATTTATATAGAACTTGAAGAACCATGAGGATGAAGTAATGTGCTTTTTTATTTTTAAGCTGTTGTTTGGTTGAATCTTATTAAAATGCACTTGACTTGTTAGAGAAGTGCGTAAAAATATTCAGCCACCAGCTTTGATAAAGGTAACTTAATCTTTTAACTGATCTATGAAGTAGATTTTTAGATAATATAAAACATGAATATTATGTGATTCTTCTCCCATGAAGTACTCTAACAACATTCAAAATGCAATAGATTTAAAAAAACCAGCCTGCTGAAAAAATTGATTAGGAACAAGATGGGATGCATTGCTAAGTAATATCATATGTAAAAACATAAGAATATGACTAAATAGTAGTTCATATCATAGCAGAATTTTAACAACATTATAATTTATGTTTAGTTTATTAATAAGGGACATGGGATGAAGACTGAGATAGAAAATTTTGCTGGTGATTGCAAAGTTATTAAAACTGCAAGAAAAGATAAGGAAGCGGAGGGAGTAAATTAAATGAACAGGCACCATGATACTGAATGAAATTAGTGTTCATGACAGCAGGCCTGTTGGAGGATGGGATGATACCTTGTAACTATGTAACTGGTACATAATTTAAAATTAACTGCATGCACACCTGAAAGTGATGTAGTTACTAAAGTGGAAAACTCCCTAAAGGTTGATCAGTGAGCAGTTGCAGTTCGAAAGTAAAAACAAAATGCCTAACAAGAACCTTAAGTCTGTTACTGTGTTAATGATATGAAAAGCAATAGTAGATGTCATCTCAGAGGTTTCAGAAATTGCACTGAGAGGCTCGCTTTGAGTATGATGTGAAGTGGATGAGAAAGTGTTCACTTTTTAATCTAAGGATGGAGATGTGTAAGAAGCAGCATGATAAGAATGTAAAACCAGAAGCAGTTTAAAGAAGTTAAATTGGATAGGGAGGATAGGGGAGCGATAGGGTAGCAATCTACCATTCAGTTTGCAGGCTTCTTCCATTATTTATCTAAAAATACATCTTTTAAATCAGGGTTGCTTGTGCATTCATACAGACTTTAAATTATGCAGGTGTTAAAATGTGAACTTCATTGGGCTGTAAAGGGGCACAGGGACCTAATTTGAGCGAGCTATGGAAGTATTTCAGGTGTGAACTATGCAGGTCTGAATTAAAACTCAGACTGCTGGAAGTAAAAAGTTCGAGTCAATTTTGGTTGGATCAGGGTGTGAAGACTTCTATTAACATACATATAGGTTTGGCCAGCAGGTATCTCAATTTATGGTTGTCACACAGGCCTAAGCTCTTAATCAGGCACCTTTTCAGACAACATCTTACTTCATAGTACACATTTCAGCTACCAGTCATGTTCCAAGCAAGCAGGCTATGGCATAATTCAGCACAAAAATTGAGCAGACTGACTGGGAGATATACACGTGTCCAATGAAGAGTTCTTTTAAAATATATGACCAGTCAGCCTGGAAGCCACTTTAAATCTGCATAAGAGTATGTTCTCTCTGAAATAACCTGATCATTTGACCATATTTTGTGTCCCATGTGAGTCTATATATGTTGCCTGACTATAAAATACATTCTCTGGAATGAAAACCAACATGCCTTACAATGGCATTTCAGTTTAATGTGAAAATCAGTTGCTGATTAGTGGGCTTGTCTGCAGAAAACAGTACATTTCTGTTCCATTAATTCCACAAGCTCTCCATCTGCTTTTGAGCAGAACCCAGACTGTTGTGTGTGATTTTGGTTGAATCATCTTTAATATCAAATTATTAATTTCTGGTTTTCTTATTTTAATTATCTTGTGAAAATAGATTTAAATTTGGACCTTGACATAAACATCATATAGAATTCAGTGATCTGCCTCTTCAGAACAGTGTGAGACCATCTAGATCTCAAGTCTTTTGAAATTACCTCAGTCGTTGTTTCTTTTTTGTAGACAATAAAGCATTCAATTGAAAATAACATTTCACAAGGACATTTATAGCTGCTTCCTCATCTCAGAACTAAAATTTTGTGCAATAAGTGAATAACAGTAATTAAAATCCATGACAGAATTTGAAAGTTATGTCAGTCCTTGAAGACTTCTCCAGTAGTAAACAAACTAAACAGACTATTCCTCCTCCTTTTTAACCATGTTTTAAAGTTTATTTTATCACAGATCATTGATACTGTTTGCCAGCCATGAACATTGGCCCATTACTTTCTTCTTGTTATGCACCATTGCTTTATATGCTATTTAAAATGCAAATCCAAATTAAGCACTGTTGAAACATCACATGAAAAAGGAAATGTTTTATGAATAATGGAATAAATAAAACGATTACTCAGCCTACAATTTTAGAATCCTATTTCTATCTTGTAGCTCAACAAATCTAGCTGTAGTAAAGACCAATCTTTAATGCCTAGAAACAGTTACAGTAGAGTCTGTTCTTCATATATTTGTAACAAACTGAAATGTTACTTTAGAACCTAAGATCACAATTATTACTGGAATGTGGAAAGAAACTCAGCATCAGTTCAACAGTGGAACCAACAAAAAGGTCTCACTTGATGGTAGAAAGGACCTTTGGATTGCTTGTTTGTTCATATATAAATGGCTTTCAGATAAATGACTAATTTTCAGTATTTTACTATTTGGTCTGATGAAAGAATTATTTGTTAATCTTGGATTTTTTTTTTTCTTGTTGGAACTTCAGTGTGGCTTTTAGGAGTAGAGCAAAAATATATATAAATTTACCATTTTTCTGTTGCTTACTCTCTTTTCATAAGGTTCTGAAATGTATATGCTTTGGTTTTATTCTGTGTAGAATCTTCTGTTCTCTTTATGATATAAAGATAACTTATGATCTGAGTCAAGCTTTGACATACAGCTCATTTTACATCTCATTATGACTACAAAGCTATAAAAACATTATGAAAGGTCATTCAGAAAGCCTCAGATTAATCCAAATTTTGTAGTTAAAAGGTTACGTATGCCCTTCTTACTAAGAGAGCAAAATGAGAGTCATCTTACTGGAACTAAGAATTTCATTTTATGGATGGTATAAATTGATTCAACTTCTGTGTCTTTGCTTCTATACTATCAATTGTATTGTCCTTCTTTTTACATTTAAATTTCAATGAAAATAGCTAAAATAAATATTTGAGTTAGTTAAAAGAACAGTGAAACAGTTACCAGCATTGTCTTTTAAACTGTTGCCATATTGATGTTTCCTGTGTCATACACCACTGCTCTGAAAGCGTGTCTTCAATACATAGAAAAAGTTGTTGAAGATTACCTACTGCTGCACACTCATAAGACTTACTAGTTGAAACAGATACTTTCATGTAATGCAGATTCACTAACATCTTCTTATGGATTTTAACAAAGGCTTGATCCGTATATTCTCCTCAATGCAAGGATTATTGCATCCTAGGAGTGTTAACTGCTTCATAGACTAAAAGGGACTCTTCATTTTCTTCACTCAGCTGGGTGTCAAGATAAGGTTAAATGACATCATTCCAAAAGGCAATACAAGGCATTAATTAGTTTTTCAGCGAAAGCTTTTCTGTGAGTTGTCTGACCATTATCTTTAGGTTATAAACTAGCCTTGAGCACAGAAGTGCATAAATGACAGCACAAAACTTTTATTTCCTTTTGGAGCTATTGGAATAGGTTAGTTTTTTGGATTAGAAAGAAGGTTCTTACAGATCAAAAGCAACTATCCATAGGAGGCAAACAGGCATAGAGGGAAAAAATTCTTTTTGAATCCTTCAGAGCAACAAAGGTTTTGGTATAGATTTTTCAAATAATTTTGATTCTATTCAAGATATATTTGAAGAGGTAACAGCATGAAATTTGTCCTACCTGAAATAGCAGAAAAGAAGTGAGGAAAAAAATATCTCTTAACATATTTGTTCATACCAGATATTAATTTGTATGCTCTTCTAATAAAACCTAGTCAAGATAATTATGCTTTCCTTTCATTAGCTGCAAAAATTCTGTTATTTTTTAACTTTTGGGAATCAAAAGGTCATTTAAAGGCCTTACTATACTTTAACAATTACATTTCTTCTTTACATATGGCAATATATACAGCAATAAAGTCTAGTCAAGCATTTTAAAGTTGCTTTTAAATTTCTATAAACAGTGGGAAAACCTCCACATTAACATTAAATAATGAACAAGATGTTGGATTTCTGGTTTATGATTGCCTTTTGTTTGGTGCTAATGTCTATAAAGAGACCCTACATATTTACTTTGCTGTGGAATTCAATAAAGTATTTCCATTAATTTCAATTTATTACAGATTATTCAGCGTTAAATTCCCCATCTCAAATTTATAGTAATACATTTCTGAAATACATAAGACCCAAAATTCTATTGGCAAGAAAAAAGTGAAAGAGATACTTTCAGAAATCAGTGATTCCTTACCTGTCTACTAAATAGGTTTTCAGCTGATATTGAGACATGATGTAGAATCACAGGTTTCCTGGTTCTGGTCAAGACAGTTACCCTCCCCAAGAAGCCAGCACAGTGAGCTGAGCTGGCCCAGGCTCTTTTCCACACTATGTGACATCATGCTCTCGTAAAAGGGGCTGGTCAGGGAGGGGCAGGTCTATGTGTCTCTGGGACAGTCCGAGTGTGGTAGGGAGTTGGGTCAGTCACCGCATTGGTCACTGCTCTGTGTTATCGCCTTGTTGGGTCGGTATGGTGCTCCGTGTCATCACTGGGTATGTATTCTGCCATGGACTCTTTTGTTCCCCTTTTGTGGTGCTATGTCAGTAACTCCTTATCCGAACCTGCGGGGCTTTGTCTGTTTCTTCACATGGAGGAGGGGTCAACAAGCAGCATGGGCTGCTCAGCCACTGCCTGGGGTTGAACCATGACAACAATGAAATGGATTTAATCAAGAATGATGGTTCTTGTATTGGATAAAAATGTCATCATACCTGTTGCTTCAGATGATAACCTACTCAGCCCTTCTTTTCCACTGTGGTGAGACCCCACCTAGAGTATTGTGTTTAGCCTGGGGACCCCTAGAGTAAGAAAGACCTGTGTTGGACACAGACTCTTAGCCACTCTCTACCTATAGTTGGAATAAGATTTAAAGTCCAAGGCACTAAGTGAGTTTTATTGAGATAGGGCATATATTAAGTAGTTAACACACTACTCTGTGCAAGGGCACTCTTCTATTCCAAACTCCTTATAAAATACCTAACAGGTATCACTCAGTTTCCAGGAAAGTATCATTATCTGGTATTCCAAGTAAGACAGCACCAAGGCACAGGCCAGCCGTTACTCAGGAGTGTTTGATTTGGACTCACAGGCAGTAGTTTATACACCCTTCCTCGGGGGGCTATGTGGTCACTGCCCAGGAGTGTCATGTTGCTGTTGCCAGGCAAACTGAGGGCTTGCAGTAGCCAAGACAAGCACAGACCCAGCACACACAGACCCAGAGGTCAGACCATGACCAAAGCACTGCCATTCGGTGTGTCTTGTGTCCTCACATCCTCTTGGAGCAAGTCCAGAGGAGGGCCAGAGGGGGGGAGCACATCTCCTGTGGGGTCAAGCTGAGAGAGTTGGTGTTGTTCAGCCTGGAGAAGGCTCAGGGGAGACCTTATTGCAGCCTTCTGATACCTGAACAGGCCTACAGGAATAAGGGAGAGTGACTGTTTATCGGGGAGTGTAGTGATAGAACAAGGGATAATGTCTTTAAACTAAAAATGGATAGATTTAGATATAAGGAGGTAGTCCTCTACTGTGACGTGGTGGGGCCCTGGCACATGCTGTCCAGAGAACCTGTGGCTGCCCCATCCCTGGCAGTGTTCAAGGCCAGGTTGGGTGGGGCTTTGGGCAACCTGGTCTAGTGGAGGATGCCCTTGCCCATGGCAGGGAGGTTGGCAGGGAGGTTGGAATTAGGTGATGTCTCTTCCAATGCAAACCATTCTATGATTTCACAATTCTCCTTCATTCCAAAAACTGTTATTTGCAAAAGCAAGAAGACAAATATCTAGGAGTTTGAGGTATCATATAATCAGTTTTAGCTAAGATGGAGAAGAGCTAAGATGGAGAGGGGCATGGAGAGGAGAACTGGTGATTTTGTTACTGTCATGAATTACTGTCTTCTTTACTCAGTATATTAATGGTTCCTAGTAAAAAAAAAGCTTCTTATTTATGCTTTCAATTTTATTTTCTTTTTCTGACAGCACTAGAGAAAGAACTGGAGATTCAGGGTCTTATGCTCAGATTTCCAACAGATTTTCTGGTGTCCTTGAAGAGTAACATCTTTCTAAAATGGAAGCAATACGACCGAGCTAGGTAGGATAACAAAATTACATGTAAAACACATTGACATGATCTGCAGAAAAGTGACAGAAACAGAATCAGTGCATTTAGTTCTCATTCCAGGGAAGAACAATGTCATCATCATCATCATCTTTATAGCCTATGTAGGCTTTTTTTTGCCTTGCACAGATCAGCATTACTTCAGTACACAGATGTTCATTTTATACTACAAATTGTGTGACACTCAGTCAGGATTAGTGATAAACAAACAAGAAGCACTAGCAAAGAAAATGGTCTTTCACTTAGAACTCAATTGAAAATATACAACTACTCTTAGTGTATAAACCTTTTGCCTCTTCCATGTCACATATGCATAACTTTCACTGTGGAATATTTTTCTAAATTGAAAAATGTGACAATCTTTGGAGGACATCTGTATTCAGTATCACTATGTCACAACAGGTTACTGAAGCTTTAACAGCTTTGCTTGTATAACGCTAGAAGCACACAGTTAACTGCAGTATTCATACTTGGAAAATTAAAAGTACTCTTTCTGGCCTCCATCTATGGCAAATTCCCTCTAGAGTTCATGATCGGGCCTGAAGGTTTAGTGCAAGGTGTGCCACAAAGCACTCTGGAAGATACTTGAAAATGACTGTGAGACGAAGCGTAGTTTCTTGATCATAATTATCAGACAGAATTCAAGTCAGGAGGTTCCTATTGTGTACCTCAAAAGTTATTATGACTTTTGAAGTATTTATTTAATAGCTAGATATAGTTCTTAATGTACAGGCATGGTAGAATTAAAGGGTTCATAAAGTGTAAATGTTTTCCACAAGCTATGTATTTGTAACTCTTCTGAAGCTGCACTCTTGCTCTTAAGAGAAATAGAAAAAAACTGAGTAGCATTATTGACAAATTCAATTAGGGAAAAAGAAATTCCTGTACAGAATACCAAATATGTCCTGGATCTGTAGAATAAATATTACTTTCAATAAATGTTTGTTTAAGCAGTATAACATTTCAAGCTTTGATTATAGAAAGCCCACAGTCAGTAGGCTTTAGAAAAATAACTTGAACTTTAATAGAAACAAATAGGCTACTGAAGATTTAATGAGCAGAGAGGTTCTGGAGGTTAAGATAAGAGGGTAGTATGGTTTTTATTATGATCAGTACCTCATTTTTTCAATTAAAAAAATACCACAAACATTTTATGCAGTCAATTGCTACTTCAGTTTTTTGTCTTGTCTTGTGTATTTTAAATGTCACTGAGACTAAAACAAAAACCTTGACCTTACATTGTGGTTGAAGCTGAATGCTATCATTGCATACAGTTCCAAAAACATAAATAGCTTTATAATACACAGGCAGTTAATATTTCTTTAAAATTCGTTTGATTCTAGGCTTCTCTTGGGAATGACTCCATAGCAAAGGGCATGATAACCACTTTGAGTTCCTTGTACCTGTCACCATCCTCTGGATAGAATCTGTGTGGGATGGTGTAGATACCCATGCTAAGGTTAAAAAAAAAAATAAAAATTGCATAGGCAGCTGTCTGACTAAAGCAGATTTTTGCCCAGAGGAATTATCACTATGAACAGCTGTAGTCTATACCAGCAGAAGTCCATCAAGACCAGTGTCAGTTCTCCATGTAAAGAACTACCTTCTGTGTAGTTAAAGTCTACCAAGAAGATTTGGTAGCTGGATGAGTTCTGAAATACTAGATGAATCTTCCATGGCCCCCTTCTATGCTGTGGTGGTTTAGCCCTGG
>VZTU01000337.1:0-12551 GCA_013400835.1 Zapornia atra | reverse complement strand
TTACAATTTTGTGATTCTGTGAAGTTCACAACAGAAGTAACATCATATGCCATAACTTGATTTGATAAATAGTTATGGATGTGAGGACGCAAAAAATTAGCTGAAGTGAATTGTTAAAAACTAGGTTAACTTTCTCACTGTTCTCTGAGTAATACTGCAGTAGAACTTATTCTAAATCAGTTACATGCTGATGACAATAGTTGTTTAAACTGTTATCATTTTATGTTGTTCAAATTTATATCTCTTATGGAGATGAGTTTATGAATTTCCCAATTGTGGCTGGCTGGCACTGTTAAAGAAAAACATTTCTTTATGTTGTTGTAATTAGTAGAAGAAGGAAAAAAATAGTTGGGTTAAATTACTAAGAAAATAAAATGCTTTTATTGTACACATATATCAGGAATTTTCCAAGGCAACAGGAAACAAGTGTTATCAGAAATCTCAGATCAGGAAAAGAAATAAAAGTAACGGAAATAAAAATGTCTGAAAAAAAGCCTTAGAACAGTTTGTTATCCAGTTAAAAATATTTACGAAACCTGAAATACCCTTGCATCTCTCACGAACATCTTACAATTCTCTTTGTCCTTGTTTTTATGCACACTGGCAGCTAGGGTTTAATCAGCCTTGAAAGCACAGCGTTGTCTTTGATGTATCGCTTTATTTCCAGCCAACCAAAGTAGGTCTAAAATTGGGCACTGCTTTTTGAACTTTGGGTTGCGCCAAATATTTTTCTGGTGCCTATGCCTGAATATGAGCTTGATCTTACAAATGCAAGAGTCTCAGACAAGCTGTTTCTATATTACCTAAACAAGTAGAATTCAAACATAAACCCAAAATAGTTTTTTTCTTCAGTGGTGAAGTGTTTGGCTCATCCCACACAATACAAACTGAGAACCAGCATATAGACACTGCAAATAAGTTTAGGTTCAGTCAATAATTTTAATCAGGATCCCAGGCCTCCACTTATTTAATCTCATGCCTTTATTTTTTGCTTTAAAACTTGGACAAATAGAAGCAGTGAGAGAAAACAGGAACTTTATGCAGCAAATATCAGAATTGGAGTGCAATGTCTGCTGTAGAATAAAATGAAATAATAGTATGGCCCTGTAACTATTAGAACATGCTTTACCACACCATCTCACTTGGAATGAGAAAGCAGAATTGAAGAACATGAAAACATTGGTCAGAATCTTCAAACTCAGAAATAGTAGGAAGACAGTAATATTCAGAGTAAAATGAAATACTTTTTCTGAAAGTTCTCCCTGTAGAAAGAAACTAAAACTGTAGTAAAGAACCAATTTCATCTCATAAGGTCAAAAGTCAAACTCTTTCCTTTCTCTAACTCTCTATTAGCTCAACTTCCTTTGAGATGTTTTTATGCCAGAATTTTATGCCTCTTTTTTATTTTGCCTCTTGCCAAGTCATTCTGGTTTTTTTTTAAATGTAACAAAGGGAAATACTTGTTTCTTCCTCTGAGGTCAAGGGTTTGCTCCACAGGGACATAAAAAAAAAAAGAAGTAACTTTTGTGTGTCTTGCTTATCTCTTATTTGTGAGCCCATCTAGCCCTCAAGTATGAGATATTACAGAAGCTATCAGTCTGCAGCATCATCCTCTGTACACTCTTTTAGACTTTGCTGTGAACTATGCCATCATTAGTTGAATCTTAGGCAAAACTATTTTCATCACTGAGTGAAAAAACCCCAGAGAAAATACTCTAGAGAACTCTATAGCGAGAACATTCCTGCATATAACCTCTGAATTTCTGGGTCCAATGATATGAAATTGCATATATAAAAAGCCCATACATAATGACAGTATAAACCCAGTATTATTTTGTCATATGCTGTTTGCTATAGGATCAGTTTCTGAAGAGCAAGTAATTTGACATTTTTTTTCTCATAGTTTATCAGTAAAAAAAAAATTATGTTGTCACCTTTATATAACTATATTCAGTTCAAGAAAAACTGAAGGCAAATCTTGTTCTTTCTAAAGAAAGTTTAAGCAGACAAACTTTTGTGTTTTGGTTTTGATTTTTCCTTTTGATTGTTTTTTTTTGTTTTGGGGGTTTTTTTTAAATATGACGTGTAACATAACCAAAAGAAAATTTTTACTCCTAGGCAGATCTGGATGCAGATCTAGCCTATGAAAAGAGACTCAGATGCATTATTTTTATTAACTAGTCTATTTTATACTGCCTGTCAGTCATTGGCATTTATTCTAATGGTTTCTCATTCTGATCTCTATTCTCTGGTGATCATCATGTTTATGGTACCACAGACCTATTCTGCATTAAAGAGTTGCAGAAGTTGGTGAGAGACATCGCATCTGAGCGTGTCTACAAATGCTCAGAACTTGTATTCGGAAATGACTCTGGTTTGGGGACGGGGCAACCCTTCAAATAAAGATTTGGCAAAGAGTCAGGAAAGAATGGCACTGCAGGGGCATGTCAATATGCTCTTAAAGCCCTGTGAATAATCATTCATCTGTCTGATTTATACTGGGCACTTTATTTGAGGTCTCTTATATTGGAATTAGGTGCCCTGACTGTTAGAGCTACGTTCTTGTTTTTCTTTTCCTGATTTTTAACAATAATTGCCACTATATTAATAAGAGTAGAAAATATTAACAACAGCCATAGCTTCCGGTGTTGAACTAGCAAACAGTGATAAGAAATTATGCCCCTCCAGGACATTTACTTCTGAGACTGGAGTTTGTGTTCTCCAAAGTCTTGGATGATAATTTAAAACCTATGATAGTGATTAAGAGGGAGAATAATTATGCAGAGGCAAGTGACTGTGAGTATCAGACTTTTTGTAGACTTTGAACAGGCATCTTTCACTCTCAGAAAGTAAAAGCAAGCCCTTCAAACATGAACTATACAGTTCTCTGTGTGTTGATAAGCAGGAGAACTGCAGGGAAACAAAAAATTATGCACTGCTCCATCACAAAAGAGCATTATCATTCACGCTGTCCCTTTGTCAGCTCTTAACATGTCAAGGATATTCCAGCTTTTTACGCCCACGTTATTTTTAATTGTGAGTGGAGGTGTGTCCGCTATTGCAGAGCTAGCCATTTACAGGATCATTAAGGGACTTCATTTGTAGTCAGTAAGGCGCGGGTACCCTTTTTTGTCTTTGAGCAATCAAAAAAGCCGAATGTATGCTTTTTGCTGAGTGACTGAAAGCAAGAATTTTATTAAGTTAACATCATGGCTTTTGGTTCATTGTGATATGCATTATCTGCGGCGTCACTGATGTTTCAGTAGTCTGAGCAAATGTTCTTTGACTGTGAGAGTGTTTTTGTGGCTTATGTATGACTGATTACTTTCAGGAGATGATTTCTGGCAAGATGATGTTATGCTTTACCATGGATTATTTTATTCAGTGAATAGAACTGTTAGATTGTATTTCAAGTGAATTTATACATTGTATACGGCCCATGTCCGTATATGCTGTAATTACAAGGAAGTACAGCTTAACTGCAAGGGAGCAGTGCGAGGAGAAAGGAATAGCAGAGATTAAGTGTTATAAATTGACCACAACCCCCATTCCCTATCCCACTTATCATTCAGCCAGTGTGGGGCGGAAGAAGAATATGTGAGGACAAAGGATTGAAGAACATAGGAAGAAAATGGGTAGGATTGGAGTGACAGTGGTTTGGGTTTTGTTTCTCACTCTCGTACTGTATCTTTAATTGGCAGTATGATATATGTCATTCTGATTCGTGTTACTGTGAAATAATGTTGGGGGTGCATAATGACAGACCCTTGTATGGTCACGGGCCTGGGAGGGACAGTTTAAGATTTTGCATGTACCGAATGAAGTATGGTGAAGCAGCAACAAACTATATAAAGGATGTACAAATCTTCGCTTAAAGGACCACAATGTAGCACACTGTGTGCATTGTGATACCTTAGGAGAAACAACTTGTCTCTGAAAAGAAGCTAATCAACCAGAAGAAGGGAAGAAGAAGAGAGAGGCGCCCTGAACCTGCAGAACCATCTGCCCTGTCGTTAGCAAGACTAAAGCTACAGGATGTCTTGTGGGGGTTACCTGGCCGGCCCTCCAGCATGTCAGTTTAAGCCGGTGGGCTGTGTTATCCCTGGAAGGGATATATGCCAGGGACTGGAACTGTTCGGGGTGCGTCTTGGTGGGGCGGAGACTTCCGGCCCACCCGGTGCTGACTGTGCAGCCCAGCACCATTTGCTTGCTTTTATTCGTTTAATAAACTGTTCAATTTGGTTAAAATCCTGTGTGGGACCAAGTAATTTATAACAGGCAGAAAGTCGATCTTCCTCAAGTCAAGTCTATTTTGATTGTGAGACTAATTGGTCAGTGATCTCCCTGTCCTTATCTCATATGATAATCTTTCCATCTTATTTTCTCCCCTGCCTGCTGAGAACAGTGAGTGAGAGAGTAGCCTGGGGGGCACCTGGCAGCCAGCTAGGGTTAATCCACCACAACATGTATTTGTTTAGCCTTTCTCATTACTAAAGACTGCTTTTCACCTTGGCAAACATTTATAAGCACTGTACTTTCTGTAGACAGAGTAAATTCAACCGAGTATAACAATAATGCTTAATGAGATATTTCATAATTATAAACATAACTTTTAAATATCAAAATAAAAAGAACACAAAGTGTTCTTTTTATACATATTAGAGTTTATACATATTAGACAGCTGTATCTGGATAACTAGACCATTAAGACTGAACACTTACTAGCAATATCACATATGTGGTTAAATAATTTACAACAGCATCTTATTATTATCAGAGATGTATACCTAACCAATTTGATTGAAAAGCATTGATTTCTGACTTAGTAAACAGATCAAACACCTTCATAGACAAACCCCTTCAAGATCAGTAGTGACAATTTTTGAGTAGTTAATAATTTTTTTTTTCTTTTCAAATGATGAAATGCTCCCACTTTCAGCTTAATGAAACAATTATGTGGCATGTCAAGGGCAGTGTCATCAAATCTAATTCACATAATTATTTTAAATTTTCAGAGCCAGTGTACATGATCTATTCTTATTTGGCAAAATGGAGAAATAAGATTTAAAGATTGTTCATAGTTTTGAAATCAACTATTGTTAAATGGAGAAAAAACAGAACTTGTGCATTAATGCAAAAGTGCTCATTACTGTATATTCCAACAGTGAATAAATGCCCAAAAGAGAAAAAAATAGCACATTTTATACTGTTCTTCATGCCTTAATTGTGCTTTATTCTTCTCCATCTAAAACGAATTTCTTAAATAGAAAATAAATGTCAAAAAATTAGTTTGTTATTTCTTAAACTTTTTGTAGTTTTCAACACAGAAATATAGGAGAGTAGGAAGAGTCCTCAGTAGTAATATTTTTCAATAGGTAACATGTCTTCTTAAGCCTGACTTTAACAGCAGTTTAAGACTATTCTTCAAGAATTTTTCTTTAATGAGATAGTTCTCTGTTGACATTTGCAATTCAGTTACAACAGCGGGAACAATATAAGCCTCGTACCCATCAGTTTTCCTCAATGTCTAGTTCTCTTCCATCATGTCCACTTAAGACACATATACCTATATTTTCAAAGATATTAGGGTTCATCTTAAATTATTTTTCTTGCTTTTGAAGAAAATCCAAGTTAGTGAAGTTCACTTCTTCAAAGCAACTAAGATAGATTAGTGGAGTCACGTTTTCTTTTTTTCTCTGGGGCTCTTTTTCTTCTTCCTACCCCCACTCCTCTATTTATGTTTCCATAATGTTCTCCAGTTTTCTGGGTAGAGTTTAAATAGTTTTATCTATCTGAAAAATAACATTTAAATCATGGGCAGTTACGGAAGAGTGTGGAGTTGGGTCATTGTAAATACAAAATTTGTATGTTTATGATATATTTACAATGATCAAAAATTTAAGTGAATAGGTGCATACAAGATAGTGTATAGATGCTTTGACACCTCTTTCAGCAGAAATATTCCTAAAAATATTGAGGTAGGACAGCATTTGACTGTTGTGTGACACCCTGGTTTTGCAGTTCATCACATCATCCCATAATAGCTAATGTTGTGCAGACAAAGAATGTCCATCCATGTTCTCCTTCTGTTATACAGTTTGGCTTATTTTCAGTTGCATTGCCTGACCTAACATTTTAGCTGCAGCTTTTGAAGTTTCATATTTATTACTGATACTGTATTCACTTCTTTGGAAACATTCATGAAAAGATGACTTTGGACAGAGACTGCTACGGGGCTATAAGATAAAATTTTATTTTTGGCATTGCTGTTTGCATACCATAATGTTATGATTAATTTCCTGTATTTTGTGCCATGAAATGCAATTATTTACTCTGCTATTGCTCCCAAAATCAGTAATAGATGATCAAGAGTTAATATATTCTACAGTCATGTTGCACACTTTAAACAAGAAATAGGACTTGAGCACTTTGGGAGATAATCCAAATGGTTGGACTTTAAATGTGAAATAATTAGACTGTGAAAGGTATTTTTCTCATAATTGAGGTGAGCCCATAACTACACTTGAGTCTTATTACAGAACTATGCTCAAGAGGGAAAAAATGGACATGGTTAAATAACATTGTGCAATATGGATTAAGAAGAAAAGAAAATTGAGAATTGTCATTCAGCACAGGAAATTGAACAAGCTTAGAGTAAATTCCTCAATTCCAAATTAAGTGATCACCTTGTAAGGGTCTCTGAGAATTCACCAGTAAATCCTCATTAATAGGAGGCAGGTGGAAGTGAAACTGATTAGCAACCAGGCTCCCTCAGAGCAATTTGTGGTATAGATGTAGGTCACAGCCTAACCGTGCAGTGAAAGAAGAAATGGAAACACACTTCTGAGGTTCTTATAAATGGCTTGCAAGTAAACAAGGTGGGAGAGACCAGTGATTGATCATGTGTGGGTTTAGCAAAAAAGCTGTGGAAAAGACAAACTCTTTTTCATTGACAGATGCCCACTGACAGCAAAAACATGAGAATATAATTTCATATTATCATTTACATTGAAATTTGTAGTGCTTTCTATGCATTTGTGTGGATATTGAACCTCAGTGATTGCCAAATCTATATTGCACTGTAATTTGTGTTGAATTTTCACATGATCATGATTTAACTGTAGCTGAGGAAGAATAACTACAACGTTGAGTGAGAATATCCTGCTAATGATTCTTTGATAACTATTATAATGGTACTCTATAAATATTTGGGGGAGGGGGGAAGAGGAAAATGAGATAGAAAACTTGATGGGCTGGCAAAAACTATTATGCAGATTCTTGCAAATAACTTATCATTCAATAATTTGAATGTTTTTAGTGTTAAAATCAAACTATTGGGATATTGTCAAGGGTTGACCTTGACTGGAGGCCAGACACCCACCAAAGCTGCTCTATCACTCTCCCTTCTCAACTGGAAGGGACAGAAAAAACTCAAGAGGCTCGTGCAATGAGAAGAGAACAGGAAGAGATCATTCAGCTATTATCATTACAAGCAAAACAGATTCAATGTAGAAAAATTAATCTAATTTATTACCAAGCAAAAAAAAAAAAAGAGTAGAGTAATAAGGAAAAAAAAAAAGAAAAAGAAGACCTCTCCCCACCCCTCCGTTCTTCCTGGGCTCAACTTTACTCCTGAATTCTCTACCTCTCCACTGTCAGTGGCACATGGGGACAGGGAATGAGGGTTATGGCCAGTTCATCACACGTGGCCTCTGTGTCTCGTTCCTCAGGGGGAGGATTCCTTATGCTTTTCCCTATGTGGGGTCCCTCTCCTGGGGAGACTCCTACACAAACTTCTCTAATGTGAATCCTTCTCACAGGCTTCAGATCTTCACAAACTGCTCTAGCGTGGGTTGAGGTACCGACCTTCAGGACCAGACTGCTTCAGCATGGGGCCCCTTGGGCTCAAAAGTCCTGCTAGAAAACCCTCTCTGGCATGGGCTTCCCTCCATGGGCTGCAGGTCCTGCCAGGAGCTTGCTCCAGCATGGGCTTCCCACAGGGTCCCAGCCTCCTTCAGTTGTCTCCACATGCTTTGCCATGGGATCCTTCACAGAGTGCAGGGGAATCTCTATTCCCCTATCATCTTCCATGTGCTGCAGGGCAACAGCCTGCCTAGCCACGGACTGCTGCAGGGGAATTTCTGCTCCAGCACCTGAAACACCTCCTCCCCCACCTTCTTTACTGATTCGCACATCTTTTCACTCATTCTGGTTGCAAAACCTGACTTTTTTCTTTCTTTTTTTTTTTTTTTCCCTTCTTAAACATGTTAGCACAGAGCTATTACCCTCGTCGTTGACTGGCTCGGCCTTGTCAGCAATTCGTCCATCTTGGACCCAGCTGGTTCTGGCTCTGTTGGACTCTGTCCAACATTGTCTGTCTCAGAGTTCCACAAACAGGTTTTGTTATGTCTAGCCCATCAGGCGAGGCATGGGGAGGTTGTAAAAGCCACTCAAACTTGGATTGCCTTGAGGCCCCGTCTCCCCAGACATAGCCCAGACTTGAGTTGTCCTGTAAACAGAGACTGAACAGTGCAGTGCTGGGTAATTCAGCCAACCGAAACCTGGGTTGAGCCTTGAATTCCTTCAACAAACAATATGCCCTGAGCGCCAATCAAGCCACTATTCAGCTACCTGGCAGTGAGACAAAGGCAAACCAGAGGGTCCCCATTTGGCTTCAATGGGCCTAGACAATACAAAGACAGGGAACAGATAGGGCATGAGATAAGGGGGAACACCGCTAATGACAAACATGGAAGGTGGCATTGTCCACTAGGGCACAGTCCTGCCCACTGACACGTACATCAGATAAAAAAATGAAATAAAACACTTTGGATTTAGTCTGAGAGGGAAGAAACCCTCCCCCCTTGGCCGGGACGCTGATATCCTAAAAGGTGAATTACACCAGATTTCTAACCAATTCACTGTCAAGCATATGTATGTTCGAGCAGTACTCTGCTCTTTTAATCACAGGACTGCTCCAGTAAGAAAAAGAAAAGGGACAGCTGAGAATACACGGGGTGGAGACCACATAGGTATCTAAGTCTGAAATATGACCCGTACCTGGAAGGAATTGAAATACTGAAACCTGAAGCATGGGCTGGGAGTTTTGGTCTTCTGGTTGTCTGTCCGTCTGTTTCAATAGGAGTGATTGTTTGTAACTCAAGTTTTATAATAAGTGCTACATCATGGCTGTAGTTGTAAAAATCTTTGTAATAATAATTGTCAGTTCTATAACCATAGGCATAGGCAGACAATCTAGTATATGGAATAGACAGCCTTGAGCTTTTGACCATGTCGATGGATCTCCAATCACACTGAACCAGACAATCTGATCTATAAAATGATACAAGGTTTTGCTCGTGTGCTAAACTTTTCTCATGTGACTACCTACCTGTTTGCCTTTACCACATATACCTACTCAAGGGATCCCTATAACAGCGATCCCCGTGGACATGGGTAAAAATTTAGATTGACTCTGGAACTAGAATAATAACAATGAGATTCTTCTCATTTGGGGAGATTTCGAATGGAAGTGGCCATTTAATAAGACATTAAATCGAACTTCTATTTGGAGCCTAAATTGTTCTTATGTTCCCTTTGTTGGGACAGTAAGACTTTGTGATGCAGAGGCAAACAAACCCTGATCCTATGGGAATGAGCCATACTGGGGAACGCACTTGGTCCTGAGGTATGTGGAACCAGTAAACACATGGTGGTGTTTTGAATTTCCTTCAACACTCAGTAATTCAATGTCCTCAGGGTTCGATGTAATGCAAGGACCACCTGCCAATTGTGGTCTCAAGCCTGTGAGGAGAGGGGGAGATGGCAGCAGGGATTGCTATCCCGGGCGGCCTTGACACAGGGTGTCAACACAACCTGATGTGAAAACACCTCTGTGCCATTGCACAAACATTATAAATTGTGCCACCTAGAAAACAGTTTGTTGTGGTTAATTCCTTCATTATGGCATTTAAGCAATGCCGCCTGCTTGTGTCAAAATTACACAAAGCCATAATCTCCAGCAATTAGATGTAATAGTAGCACAAGCTATAAAGATTTGGAATATACTAAGAAATCGGTTAACTTGGATATGCTCAGATGGGACTATTACAGATATGTTAAATCCTGTTAATACCAGTTTGCAGTGTACTTTGGGAATACCATCATTATGTCCTTACTACTATCAGAAATCTCTCAAGGCTTGTGGCATCCCCGTACCAAACAAAGTACAGGCACTGGTGATTGCACTGTGTCTCAGAAATTAGCGGTGTGAGCTGAAAGATTCTTTGGGTTGGAAATAGGTCATTCCAAAACCAGAATGATGCTGTCCAATTTAACTGCACAAGTGGAAGCCCTAGGGGCCCTTACTGATGACAATTTTCACCTGCTCAATATACAAGTACAAGCTGTCTATTTATACCAAATAATACTGCTCCTGATGGAACAATTACAAGAGCCTTATAAGGCCTTACCACTTGGGCTGATGAACTAGCAGAGAATTCAGGAATAGGTAATTCTCTTGTTTTGGGTTGTTGGAATCTTGGTTTGGAAAACAGAAGGGAATGGTGGTAGTGATTTTCAATTCTCTGGTAGTGGTAGCAGGGATATTAGTGGCCATAGGGTGTTGTATTAGACCCTTGTGTTAGGGGTCTAATGCAGAGATTAATAGAAATTGCAGTAACTAAGAAGGTGCCTCTAGGAGCACCACCTTATAATCTGCTTCTTCTAGAGGACCAAGAAACATAATAGAGAATTTCAGGAAAAAGAATGTGAAGCAATGCTAGCCAGGTTAGAAGCCTCATATGAAACAAGACTTTGAAAAGATGCAAAAGACAACATTGAGTGTAAAGAAAAGAAGGGGGAATAGTTGTGCAACACTGTCCCCCTAATATAACACACACTCCTCCCTTCTCTGCTAACATCATATCTAGGACCATCTGATTTTCCCATGTCATTCTGCTGTTGGCACCCAACTGTTCCGCTATTCCTTTAACAGCATCCCTCGCATAATTTATGAATCTTTGTTGATTGTAATAGATATAATTGATCCAATCTACATTTTTATTTACTGTGATCCACAAAAAAAAAAAAATTCAAAACATGCAGCGATCTGATTCCTAGCCTTAAACTCATCAGGAACCCCTCGAGGAACTCCAATTGAGTCAATACATATTCTGTCATCAAAGGAAGTTCCTAATATGCTGCTTTTGGCCCTGATCTCTCTCTCTCTAGAAGCNTTGTGAGAGACAAGCTGTGTGGTTTCCAACTACACTTGTGAGAACAGGGTGGGGTATTTGAATGTCCTTATTCAGCAAGGCTGGGAACAAAAATGAAAGTGTTTTACAGGTATCATTTCCCCAGGCTGTTTCTTCCTGATGCAGTGCAATAATGCACTCCATTCCTGTGTGATCATCGGACCATCTTAGAGGAAAAGGTACAACTTGTATTTTAGGTTGACCTGAAGCACATGCATAGCAATCACTCTTGTTTAAACTTTACACAGTGTATTTTATCCATTCCACCCAGGCATTTGTGTCTCCATATCGTGTTTCTACTTCAAATGTCTGTCTCAAATCCCCAATTCTAACTACTTTTACTATTGCAAGATCATTGAAAAGTCCTCCTACCTCTGTCCTAGGTTTCTGTGTAACTTTTCCACTCTTCCTCCTTGCTTGAACTTTTATTTTCAAATTTTTCTACTGTTACTCAGAATTGCTCTAATGGATCTTTTCCCATGACCTCTATCCCTAGTCCATAGGCTCCAGTGATAGTACTGTTAACATCAGTGATAGTAATTCTTATAGGATTATACGCCCCTTCTTGGCAACTGTGGGTAATGAGTCCTTTTCAGATTGTAATCATCTGGTTTAGGGGTTTCCAATACCAACTTTCTCTATTCACATCTGCTGTCCATCCATTAACCTGTGTAGTCCACCAAACATTGCTCCAAGAGGGGCAAGGAGGAACCCTCCCCATGAAGTGTCCAACCTTGTACTGGTTCAGGACACATGTACTTTTCTGCACTGCTCAGTGCCCTTTGGTTCTNTGCCCAGTGCCCCTTGTGTTTTTTTACCCCCCCCCCCCCCAATCCAAAATCTGCCAAGCATCAAACATGATGCTCTGGAAGCCTGGTCCCTTCTGGAATGCTGAATTGTAGATTCATTTGACTATTAAGGGGGGGTTGAGTATGACTCAGCATGACTCAGTTTCAATATAGTGAAGTATAAACAACGTATTAACATTATTTTGAACATTTTCAACCTTTTACAACCCCAAACACAATAGATAAGTACTAGTGTAATAAAAAACTGAACAAAATCTCTACTTACTAAACCAGTATTTTTAACAGTCTTTAAATTACTGCTCCTTCACTCTGAAGAGCAGAGGATTCTTGGTGGGCTGTATATACCAATGTTTGACCTTAGAGAGAGATTCCACTGATTCTTTGAGCCGGGTGTAATGTGTCCAGCCTCTCTCAGCAGTCCTCACTGCAGTTTCAGTTGCCCATAGAACCTGGAAAGGGCCTTGCCACTCAGTCTGCAGCTTGGATT
>VZTU01000336.1:0-11524 GCA_013400835.1 Zapornia atra | reverse complement strand
AGTGACTGAGCAAACTGGATTATTTTTACATGTTTTTTAGCATTCTTGGCAGATTCCTAGCTGCTACTCCCCTCTAGCTATGACTACACACCTGCAGGTTTGAGATCTTAATTCCCAGGAACTAGGCAGTCTTTTTACACTGGAGTCTTTTATCCAGATGCACTGGAGTGTTTATGGTGCTATAGCGTGGAAAATACATTTTTACTTGTTCTTTATTGTGCTACGTTATGATTTTTCTTCTGCCTGATTTTACACCGTATCACACACTTCATCTGCACCCTCTTAGACAAACCTCGGTAGCTGCTGAGTTTGTGATGAGCAAGTGGCCTCCAAAGATCCCTAAAGTGAGGTTATTCATTACCTCCGAGTTTTGACCCACTCATTATTTGTCTATTTAATTCCATATTATTCCTCATATGTACAAAGTTGTAATTGCATTATTGGACCACTTGGAGCCTAAAAATTTCCTCCAGAGAAACATACTATGCTATTCTTGCTTTTCCCAAAGTATTGCAGATCTTGCATGAAAGGCACACTATTTGCTATGCCACCGTATCTTAAACCTCATTTTTGAACAAGAGCTCAAAATACCCACTATTCCTTCAATATGCAGATTCTCAATAGTGCTTACATATTTTACTCATTTTCTATTTATCTATAGTACAGTTTGAAGTCAAAATTAAAATATGCATCTACAAAAAAATATATATACATATACGTTCATACATATATATACACACTAAGAATACAGTGAAAATACATTCTTCTTTTCTTAACGTACAGTTTCCCTTCAAAACCCTTTTGCCACTGCAAAACTTGTTTATCTGATTTCTGGAAAAAAAAAAGAGAAGAGTTCAAGTAACTATAAAACTCTGCTCAGCTGAGCAAACAGCAAAAAGGCACAGAAGGAGAAGTAATGAACATCAATCTGATTTTTAAAGGTCTTAAAGAATCGGAACAGTGATTAATTAAGTTATGCATGTTTGCTTGCTAGATATAAACACAGAGGAAGTTTGAAACACAGTCACATTCTCTTACCTGTCATTATTTTATTTATTATTATTTCTTTAGTATACTATTTTGTACCTAAAGCATAAGCAATGGTTTAATATAGATGTTATGCAAAAGTGTACATGAAAATAATGTAATAACATTTACGTATATCACATTAAATGCAGACAACATTCACTGAAAATTATGATTAATACAAGTGAATTCAGAACAAAAGCCAGTGTGATTCTGTAAGATATTTCAAAGTTACCAGGAATACACAGCTGTAAGATAAATGGCAGTGAATCAGTAAATTCAGCGTGGCCGAATGACAAAGTCTAATAGTAGTTATAATAGTTTTATAGAATCACAGAATCACTTAGGTTGGAAAAGACCTTTAAGATCTTGGGTTCAACTGTGAAAAATGCTGTGAACAGTATATAAGTCTAGCTGCCTTCCTGAGAAGTAAGAAGTCATGTTTTTGACAAGCAGTTTCAAGTGTAGAAGAACAACCTTATGATGTGTTGATGAATTTGGTCTACTGGTAATACAGGACAAGTGAAATGAAATTATGCAGAATGAAGGTAGGTGTATGGCATAATCATATTAAACTTTGTATAAACTTGTGTACAATTTTATGAGTAATATTGTGATTGGTAGCAAAAAAGAATAAAACCATTCAACATTTGCTAAAACATGACAGAATCGCAGTGCTCTGCAACCATGCCTGCAGAGAAAGATATGAACATAGGACAGTAAATTTTGGTATGTATGAATGTGTTTGTAGACAAACAAGAGTGACTTCTGTTTGAAATATGTTTTGACTATACAGGGGAGTTTGTCCATTTTTGAAATCACAATAAAGGAATTCTCCTGCAATAAATCATGGCATGTGTTTACTTAAAAATGTCCTTGTAGACCATCTTACAAATTTCATTCTAAAACACGATAGTCTGTCTTAAAAAGAAGACTGTTGAAATCTTTGCCTTTTGTTTTAACAGTGTCTCTAGAGAAATTAAAACAACCACACCAAATATTTCTTTTATCTTTTTCATCTTAGATTGTGCCTTAAAAGAAAAATCCATCTAGCTATTCATTTGTAGAGACAGTTTCTTTCGATGTAGTGCCCTGTAATTAATGGGTTCAAAACTAATCAGAGACATAAAAGACTTTAATGACAAGTTAAATAGAAAGTAGAATGAAAGAAAGGTACAATAATCATCCTCAAATGGGTTTATATTCATTTCAAGAGAGAGCTTTAATAGATGGATTAGCTTAATTGATAAAGGTGTGATCATTTTTTGCACTTTTTTGGGTCTAATTTAAGGAGATGAGTCTTGGAAACATAGCTGTTAATCAACTCTGTTGGGCATTTATGAGTAATCTTACCTGTCTGTCTCTAAGGACTACATTTAGAAAGTGAGTTTCTGATCTTCATTTAAACCATTGTAGCAGCATGTTAGCTGAAGCGCTCTAATGGCTCATGCTTGAGGGTTTGTGACACTAAATGACAAATGGGAACCATGCTATGCAATGAAGCAAAGATGAGAGTAGCTGCCAAATTTGTGACAACATGTGATTATGCATACACCACTCTTGCTTATAGATCCTGAAATAATTTCTGTAACATCTGGCAGCAAAGTGGACTAGATTTATCAATTTACTCTATTGGAGAAATCTGCTACATTCAGTGGCATACATAGCGATAAAGATTTATTTTCAGCATTTTAAAAAATCAATTTTCTCTTAATAATTTTGACTATGGTTCACTGATTTATATTGTTTTTTTAAGTTCTTTGCTGCCATGCTGACACTTAAAGGGGCCAGAATTTCCTACTCATTCAATCTGAATACCACTTCCTCCTGTGAGTAGCTCAATAATATGCATTTGAGTTTGTTGCTAGTAAATCTTTTTTTTTCAGTATACGGAATTATTTCTTTTTGGCCAGACTTGAACCTACATTGTGTATTAGCTACTATGATAACTTGCAAGACTAACTACAACTCTGTCTGACCTTAAGTAAATGATGCCAAACTTCTACTAATGAATGGACTTACTGTCAACAATCTTAAACTCAAAGTATTATCCATTCTTTATATAAGTAGGATTCTCAAACCACTATAGGGAACAGCACCTTGGCAGAAGATCACGTTTGCTAAAATGACAAGAACATAATAATTACTGGAACAAAATAATGTGATGTTCATTTTAGCAATGTGGACAAATAAATACTTTTGGGTATCTCATATTTTACATATTCTCAAGAAAAAGTAAAGGGAGAGATTGTTGAGGTTTTTCATTCCTTAAAAATAACCAAACATAAGTTACTTTGGTTTAATATCTGAAGTGACAATCAAAAGACAAAATACCATAAATAAGAAGTCGAACTAGTTCTGGCTCAAAGAATCTGTCTTCCATACCTCATACTTGATATTACCTCAGAGACACTCTCCAGCCTGCCAATGCTGCAATCCATCTCTACTCCAGTCTGTTATTTCAGTAATTATCACTGCATACAAATGTAATAATGCAAGAGAAGAGGCTTTTTCTCCAAGGAATTCTAATAAGGAGACCATAGGTAGCACATGGAAATATAATTCTTTTAGAAACGAAGCAGGATGCAGAGGTGGATGCATCCTCAGCATAATATGTTCATCTGTGTCTTTCTGCTGTATGACATCATAAAGGAATATATCCTTGCACCTTTCTTCCTCTAGTTAACTCAAGTCTGCATGCGAAAATGATGTAGTATTCATATAGCAACTGGCAATTTTCAATACAAATTCCCCAGACAGGGACATATACAGAAGTGTTAGGGACTGAACACCTTATTTTCTCCCTTTAGTTTTCTGACAATATATGATACAGTAATGGTATGGGCAGGGTTGTAACTGGAGCTCATACAATGTCTTTTTATCTGTTAGGAGGTATGTGGAACAACTCATCCCCTTCCTGTGAAAAAGCCTGTTGTAGAATCCATGGATCCTTAGAGGATGTTCAGTGGCCTGAACTACAGAGCAAGAATAGCTCAGATGAAGCTCTTTAGACTAATATTTACTTCCTTCTCCCTTCAATGCATAGCAGACTCACCTCTCTGATATGAATGACTTAGTGTTATCTCATCATCTGCTCTTCTAATGCCTGCCTTTGTGCTGCCATGTTCCATGATTTTCTAGGACATTTCCAAGATGGCAGGAAAGCTGCAGCATTGGAGGAGTACAGTTTGGCAGCTGCACAGCAAGAAGCAGTCTATGAGGGCTATGTTGTATTCCCCTTGCCTTCACATGACCCATGGCAGCATCACTCTACAGGACCAGCAGCTATTAATAAAAGTAACAGGCCATGGCTCCGCCAGTGTCCACACAGCTACCTGATTGCATGGCTGAACTCAGCCAAAGGCAGCCTGGTTGGTGTGGTCTCTTGTTCAACTATGTCCTCTACCATGTCAGCTCAGGTCAAGACATAACTCCAGATCTTACTGAGTGTGCAACAGCCCTGAAGGCTCAGCAGTGGCTCTTGAGCCTGTGTCTTGACCCTGTTTAGTTTGCTTGTAGAGACACGGTGACTTTGTCCTGTTACGAGTAAACACATCTGAATTGTCATTTATAGAGGCATTGATCATCTGAATAAGTGAGCAACCCCCAATATTGCATTTTTTGGGTCTTTTAATGTTTCAAACTGGGTTATAAATGCTACGCATATGCAATTCCAGCAAAATTTCTAAGGTATAGGAGTTCAGTATACTCATCCCTCACAATAAATTCAGGAAAATCATCCAACCAGAATTCTTACTCAAGGCATGAATTTCTTTACTCAAAAATTCTATACATGAAATATACACATACCTCAGCTGAGTTATAGGTAATACCTCCTTGCAAGGTATTTGTACTTAAAAAAAAAATAACTTTTCCGTAAAAATTCTGGTTCTATTCCAGATGGTGACAAGTTTTCAGTACAGTGGAATTTCATAATCATCTCCTTATGCTGCCTGGGTAATATAGCCATTACCCTGATTTGACATGTGTCAAAATATCCCTATAGTCTCTGTCATGTTGGTTGTTACACCTCAGATGACAAGCTGCCTTAGGTCTTCAACAGTATGAGTGAGGAATATTAAGTTAGCATCATGTCAACTCCCAGTTCTATAAAGGTTAAGATATTACTTTTTAATAAACATATTACATCATCACAGTTAAAATCTAGTGTTGCTTAATATTATTTAATAATAGTGATAACAATGATAATTTGTATGTTCATAAGGTTTGAAAATCTAAAACCTTTCAAAATATTTTACAGTCAGTATTTTTAGGAACCACTTTTCCCAAGATTAGAATTTGACTGTACACTAGGGTTCTACTTTTCACTTGAAATGTTAGCAACAAAACCAGTATTTTAGAGAAAAGAACAAAATTAACTGTTAATAAATTATATTATTTCTGAATATCATAGTAAGAATTTTCCATATGTGTTAAGTTTGAGGTCAAAACCATAAAAAATTAGACATACCTGGAGATTTTGTATCCACACCATAAAATAAGTTACAATGTGGCTGACTGGCCTTAGCAAATTCTGAAAGATTTGCCTTCTGTAGCTAAAGCAACATTTTCCTGCAAAAAAATTGCATAAATTATCAATTTCCATGAGTACAACAAAAAAATCAGTGTTCTCACAAATTAATACAAGAGGCTTTTTTTTTCCCCCCTCTCATGAGATTTTTGTGAAACCAGCTTTTGGGATTGCTGAAAACAAGAATAAATAGGATTTTTATCAGTGAAACTATTTTATCCAATATATACAAACTTATCTTTCGATACCTACTTATTGTAGGCTTCAGAAGTGACTTAACTTTCCAGAACTCATTGAGTATGATAGATTAGGACAATGATATTATGACCTAACAGCTGGACTCTCTGCATGAAACAATTATTGCCAGTGAGGAAAGATGTGAGCAATTGGGTACAAGCCTAATGGAGACAGAAGGGAACCTTTTCAACCCAGAGTTAATAATAGGGAGATATGATTTAATTATTTCTAAACTGAGCAAAGCCAATAAATCTTCTAAATCTAAACTAGACTTGATTAAAAAATGAACTACCGAGAAAAACAGTATTTAAATATGGAGGTTTTGATTCAAAGTTTTTCCAGAGATAAGACACTTCATATTAAAATGAATGGCAAAAGTATTTAGAATTCTTTTTCATTATTCTTCAAATCCAAGCCATTTTTCCCTATTAAGAAGTGAAGTTCTGTGTTCCCTCCTGGTGCAGAGTGAACTCTCTTTTGAAATGCCATCCTCCCTTTTAGCCCAGTAAGAAATATGACCAAAATAATGAAAGAATCAGAGAAAAATCTCAAAACAGTGTTTAATTATGCAGTCACAATTTTTACCCATGCATCCTCATGACCAATTTCTCACTGTTGTGAGAGGTTTTGGACAGCTAATCCTATTAAAAAATAATAATAATACTTTCCTGATAGCAAAGGAAAATAAACCCCAGAAAATTAAAGAATAAAGTGCAGGGCCTTATTCATAATAAAAGCCGCTTCTTTAAGAAAGTACTTCATGTGAATTATACAAAATCTGAAAAGAAAAAATATGTTGGTGATAATAATAATAATTATAATAATTCCGTCTCACATCTTGGATATTCAGACGTTTATCAAGTGATAGCATTAGAAAGATGGTTGTATTGACAGCAGACTAGAAAAGTTTGAGACAAAAAAAGTAAGTTATTTAAAAGAGACATGATACGCAGTTTCCTTGAAGTTATGTAAAACTGATTTGCTGCAAATTTTTTTATGCAAAAATCAATTAGTCTTAAAATAAAACTGAGAACTTCAAAAATTATTATCTTTTCTTATACACTTCTGGACAGATGTAATAAAATTCAAGCCAAAGAAGAAGAAAGAAAAGCTTGATATTTGTGAGCTTTTAATGGGAATCCTGAATTCAGTTCCATGTCCTAAAATTTCAGTCTAGAATCCCTTCTCCCCAAGAATTTAATTTACCATGGTCCACCACATTCCGGGAAATACCACTCCTAGTCTTTGATTTTGAACTGTTCTATCTGTTAAGGGTCTTTCTAACTATGGGATTCCCGATCCATTAAAAGCCAACTAATTTCTTGTTTCTTTATCTGGATGAGATGAATACCCTCTGCACAGGCCCGAGGATCACAGCAGATGGGAGGAAGAGGTCACTGAGTTTTAGAGCAGCTTTGCCCTTTGGAGGGACGAGCTGGAGGAGTGGATCAGCAGGAATGTCGTAAACATAAAGTCTTGAATCTAGGAAGAAATAACCCCAAGTTAGCAATACAGCCTGGGGCCGACCTGCCTGCCTGACAAGCGGCCTTGCTGAAGAGTCCTGGGCTGTGTTATGAGACTGTAAAGCCAAACAAGGTGATGAGACTACACCAGTTTTGGGTCTTCAGTAGAAAGACCTCCAAACGCATAGTAGAGGATGGCTAGGGCTATAATGCAAAGGATATATGCAAAAAGGCTGGGTGACCTGGGTTTATCCTTCAGAAGAAGGCAAGGCTTAGAGTGCATCGGTCTCCCATGTTTCACTACCAAAAGATAGGTTATACAGAAGATGGATCCAGGCTCTTCCCAGAGGTGCAGAGTAACAGAACCAGGTTCTGGTAACAAGTTGCAGCAAGTGAAAGTGCAGCTGGCTACAAAGCAGCAGTGCTTCATCATGAGAGGTGAAGTCCTGGAGTAAATTGACCAGAGACACTGTCGTGTATCTATCCCTGAATTATTTCAAAGCTTAGATTATGTAACTAGTTCAGTAGCACTTCTTCTTAAATCTTTCTCTCTGATCCAAAGGGACAAGGACTTCTGAGATAGGAAAAAAAGAGTTTGTTGAAGGAATGGAAGAACTTAGTACCTGCCTTTTTTTAGTGCTATGTGTACCTCTGTGTGTACTATCAATTCACAGTCTTGCTCAGTTCAGAACAATCAACAGTCAAGGAGCCAGTAAAATTCATAATTTCTTTGACACAAACCCCACCTTATAGTATCATATATAGTGTTATTAATACATTTTAAAAATACTAAAAAGAAGAAACTCTGAAAGCGATGAAATGTTAGTAGGCAAAAACAAGAAGAAAAAAAAAAAAAAAAGATGTTACACAGAACCACAGTTCAGCTGCTAAAAGTTTCTGGCTTTATCTGAGAATGCTGTAACTAATGAACAGTAAAGAAAAGCAGGGACAGAAAACAGAAGAAAAGAACTGACAGTTCTGTGAATACTAAGCACTGAAATTCAAAACATTATATACTCGTTTCTCGGGGTTTTTTAGTATATAACGTTTCCTTCTTTTTGGTGTTTCAAATACTTTTACCCTCCTGGGAAAAAAAAAAAAATTCTCTGGTCCCTGAAAAGTAGTTGCCTTTTTAAAAAACCAAGAGCCAAATGCAGAAAACATTAAGCACTTTTGTAAAGTCACTTCTATGGGTTAAATCTGCTAATGGTACTTGGTGTATGTCCTGGTTCTGGCCAGGCCAGAGTTACCTCCCCAAGCAGCCAGCACAGGTAAGCTGAGTTAGCCCGGGCTGTTTCCACACCACCTGACATCATTTCCCCATAAAAGCAGCTGACTGGGGAGGGGCATGGGTTTGGTGCTTCTAGAGTAATCTGAGTGTGGCTGGGGAGGTGGGATGCTCTGTAATTCTTGCATCGGTAAGGTACTCTGCCTTATCACCGTGTGTGAGTGTAATTGACTGTTATTGTTCTACTTTCATGGTGCTTTTGTCAGCAAACTGTCCTTATCCCAACCCACAGAGACTCTGTCTCTTCTGAGGGAGTGGTGTGTAGTGGTCAGATGCTCTTTGGGGCTGAACCACAAAGGTGTAAGAGAATTTACTTTGGAAGCTGGGATATAAATATGTTATCATCAATACTACATGAAAGCTGGAAATGTAAGGCTATTGCTTCTCTGTTTAAAGATTTTCAAGTGGTTTTTGTATGAATTGCAACAGAAGTCACAACTAGAGGGTTTTTTTGAGGACTGTAATTGCCATTTGCATGGCTACCACTAGTGAGTCACCTGAATCACAATAGCAGCAAAGATTAGGCTGTGAATGCAGACACTGGGTGTGGATCAAATACATAGAGGTATGTGGTGGGTGTTTGCCTCAGGCTGGCTGTTTGAAGTGGAAGGTGGCAACCAGAAGTATTAAAGGGTAACTGTGGAGCTTCAAAGAGACTGAAACAACAAAAGGGTCAGCTGGAAGAGAAGTAGATAAGAAACACAGATATTTGTAAGAGGAGAGACCTTGGAGTAGAAACAGCAGCAGCCAAAACCTAGTGTGCCACTACCAGAAATTACCCCATGGCATCACAGCCTTCCTGTGGACCACCATGAGATAGATACCTGCGCAGAGCTGGGCTCTATGTGTTGGGGCCATGTGTGGGACACTCGCGTCTTGGTGTGCCTGTGGGACTTTGCAATTTTGCACCAGTGCAAGCCTCATCAGACTGTGGGGAGCTGGAGAACTCACATCTTCAGTTGGAGATGAAAGAGTATAGTGAGTCAAGGCTGGGGGGGGAATCCAGGAGAGGGGATGCACGTGTAACCCCACACATGGGAGGGCACATGTTTGCATGTCACTCTGTGAGTGATTAGAAGTAAGATCAGCTACAAGAACGATGCTTATAAACTTGTAGTGTTTATCAACATTTTGTGTGTGTTTACTATCCTGGCTTATTTGTCATATTACTTATATTAATCCTGAAGGTATAGTTGACTTGGCAATTAATTATATATTGTTTTAAAAAAGAAACTTCTTTGCCTCTGACTTATTTTTAAATACACGAACAAAGCAGCTCTTATTTGTGACAGATATTAGCCAAATTCTGTATATTTTCATAAAGTAACCACCCTTATGAACATAGCTTGAGAAGTTGGAACATTTCAGCACAGCAGTGTTACTTTGATTTTTTTTAATCTTGTAAAAATATGATTTTTCTTTTCTGACTGAGCAAACCGAAGTATGTCAGCTAATGCAAAGTGAAACGGGGTAAGAGAAAGAATAGCAGATGAGGCAGTAAACTAGGAAATTCAAAGCATTTTTGGTTGAAGTTGAGAGCTCAGTAATGTGGCTAACTAGTCCTCAATGTTGAGAAACTGCAGAGCTGTCCTCAGTACCACAAAAAAAAAAGAAAAAGGAAAAAAAAGACAGCCAATTTTGGGGGTTAAACCTCTAAGCATAATCAGAAAGTTACCAACAAAGTGTATCCACCTGGTCAGTTTTAGGGATCACACAGAAAGCATCATAAAGAAATAGATGAAACCAACATCCATCCTCCATCATTATCATTACAGAATCATCTATGGTAAAAATAAAGACATAGAAAATCTGACCCTACATTATTATTTTCCATACTCAAGTGTATAATTACAAATAACTGCAGAACACTTTTTCCTGTAGTTGTGAAGAACTGAAAATCAAGACAATCCCTGGGAAAAACTTAATTTTCCTTTCTGATGTATTCCATTCTCTAAAGTTGCTGCTAAGTATTTTCATTGTGATACTATAAGCAAACAAAAATTGTGTAAATTAGCTGAGAATTGCTTTACTGGTTCATACAATGGAAATTAATTTCCTGGATTGATTTTAGCTTCTCTTATCAGAATGGAAAGATTCTGAATTTCTTCTAAAGTATATCTGATATGATTAGAAGAATAAAAGTGACAATTGCATTTTTGTGAAGTTTAAAAAAAAAAACCCTTTCATTGATATTTTTGTTTCCATAAAGTTTGTGAAAACCATGAATTATCTTTGCATTTAAAAAAAACCCCAAAGACCTGAAGGAAGCTTATGCTTTTCACATGAACCTCTGCCCTCCCCAACACACAGTTTAAATAAAAAAAAAAAAATTGAAAAAAACGCTCATCTTGCTTTTTTGACCTGTTCTAAACATAACAAAGTAAGGTGATCTACCAAAAAAATTAATTTAAAAGGTATCAAAACTGATAGCACTTGAAGTTAATTTTTTAGTTCTTCAGTTTGTTACTTTTTGATGGTCTCTTCTCTGAATTTTATGTAGAGAATCTAGGCTTAGTAACACAGACATATCAGCTGATTTTGACACATTTTTCAATTTTGTCCAGCAGGACTTTTATTGGCCAGTATTAAATGATAAATAGGATCACACAGAAATTTTCTAACCTTTTGTGACAGAAACATAGGTATTACACATCATCTAGTTTCTGTGATATTTTATCCTTGTATAAAATAATCGAAATATTTTAAGAAACCATATTTTTTAATTCATCGGTGATTCTGTAATAAGTTTTTATTTATCAACATCTCAGTAATAATTTCCTTATTTCCCTATTTAAAAGAAACATGGATAAATGAAAAACAACAGAAAAATAACAAGATATATGAAGCTGATATGGCACCAAATTATGTCCATTTATGTGATGCATGATTAATTACAGATTGTTCCGAGAAAATTGCTTTAAGAAAATTTTTCAAAACAAGCAACAATGAACTGTTCTGTGCTGATTTAGCCCTGGCTGG
>VZTU01000333.1:10844-35854 GCA_013400835.1 Zapornia atra | reverse complement strand
ACCCCTGTGACTCTGTGATTCCCTGCCATCAGGGTGTTGGGGTATGGTCAGAACACGCTGGGTCAGGACTCCAGGGTGCCATGTGTGTGATGGATTTTCTTCTCTACTGTGAGGTGATGCCTGTGGGTTGGGTGCTGGGTGCCACTCTACATAGCTTCTGCTTCCATAGCCCAAGCCATTCCTCTTCTAAAGGCAGAAAACTGTCACTCTTGACTGTGTGAGTCCTGCTGACACCCAATCGTTACAGCCCAGACAGTTCTGCGGCAGAAGCATCAGGTGCCCAGACTGGATTCTGTGCCTTGGCACGTTCTTCCTGTGCAGCACTTGGTGAGTCCATCAGTCCCTCAGTTCTACACATGCAGAAGGTGTCTCACCTGTCCAAAAAGGCAGTTGTCTGTGTTGGTTTCTGCTGCAGTGCTTCTGGGAGAGCTCCACTGGAGGTACCTACTTAGAAGGGAGCTTATAAGCAGGAGGGGATTCAACTTTTTAAAAGAGCAGATAATGGCAGGACAAGGGGGAGGGAGTGAAGCTGGAGGAGGGAAGGGTTAGAGGAGAGATTGGGGGGAAGTTCTTTGCAGAGAGAGTGGTGAGGGGCTGGAAGGGGCTGCCCAGAGAGGGGGGGGGTGCCCCATCCCTGGGGGTGTTCAAGGCCAGGTTGGCTGGGGCCCTGGGCAACCTTGTGTAGCTCCAGGCCTGGAGGTTGGTGGCCCTGCCTGTGGCAGGGGGTTGGAGCTCTGTGACCCTTGGGGTCCCTTCCAACCCATGCCAGTCTATGATTGTATGATTCTCCCTGATGTTATGGGTCAGAACCATCTCTGCTCACCCCTCAGAAATGGAGACCTGCTGCTTTTCCCAGAGAGCCTTCAGATTGTTTATGGTGAGCCATGGTCTGGGTGGCCTCACCCACGCTGGGCTGTGCTGTGTGGGCATTGCCCACCCAAGGAGACCCAAGGGCCACCCAAAGTCTGGAGGTCAGCTCAGCAGCAGGACCAGTGAAGCTTCCTTAACCCCCACTGTGCTGACAGGGAATTGGGTTTAGATGATCAGCTGAACCCTGTGCCACATCAACCAGTCCTGCTGGTGTCCCTTGCAAGAGGAGGCACCCCAGGTCTTTGCTCTGAGCCTGGAGTGACACAGGATCCTCTGCTGGGTATTTGTCCCTGCCCATGCTTGGAACTAGATGGTCTTTGAGGTCCCTTCCAACCAAACCAGTTGATGATTCTCCCTTGCCCTGCACAGGGAGGCTGTAGGATTTGTGCTGTTTTCTGTCTGTGTGTGTGGTGAGGGGAGGTTTAAGCAGCAAAGCAAGACTGGTCCTAAAGCAGAAGCACTTCTGATATTCCAACAGGGTGGGAATTTCTCCTGACAGTCAACTCCCACCTTCCTAATGAGGATTTGGAGAGCCAGAGTACTCACTCCCATCACCACAGAAATGGCACACCAGCAAGGCAGCTCCTGCACAGAACACTCCATACTCAGCAGAGTGAAAAGGCAAGGGGCTTCCTCTCACCAGCCTCAGGACAGACAGTCTCACCTGCCTTTTCTTTAAGCCCTTTCCTCTCTGTTCCTGTGTGCTGGAGTGTGCCACATGGAGTTGTTACTGCAGCCTCTTGAATCTCTGTGGAGAGCAAGGTCTGCTCACAGGGATGCACAGCAAGATGGGTCTGTTTTAAGCCAAGGCCCCTCCTGCTTTGGGTTTTTTTCCTGAGAGAAGGAAAGCTTCATTGCAATCCTGCAAGGTTTTATTTCATTTCCTCCACTGTTGTGAGAGGTGGTGACTCCTCAGGCCTCCCTTGCAGTGGTGATTCCTTCCAGTGCTCCCTGCTTTTCCCCCTCATCCTGAGCTGGTGGCTCTCTCTTGTGCTCAACTCAGTCCTGTTTGATGGTCCAGCTGCCATTTACTCAGAGTTTGACCCATCTTCTCTCCTCTCCAACCTGAAGGTGTTCAAAAGGAAGTCATAAAGTTGCTATTTTCAGAGTAGAAACATGGTCTGTCCAGGGTTTTTGGCAGGTTTTTGTTTCTCTTAAAGTATGTTCTCCCCTGAGACTTGGCTCAGGGGCTGAGGAGGTGTGTTGCTTGTGATCAGACCTGTGAGACACCTCAGTGTCTTGAACATCTTTTGCAGGAATGTGTTTCTGAAGAGCCAGTCATGAAGCCTGGACTTTATCAGTCCACTTCTTACATGGTAGGAAGATAAAATTAGTTCCAGAGAGGGAGAGTTGTTGGAAATGACACAAAGTCCTTCTGGTAGACAGAGGGGTACTGGTTTGCAGCCAGGAGGTGCTCACACAGGGGCCCAGTGCTCCAGCTGGAAATACCAACATTCACTGTGAGTCTTTGAAAAATGCTCTGGTGTGATCATAAGGACCCTTGAGACCTAATGAGGGGAGATCATAGAATCACAGGGGTGGGAAGGGGCCTCCAGAGCCCCTGGGGTCCAACCCCCTGCCAAAGCAGGGTCCCCAGGACAGGGCACACAGGTCGGTGTCCAGACGGGGCTGGAATCTCTCCAGAGAAGGAGACTCCACACCCCCTGGGCAGCCTGTCCCAGGGCTCCCTCACCCTCACTGGGGAAAAGTTCTTCCCCAGGTTGCTGGGGAACTTCCTATGCTCTGACTTGCAGCCATTGCCCCTTGTCCTGTCCCCACAGACACTGAGAAGGGGCTGGCCATTCCCCCTGCATCCCATCCTTCAGATATTGATAGACATTAATAAGGTCCCCCCTGAGTCTTCTTCTCTCCAGGCTGAACAGCCCCAGCTCACCCAGCCTTTCCTCACAGGGGAGATGCTCCAGGCCCTTCAGCATCTCCATAGCTCCTCTGGACTCTCTCCAGGAGATCCCTGTCTGTTTGATCCCAGGGAGCCCAGCACTGGACACAACACTCCAGGTGGGGCCTGCCCAGGGCAGAGCAGAGGGGGAGGATCCCCTCCTGTGACCTGCTGCCCACACTCCTCCTGATGCCCCCAGGATCCCATTGTCTCTCTCAGCCCCAGGGCACACTGCTGGCTCATGGCCACCCTGTCCCCCACCAGCACCCCCAGGTCCTTCTCCACAGAGCTCCTTTCCAGCTCCTCTGACCCCTCTCCAACAGCCCCACATCTTTCCTGTGTTGGGCCCCAGCTCTGGACACAGGACTCCAGCTGGGGCCTCAGGAGGGCAGAGCAGAGAGGGACAGTCCCCTCCCTGTCCCTGCTGCCACCCCTCTGCGGATGGAGCCCAGGATCCCATCGCCCTTCCCAGCTGCCAGAGCCACTGCTGGCTCATGGGGAGTTTCTCCCCCACCCTGACCCCCAGGTCCTTCTCAGCAGGGCTGAGGAGAGCTTGGCTGAAGCAGAGGTCAGGTTGGCAGGGTTCCTGCCAGCTGTACTGGTGGGGGTGCTCCAGCCCTGTGCTGTTGTGGGGGGTGAGATCAATGCCTGAGGGCGTTTGGGCTGCTGAGGAACCATCAGGTTTGCTGTTCCTGTCCCTGTCCCATGGGGTTTCAGGGGTGTCATCCTCCCAGGCCTCTGGCAACATGCAGAAGTTGCTTTTCCTTTCCCTCCTTGCTGCTGCCCTGTGGGGTACAGATCCAAGCCAGGAAACCCTCCTTTCAGCTCCACTGCTGGCAGCTCTCTTCCTCCCCTTCCTGCACACACCTTGCCTGCTGCCTTGTCCAGAGGGGTTTGGAGCTTCAGTTCCCCTTCCAGTCAAACATGGGGGCACTGTGAGCTCCCTTGGCCTCCATCCCAAGGTTCACCATCATCTTCTTCATACAACAGGAAGTCCAAACAACCCCAGGGAATAATTCAGCTGTGAGTGGTGCCTTGAGTGGAATAAAGAAGCTTCTAGAAGAGGCATTAGGAACCTCAGCTTTAACTCTTTTCATAACTATGCACTCCAAAGGAGCAGAGGCTTTGTAGATAAAGAGGTGCTGTGCATCTCAGGAGGGCTGGAGAGCTGTGACAGTATCTCCCACCCATGTTTCCTCACCTTCTGCTTTACTGACATTGCAGCTGAAACATTTAGAGGGAGAATCTTGGGGAGCTTCCCCAGAACCCCAAAGGTCCCTTCCAGTCTGGCACAGGTGAATTGACTCATTCTCCCCTTAGGGATGATAAGGATGAGCCTGTGTGTGAGAGCAGTGGCAAGGGGAGAACCTAATTAGATGAAGATGGGCTTGGGGAGTGTTTGTGCTGAGGGCTGTGTGGTGTGGCTCCCAGAGAGAGGGGCAGCCTGAGCTGGGCATGGCCTGGGAGGCTGTTCCCAGCCCTGGCTGCATCTCTGCTGCCTTTATTTCTGAGCAAGAAAAATACCTCAGAGGTGTAAATCTTGTTGTAAACCAGTACAGGGGCCACTGGGGTGCTGACAGAGCCAGGTCTCAAGCTGGTGTCCTGCTTCTGGCCATAACCCAGTGCTGGCATCCTGGCAGGGAGACAAGTGTTGGGCTTTTCCCTGCCAGAACCCAGCAGGTAACACAGTAAAGGGGTGGGCAGGGTTTGGCTGGTCACCCCTCCTTTCAGTCAGTGTTTGCTGGAGGTGTGGGCACCCATGGCCTGTGCCTTTTGTACTTTGATGCAGTTCCAAGTGCTGTTTAGCTTTTGAATGCCTTTGTTCTTTTTTAGTCTGTCTTACTTGTCTTGATAACAACCAGGAGGAAGCTGCAGGTCTGTTAGTTTCCAACTAACACCACTTCTTTCTCCCTGGTATATCCTTTCCCCCCCCAGCTTGGCCCTGCTCCCCTGGGGAAGGGATGATTTGGAGTCACCAGCTCACTCCCTCAATGCTGTTTGGTATTTTCTGTGCCTCTGCTGTGGTTTCTCTCCTTTTTTATTACTAATCAGGTCTAGTCTTTGAAATCCTTCTTTGGATGAGAGTTTCTTTTCACAAAAGCAGAAGTAGCTGGTACCAGCTCAGCTGATGTGCTCCCACTCCTGTCAAAGGTGTTTCACAGCTGCTCCCCCCTGTTCACACTGCAAACTGAACTCCAGTTGTGTCAAGCCCTGTGCTGCTTTGCTAAGGCAAGGGGGAATGTTTGCTGCAGCTGCCTTTAAATTTAACTTTGGATGTTTTCAATGAATTAAATATGAACATGAATAATGCAGCTGGAAACCCAGCCTTTCTGCAATTAAATGCAAAGGTTTTTTTCATTTTGTCTCTGTGCTTTCAGGGTTTGATGTGTTGTCCTGACTTTGCTGTCTTGTAGGAAGGATGGGGAACTAGAGCCCAGGACAGCTCAGAGGAGCCACTGGCACTTTGGATATCTGGGTGAGTGGAAGTTGTTTGAAATTGGGGGTAAGGTACTTATTGAGCAGTGTGCCCTGGGGCTGAGAGAGACAAGGGGATCCTGGGGGCATCAGGAGGAGTGTGGGCAGCAGGTCACAGGAGGGGATCCTCCCCCTCTGCTCTGCCCTGGGCAGGCCCCACCTGGAGTGTTGTGTCCAGTGCTGGGCTCCCTGGGATCAAACAGACAGGGATCTCCTGGAGAGAGTCCAGAGGAGCTATGGAGATGCTGAAGGGCCTGGAGCATCTCCCCTGTGAGGAAAGGCTGGGTGAGCTGGGGCTGTTCAGCCTGGAGAGAAGAAGACTCAGGGGGGACCTTATTAATGTCTATCAATGTCTGAAGGATGGGATGCAGGGGGAATGGCCAGCCCCTTCTCAGTGTCTGTGGGGACAGGACAAGGGGCAATGGCTGCAAGTCAGAGCATAGGAAGTTCCCCAGCAACCTGGGGAAGAACTTTTCCCCAGTGAGGGTGAGGGAGCCCTGGGACAGGCTGCCCAGGGGGTGTGGAGTCTCCTTCTCTGGAGAGATTCCAGCCCCGTCTGGACACCGACCTGTGTGCCCTGTCCTGGGGACCCTGCTTTGGCAGGGGGTTGGACCCCAGGGGCTCTGGAGGCCCCTTCCCACCCCTGTGACTCTGGGATTCTATGATTATTGTGCATCATTTTTCTGGTTTCTCATCTTTGAGTTGTGCTCTTGCAGAGTGAAACCACATGTTGCTGTCCTGAGGTGTGAGGATGTCTGGGGGAGGTGGGTGGTGTGGAGCTGCAGTGGGGGGCTGTGCAGGGCAGCAGGGGTCAGCCTGGGGCCATCTCTTTTGGACAGTTTCTTGGAAGCATGTTGTGAAGTGAGCTGTCCCCAGGCTCACACCCATGGGCCTCTCAGCAGAGTGGGAGTCCCTGTGCAGCCAAAGTGGTCTTCTTTTGGGAAGTCACCTTTTTAATGTATTTTTCCTTTAACAGGAACATATTTACAGTGTCTCAGTCTCTTCCCTGACACCAGGTCTGGCTGGGAGCACACTACAGTGTTGAGTGAGGAGCACCAGCAGTCATAGGTGTGCTTTAGGAGTAGTTAGGGTTGCTCCTGTTGCATGAAGCTGGAGGGTGCAGTAATTTTACCTCCCAAACCTCAGCCTTCCTCAAATCACATCTGACCATCTCCTCCATAGTCACAAATTTTTGCTCCAAATACTTCTCCAGGGAAGGGCTACACTTCCCTGCTGGGTCAGACTCGGAGTGCTCAGGCTGTAGCAGGGTTTCCAAAGCTCTCTGGGTGGCACAGGAGCTCCTGACCCATGCCAGACACATGAGATGGATGTTAAGAGGGGCTGGAGGGCAAATCCTCTGAGGAGCAGCTGAGGGAGCTGGGGATGTTCAGCCTGGAGAAGAGGAGGCTGAGGGGAGACCTTCTCCCCACCTCCCCTGCCCTGCCAGGAGGGTGCAGAGAGGGGGGCGAGGGTCTCTTCAGCCAGGGGACAGGAGATGGGACAAGATCCATGGTTAATGGAACAAGAAGTTATATCCCCTGGGAATCTGCCTGCTAAACAAGACTGGGCTTCAGTTTAAACTGAAGGGCAATGTTCCCCTGAGTGAGTAAGTTTTAATGAAAGAAAACATGAAATTTGGGACTATTCAAAGGGATTAATTACAGAAAGAGCCTGATAACCTGTGTGGCTGTTTCAATAGAGCAATGGGCTCAAGCTCCCCCAGGGCAGGGTCAGCTCAGCTGGGAGGGCAAAGTTCTTCCCTGGCAGAGTTGTGGGGCTGTGGCACAGGCTGCCCAGGGAGGGGCTGAGTCACCCCCTGGGTGTGCTTAACAGAGGGGAGATGAGGTGCTCAGGGATCTGTTTTAGCTTAGGATGGGAATGGTTGGACTTGATGGTCTTGAAGGTCTTTTCCAGCCTGGTGATTCCTGGCAGTGTTCAGGTACTTGAGGACGTCCCGTGGCCAGGGCAGCAGAGGTGCAGAGTGGGAGATGGGGAATGCTTGTCTGCTGCCTTTACATGAGGCCTTTCACCTGGGTTTTATGGCTTGGGGGATTTTTCCTACCATGACTGCTAGCTTTTAATAAAAATGACTGAAGAAAATGATGAAAAGCAGCATTAAAAGTTGTAAATAAGCTTTTTGCATGTGGATCACCTTCTGCTATGAAAGGAAAAGAAACCACTGCTTTCACATGCACAAACACACCCACTATTTAGGAGAGGGGCAAGAAGAGACCACTGTGTAGTTTGTAGTGCTTTTATAGAAAATTAAACTCTTTATTCTCTCAGGTTTGGAAAAAGCCTGGGTTTTCAAATCAAACAGTTGGGTCTGTAAATAAACCTTTGAGCAGAAACTCGGCGTTGTGTCCTGGGACAGCCTCCTCTGACGTCCTCCAGCCTCACTGCCCCACTGTGAATTGACACAATTCCTCTTTCCTTAGTTAGTGTAGTGTCAAAACATGCCTCTCCTAGCTTTCCTAAGGGCTTGCTTGCAGCTCAGCCCTCCCTTTAGCTATTTTCTGTCAGGGCTTGGCAAAGCTGGGTGCGTGCAGGGGGCACTGCCCTATGAGACCAGCAGTGTGTGGGGACAGATCTTCATGTCTGGGATGCATCTCCCAGAGCTCTGATTTTCAGTCACACTTCCTTATAACAAGAATGTCAGTCCTCTTCCTTTTTGAGGACAGTCCAGCCAGTTTTTCTCCAACCAAGAAAAAAAAAACCCCCATGCAGCTGAGCTTGGCCATTCCTTGCAGTACTAATGGCAAAAATATTTCCTGGGTCATTGTCCAATTTCTCATCCTTATTACCCAGATCTGCTGTGAGCAATTTGAATTGCAAGTGGTGAGCTGGGGATTGCAGTGCTGCTTTGCCAGAGTTAATGTTATGTTTCCATGTGTTTTCTTTCATAAATTGCAGCTCTGGCTCCCTTTGTTAGTGAGCAAGAGCAGCCCCCCTTCCACACACACACACTCAGGCCCCGCTGCAGAGTTAGCACACACTGGCATATGCTCCTCTCACTTCTTTATGCTGCTCCCACTGAAGTTGGCCACGTATTGGAGAAAGACTTAAGAGTTTTAGGAGGCTTGAAATGACTTGCCTGTGTTCAGTAGGAGATGTTCTGTGATGTTCTGTGATGACCCAGGGTGAAAGAGCATTTCTTTTCTCCCTGCTGGGTGATTAGTTAATGTTGCAGATGACTCTGTGCTCCAGAATGGGGATGTTTTCTCATGTTTATTTCTTTTGTCCTAGACATCTGGAGCTATCTAAAAGTGAGCCAGTCCCAGGGTGAGGACAGCAGTGGGTGATAGGATGCGGAAACCAGGCCCTCAGAAAGGTGAGTGGTGATGCTGGGCAGTCAGAGCCCAGCAGTGATTTGCTGCAGACCAAAGGCTGGAGCACAGCGCGTCAGGAGACTGGCAGTGGGATGGGAGTGTGGGGGACATGCTGGTTGCACGCTCAGAAGAGTGTCATGTGTTTCTCTGGCATCAGGGCACCCCAGGACGGGCAGAGGGGGAGCCCCGTGCCGGATGCACCCCTGCAGCTCGCGGGGCGCGGTGTCAGGCAGCGGGCGTGCTCTGGGGAGCATGCACCATCTGCGAGTGCTCCCAGCATGAGGCAAACTGCTTCTCTGCTGGCACAAGCCTTCCCCTTCTAATGAGGCATGAAACCAGAGACCAGCCTACCTTGTGGAGATGAAATCTGTTACAGACACTTGCCTCTTGCTGCCCGAGCCTCTGGTCCCGTCCCACGAAGCGGCCAGCGCCGTGCTCAGGGTGACCGAGTGCCTGCTGCCCACCTCCTGCTCGTCCTGGGACAAAGGGTGAAGTGAAGCAGGCTGCCCACAGCTGAGCTGCTTGGGCTTCATGTGCTTAGCAAAAATATTGATTTCCTTCAGTGTTGTGCCCTGCATGTGCGTTTGTGTGGAGTGATCTCATCGCATGTGCTGAGCAGGATGGGGGCAGGGAGAAGCAGAGAGGATGGAGCATCCTCTGCAGTTCTTTGTTCACATCTGCTACGTGCTCACAGGGTTGATTGCAGGAGATTCTATGCTCAATTTCTCTTCTCCCTTGATTTTTTTTAAATGTCTCCTTTGCTTCTCTGGTGGTTCATCTTACAGAAGCATTATCCTCTTCCTAACACTGCTTGTCCTTTAATGAAGTGAAAATAAATGAAGGAAAGCAGGGAATGGGGAGAGCCTGCTGCGAGGCAGCTGGAGGGCTTGGTAATAAAAGAGGCAGGTTGATTAGTCAGCAGCGTGGCCATGGACCGGGCTGGCTGAGTTTAGCTTCTCACACAGCTTGTCCTCATGGAGCAGGGCACCTCCAGCCAGTGTGGCTGTGTGACCTGTGCTGCAAATGCCGTGCTGGAGGCTGCTGAAGCAGCTCCTGCATCATGCACACGTGGGTTCCTGTCCTACTTACCTGCTTTTTTAATAATGCATTGAACTTTTCCTCTTTTCTCTCTTTGCTTTTAATTTGCCTGCAGTAATTCCTGTGTTTCTTTCTCTCTCTGCTGCTTAATGATGATTTTTACATGTTAAAGGTTAACAATAAAATGTAACTTCCCCCACAGTGTCCTGAGAGGCCACTCTGAGTGCACAGATGCTATTAGAGAGCTCTGCTGCAACACTGAGAGGAGTGGTACTCATCTTGGGGGGGAGGCTTTTCTGCTTCTCACTTAAATACTTCATGTCCTTTATTCTTACTTTCTTAAGGAGGTGGCAGAATACTGTCCTTTGTGGGAATACATTGGTAGGAAAGTTGCCCCACCAGCTTTGTCATTTGTTTGTGTCTCTCCAAGGAGGCTCTTTGTCTGGTCCATGTCTAGGGATGCTAGACTCAGTAGGTCTCTTGGGTTCCTTTAAGGGATAAAACCTACATGCAGTCCTCTTGTCCATTGTATTGAAGAGAACATGGCAAGAAGAGAAGATTGCAAAAATAATGGTCCAAAAGCACTTTCAGACATCTTAGGAGCCACCAGGCCACTCTAACAGCAGCTCATGACCTGCTCCTTTCAGCTGCTTGTCAGGAGACTTCAAAACTTCTCCTGTTTTCTTTGTTATTCCTTTCATAAGGAACTTCTTTTTGTTGGGGGCAAGGCACGTTGCACAGAGCACTGCCAAACTGTTGTTTAGGGTAGCCATAAAAAGACTTTGTAAAAGACAGGAGCTGGACTGCAGCAGCACTCCCAGAGCTGCATCAGCCAGGCAGCAGCGGGTGGGGATCCCACTCAGGGCGAGCTCTGCTGTGGCATGCTGCTCTGGCATCCCTCCCTGAGACTGGAGGTGGCTGGAGGCAGGGCTGAGGATCCCCCACTTCTTGTTCTTCCTGCCTTCCAGAGCTGTCATGAGCACAGACCACTCAGATGAGATGTCCTACAGAGCTGGTGCCACTTTCTGGTGCTCTCCTGCCAGCTGTGTGGGACCCGCAGGGGTGACCCAGTGCTGAGCATGCAAAGGGCCGTTGTGCAGACTTTGGGAGAAGTCCTCCCCATCACCAAGGAGGGTCAAGGCTCTGTGTGTGAGCAAGGCCAGCTGCAGTGACCTGAGTTGACAAACAAGGAGTGTTTCAGTCTCCACTTCTCAGCGTACGAGATCTACCTGAGCCGTTTTTAGTGGCTTCTGTGTTTGCTGCTCTCAAGCCTCACCACCTCTTCACACAGTTGAAGTGATGAAGCTCTAGCAGTTTGCTGCTGTTTGCAGTCCTGCTTGCTCATGCACATGCAGGTACCTCGTGTCAGGTCTTCTTTTGAGCTGTGTGGAGGAAGGGAGCACGCTCCATAGATCAAATCCTCCATCTTACCTGGGGTGATGATAGGGAGGTCACTTCTTTCCTTGGACATGCCTGTAAAGCAGGGGACGTGAGCAGATAATGTTGAAGAGTGCTCTTGCTGGTTTCCTTTGCTGACACAGATGCTTTATTTCTTGTCTCAGCCATAGACTGGAAAGATGGTAAAAAGCACAAGTACAGCCGCCTGTCAGAGTCTCCCTCCCAGTACCAAGGTAAGAGAGCTCCCTTCTCCAGTTTGTGGTTGATGATGGGGTTTTTCCATGAAAGCCTTTTGAGTCGTTTGGATGTGGGAAACCTCAGTGTGCCAGGTGAATTTACAGATGAAGAACAGTTTTGGACAGTCCTCATGTTATTTAATGCTGATCACAGTCAAAACCGACTGCAAAGTCACCAGGGTGAGCACAGGGCTTATAAATATCTCAAGTGTGGGGCACAGGGGGACATGGGCAGCCTCTTCTCAATGGTCTGTGGGGACAGGACAAGGGGTGATGGCCTCAAGTTGGAGTACAGGGAGTTCCATAGCAACATGGGGAAGAACATTTCCCCAGTGAGGGTGAGGGAGCCCTGGGACAGGCTGCCCAGGGGGTGTGGAGTCTCCTTCTCTGGAGAGATTCCAGCCCCGTCTGGACACCGCCCTGTGTGCCCTGTCCTGGGGACCCTGCTTTGGCAGGGGGTTGGACCCCAGGGGCTCTGGAGGCCCCTTCCAACCCCTACAGTCTGTGATTCTGTGGGGCTGAGCAGGTGTAAATCAGGCAGGATCGAGTGGCTCTGTCACTGCCCAGCTGCGAGGGCCAAGGGGAGACTGCTCCCCTTGTCACGTGTGCCCTGGGCATAAGCAGCCTCTTCCTCCTGCCCGAGCTCCTCTCCCACAGCCCCAGCAGTGGCAGTCCTCGTTGTGTAGGACAGAATGGTGTGAGCTGCCCTCCCTCTTCCCCAGTGGCAGGAGGGCCCTTACCCCACAGAGGCAGTGCCCGGGGGGGCTCGGTGCCCGGGGGGGGCTCAGTGGAGTGCCAAGCAACTGCTGGGCACAGTGGCACAGGAGTGGGTGGCTTCTTGCCCCCGTTGGGATGGTGTGTCCTGTACACAACACCTGCACGTTGAGTTCATAAACCTGGCATCTCCTCCTGTCTCTCATGGAGCATATGCAGGTGACTTCCAACTTTAGGATGTTTATGTAAGGCTTGTATGGCTTAGTAAAGATTTTAGGGCCTGTATTTTACTGACAGAGTATAACACTGTCCTTATGTCTTTAGATTCCTCATGTCCTTATGTTAAGCTGATGTCCGTACTTCCCACCAAGTACAGAGCAACAAGAAACTAAATGAATGCTGAATTTAAGCCATTTCTAACAGAAAACAAGTGTTTGCCTTTGCAAAAGGTTCACCTGTGTTTCTTGGGCCCCTGGGAGAGCTGAAGTGCTTCAGGGGCTGGGCTATTGACATCTTGGACTGTAAGCCACCATCAGCTTTTGCTGTTCTCTCTTGGGGCATCTTGTTTGTCCTTGTCTGCCCCTGTACTGCAGTGCTGTGGATCACAGTTTGGGAAGGACCTTCTCCAAGGGGAAGAAGTTAGCACCTCTAATCACAGAATCACAGAATTGTAGGGGTTGGAAGGGGCCTCCAGAGCCCATGGGGTCCAACCCCCTGCCAAAGCAGGGTCCCCAGGACAGGGCACACAGGGCGGTGTCCAGACGGGGCTGGAATCTCTCCAGAGAAGGAGACTCCACACCCCCTGGGCAGCCTGTCCCAGGGCTCCCTCACCCTCACTGGGGAAAAGTTCTTCCCCATGTTGCTGCGGAACTTCCTATGCTCTGACTTGCAGCCATTGCCCCTTGTCCTGTCCCCACAGACACTGAGAAGGGGCTGGCCATTCCCCTGCATCCCATCCTTCAGATATTGATAGACATTAATAAGGTCCCCCCTGAGTCTTCTTCTCTCCAGGCTGAACAGCCCCAGCTCACCCAGCCTTTCCTCACAGGGGAGATGCTCCAGGCCCTTCAGCATCTCCATAGCTCCTCTGGACTCTCTCCAGGAGATCCCTGTTACCCCATGCTGAGCTCCATGTGACAATATAGGTTACCATAGCAGCTCATATGGCCTGTGTGTGGTCGGTGTTGGGGGCTCCATTGCAGTTTCCCCTCTGCTCCATGCTCTGCACTGTTGGCAGATGTCAGAGGTCTGGCTGCTCTTCAGTCCCAACGCTGACCTGCAATGGAGAGATGTGCTTTCCCACCAGCACTGATGGTAGCCTGTCATGCCAACTGCCCCACCTCACCACATCCCAGGTCATGCTGGCCCAGGGAGACACTGCAGATACGCTGATGTTCACATCAGCTCTGCAAGCAGGTGGTATAGCAGCAGTGGTTGGGGATCACCTCCCCACCCAGAGGGATCACTGCCCAAAGCTGGGCTATGCAGCAGGGGAAGTGAAACGGCAGCACCTTTCTGTCACCAAGCACCCCATAGTGCAGCCCAAAAGGGTTTCTGTTCCAAACTACCAGTGAATTAGGACCCCCCTGAGATGAAGCAAGGCAGACAGCACTGTGGTGCTCTAAACCCATTCTTTTTGGCTCACACATTCTTGGATTTCTTCTGAACAAGAGCCCGAGCAGGCAGGATCATCTCATCCCTGTAGCTGCTGCTGGTGGAGAACGTGCAGCCAGACTGATGGCTGAGCAAAGTGCCTGGGAGTTACACTGGGCAGGACCTGGAGGAGCTCTGGCCTCATGGTGGGAGAGCTGACCCCTTGGGGGGCTGTGCTCAGACGTGGGGTGAGGCCGCCGCCGGGTGTGCGAGCGGAGACGAGACTCTGCTCATTGTCACACAGAGCTGGCTCAGCCCAGGCAGCTTTCATGTGCTGCCTTGATGCTCGTTAGCAGACACACATATGGGCTGCAGACTTTAATGGGATGCCTTGATGTGAGTAGGGCACGTTCTCCTTCACAGATGTGACCTGAAATGCACATGTATCGTTTGAGTTGGATTGATGACCCCTTGGGAGCTGAAATGCTAATGGGGCCCAAACCAGCCTTGGATTAAAGATACAACCAGAAACTCCATCTTCATTTACATTCTGGACAAAAGATCAACATGAAATGCAACATGATGAGAATCCAAACACAAGGGTGCACAGTTGCATTGTTCACAACTACTGGAGTTTGACCCCTTGGGTGTGTGGAGTGTTTTGTTTGTAGTAAATATTTGCAAAGGTTAAGACATCAGAGCCCAAATCTGACACTCTGCCTGCAAGTAATATCTCCCTTTGGCATGAGCACGTGGTAAGGAGCTTTCCAAAGGCAAACAGAAGTGATAGACAGTCACCCTCAGTAGGCATTTTCACAGCTGAGTTACCAGGAGTCGTATAGCTTTACAACCCTTGGCTTTTGTTTAGCTCACAGATGTAATTATGAAAATGTGGTGTTTCTTGTGAAGTGTCCTTCTCTGGTTTCTGCTGTAAGGAAGATCTGATGGATGTTATCCAGAGGAACAGGGTCCATTCAAACAATGATCCTCCCGTTCTGTGGGAGCAGGGTGTGCTCTGCCAGGGATGGGGGGTGAAAGAGAAAGCAGAGACCAGGCAGAATAGAGGTGGCTTTAGGGCTGGTAGAACACTACATATAGAATCATAGAATGGCATGGGTTGGAAGGGACCCCAAGGAGCACAGAGTTCCAACCCCCCTGCCACAGGCAGGGCCACCAACCTCCAGGCCTGGAGCTACACAAGGTTGCCCAGGGCCCCATCCAACCTGGCCTTGAACACCCCCAGGGATGGGGCACCCACCCCCTCTCTGGGCAGCCTGTTCCAGCCCCTCACCACTCTCTCTGCAAAGAACTTCCCCCCAGTCTCTCCTCTTAACCCTTCCTTTAGCTTTAATCCACCCCCCTTGTCCTGCCCTTATCTACCCTTTTAACAAGCTGATTCCCCTCCTGTGTCTCTGCTCCCTTCAGGGACTGACAGGCTGCAGTGAGGTCCCCCCACAGCCTTCTCTTCTCCAGGCTGACCCAGCCCAGCTCCCTCAGCCTCTCTTTGTAGGGCAGCTGCTCCAGCCCTCTGAGCATCTTCGTGGCCCTAACATATAGTACTGGAAGCTGAGGGTGAGTGTTCCCCTTTGCTTTTTGGGGTGAGAGAGGATTTCAGTCCCCACAGTCAGCTCTGTGCTGGGACACACTTGCTCCATCAGTACTGGAAGGGATACTGTAGGACCTGCTCAAGTGCTGGTTTTCATGGAGCAATGCCTTGGAGGAAAGGCACCAGGGTGCTTGGACCCACACTTGGCAAACATCCCCCAGTGCCACCTGTCCCGGGCAGATAAGCAACAAGCATCTTACAGACTAAAACGTCCTGTGTCTCCACAGTGAAGCACCCAGTTTATTAATATGAAGAAGAATATTGAGAGAATATAAAATACAGGATAATCTGTGCTGACAAGAAGACACCCAAGATGCTCTCCTCAGTGTGTCCCTCTGGCCGTACACCCGCGGTGCTCCCTGAGCACCATCTGCCAGCAGCAGGGCTGGGGGGCTCTGGGACAGACCTGCACAATGGCACTGAGCAGGGCTGGGGATGGTGAGCAGGATTTGGGTCTGGCCCAGGGGAGGTAAGCTTGGTGTACCCATCTTCAGCCACATGTGCTCTTCTCAAGTACAGAGCTCAGGGCTTGTTCTCTGCTCCCCGATTAAAAAACCCATGAGTGCCTTGACAGCTCTCCCTTTGCTGGAACCCCCCAGCTTCTGTGCTAGGCCATTTGCTTCAGCCTCTTCCTGCAGTTGAAGCTGATCATATTTGGTTAAGTGTGCCTTGAAATTCCTGCTTGAAAAGCATGGTATTGTGAGCCAAATGCTATTCCTGAATGAAATAAAACCCATTCCCTGCATCCTGTGCAGGGCATCCATCCCCTTGTGCTTCCTCTGCAGGGCATCTTCTGCAGGGCATCCTCTTGTGCATCCTCTGCAGGGCATCCTCTTGTGCATCCTCTGCAGGGCATCTTCTGCAGGGCATCCTCTTGTGCATCCTATGCAGGGCATCCTCTTGTGCATCCTCTGCAGGGCATCTTCTGCAGGGCATCCTCTCATGCATCCTCCCATGCATCTTCTCATGCTAAAGCAGCAGTGGCAGCCTCCAATTTCCATGTGCAGTTTCTGTCCCTGTTTGAGAGTAATCCTGAAAAAGAAGTGCAGTTTAATTGTCCTTGTTGTGCCACCTTTAAGTAAAGAACTGGCCCATGGTGACCAGGAAAGGGAAGGTGAAGTCTGCTCTATCAGCTCTATCTGACCTTATCACTACCTACAACTACCTGAAGGGAGCTGGGGGTGTTCAGCCTGGAGAAGAGGAGGCTGAGGGGAGACCTTCTCCCCACCTCCCCTGCCCTGCCAGGAGGGTGCAGAGAGGTGGGCGAGGGTCTCTTCAGCCAGGGGACAGGAGATGGGACAAGGGGCACTGGGCTCAAGCTGCCCCAGGGCAGGGTCAGCTCAGCTGGGAGGGCAAAGTTCTTCCCTGGCAGAGTTGTGGGGCTGTGGCACAGGCTGCCCAGGGCGGGGCTGAGTCACCCCCTGGGGGTGTTTAACAGAGGGGAGATGAGGTGCTCAGGGCGCTGGTTTAGTTTAGGATGGGAATGGTTGGCCTGGATGATCTTAAAGGGCTTTTCCAGCCTGGTGACTCTGGGATCTTTTCTAAAAGCTCAGAGAAGTCTTTTTGCTGCTCCTGCTTTGCTTTGCAAAGTGAATCACCAGTGAGTAGCTGCAGCTCCAGTGCTGTGTGTGCTTCTTCGTGTGGCGCTGGGGTCCCAGCAGGCTGCACCATTGATCTCAGAGGAGTCCCCTGTCCAGGCACAGGGCCTGTAGAGGCCCAGAGGTGCCTCTGAAGGCCCAGCTCCTGCTGGAGCTGCTGCAGGGAGCACAGCAGCCTCGCTCCCTTCACACTGAGAGAAAAGTGGGAGGATTAAAACCATGACTGCTCGAAGAGGGAGGGATTGGAACCAGCTGAGGGGAGGTTTCTTTTTTAAAATAAAACTCTCAAGATACTTGCCCAGACCCTGGGGCTGAGGCTTGCTCTCCTGGCCCCGATGCTGGCACCGTGGGCATCCTCTGTGCTCCATGGACAAGAGCTTCTGAGGGGCCAGCCCAGAGTGAGATGGGCTCAGAGCAGCAGCCAGGATTGAGGGCTGGGATGCAGCAAGGAGTTTCCATGCCAGGCTTGCCTAGATGTGCTTCAGCTGGGTATTTGCACCCCAAGATCTTGATGAACCCCAGGATCCCATTTGCTGTCTTAGGCAATGGGATCCTGGGATGCATCAGGAGGAGTGTGGGCAGCAGGTCACAGGAGGGGATCCTCCCCCTCTGCTCTGCCCTGGGCAGGCCCCAGCTGGAGTGTTGTGTCCAGTGCTGGACTCCCTGGGATCAAACAGACAGGGATCTCCTGGAGAGAGTCCAGAGGAGCTATGGAGATGCTGAAGGGCCTGGAGCATCTCCCCTGTGAGGAAAGGCTGGGTGAGCTGGGGCTGTTCAGCCTGGAGAGAAGAAGACTCAGGGGGGACCTTATTAATGTCTATCAATCTCTGAAGGATGGGATGCAGGGGGAATGGCCAGCCCCTTCTCAGTGTCTGTGGGGACAGGACAAGGGGCAATGGCTGCAAGTCAGAGCAGAGGAAGTTCCCCAGCAACGTGGGGAAGAACTTTTCCCCAGTGAGGGTGAGGGAGCCCTGGGACAGGCTGCCCAGGGGGTGTGGAGTCTCCTTCCCTGGAGAGATTCCAGCCCCGTCTGGACACCGCCCTGTGTGCCCTGTCCTAGGGACCCTGCTTTGGCAGGGGGTTGGACCCCAGGGGCTCTGGAGGCCCCTTCCCACCCCTGTGACTCTGTGCCTCTGTGATTTATTGTGCATTATCCATACAAAGGGTGTCATTGACACACCAGAAACTGTATCTTCAGTTATCAAAATAATTCTGGTTGTGTGAGAGCCCCTTTGCAGTGGGTCACTCAATTCCTTCATCCACCCCAGTGTGATACCATCAGAGAAAAAATGTATGCCAGGGGCTGGGAATAGATGCTTCAGGAAGGGAGAGCTGCTGTCTGTCTGCAAACAGAAATACAGTCAGTGAGTGTGGCAGTGAAACTCTGTTTTTCATTTCATTTCCACTGTGTTTAACAGTGTGCTAGTCCCCTGCACAGGAGGCTCCAAGAAAGCAGCATGTCTGTGTTTGAAGGTAGAAGATTTTCCAGCCCTGAAGGCTTCTCAGCTGGCATAGCATGTGCTGACCCTAGTGCCAGGATGCTCAGAGGTGTGGGGGGCACTGCAGCAACAACACTGCCTCTTAGTGTGGCTTTTGTTTTGAAAATAGACTGATTAAAAACTTGACATCAATAGGGGAAGGGGTAGCTGACTCTTTAATTGTGCTGCCACCAAGGCTCTTGGAATGAGTTGCAAACAGCAGTCTCCTGGGAGCCCTTCACATGAATACAAGTCATGTGGTGCTGGAAGGATCCTTTCCCAGCTGCTCAGTTTAAATGACAGAAGTCATGATTTGCTTGGCTCACAAGAGCTTTTAATTCCTCATTTACTCACAGGTTTCCCTGGATGGCACATTGGTTCTGCCCTTCCTGCTGTACATGGGGAAGCTGCTCACAAGGGTAAACCCGCTTCCCCTGCAGCCCCGAGCAGCCAGGGGCTGTGGGCTTCAGGACATCCCTGCTTGGAGCATCCCTGCTCCCACCCTGCCCCAGCTATGGACTCCAGTGCTTTGGGGAATTAATTGCTGACCTGTCCACTAATTGCTGGGGATGGACTGAGACCTGCTCCAAGCTCCTGGCTGGAGTGGACTGTGTGTGGATCCCCCAGTGTGGGGGATCCAGAAACCCAGCAGCGTGCAGTTGGTGTTGCTCACTTTGAGCCCCCAGTGACTGTTCTTCATCCCCAGACTGAGCAATGTGTTTAACAAATGACCCTTAAGGGGCAGTTGCCTGGAAGACTCTGTGGATGCCCATCTGTGCTGGGTGGTTTATATGGAGTTGTAGGTTGTTATCCTCCCTCCTCACAGACCCTCCTCAGCAGCACAGGGCAGGAGGATGCCGTAGGCAGCACCGTGCTTTGTTCTGCCTGTCAGCTGTGGTTGTAAATCTGTGGTCACAAACATCAGAGGAGCCTGATGAAAACATGTTGCCTGTGAGCACCTCCTCTGTGAGAAGTGAAGAACTGCTGGCAGCAGCAGTCCAGCCCTCTCTTTATCTGAGGTGTTTCCTCATCAGTTCCTGTCTGAATCCTTTTCTCAGGTCACTTCACCTGGGAGAAATACCTGAAAGAGACATGTGCCATCCCAGCCCCTGCCCATTGCTTCAAGCAGGTAAGAGGGTGAATGGAAACAAGAAAGGCCAAGGGTGCTGGTCCATTGTTGACCCAGGAGTTCTGTGCCTTGATTAGGTCCCTTTTCTGGCAAGGAAGATGCTTTAAGGCTATTGGAGACTTAATAAAACTCTTTAAGTTTGCTAAAGCAAAGATTAAAGAAAAGATACATTCAGGCACTGGAAATGTTAGGGGATGGGCATGGCTGGGGACACAAGAATGTTCTTTCTCTCTGCTGAATACAAGGCCTTGGAGAAGATGCTCTTAGAGGGCTGTGATGCAGGTTTTGGTGCATCCTGCCCAGCAAGAAGAACTCACCAGATCGTTGTGAATCGAATAGCACTGCCCCAGGCAGTGGGTGCTTGAGCACAGAGGTGAGTTGAGGGGAGACAGGAGTGAATTGGCATGGCACCCCTGGGCCTGGGCAGGGGCAGCAGCATGGTGGAGGATCTTTTTGGGTCTTGGATTGGAAGGGTGATTCTCCTGAGGTGAGAGCTAAGAGAAGAGTGTAGGTCTCATTGTCTAGGTGATGCAGTACTGAAAGACATCGGTCTGGGTTCCAGATCTGCCAGGGCTCACTGAATATAGCACTGGAATATAATGAGCTTTATACCTGCACTGTATGGAAACAGGAACCAGACAGCTCTGTGGTGCCTGCTCCCATCCTGTGCTTGGAGGGTGCTCTCAGCCATTGGTAGGATCAGGTTTGATGCTCTTAGGGCTTAAGCTTTATGACTGAGGTGGTGCATGTATTCTGACCCCTGTCCTTTCCCTTGCAGTCATACACTCCACCTGCAAACGAATTCAAGATCAGTATGAAACTGGAAGCCCAGGACCCCAGGAACACCACGTCCACCTGCATTGCCACCGTGGTGGGGCTGACAGGGGCACGCCTGCGCCTGCGCCTCGACGGCAGCGACAACAAGAACGACTTCTGGCGCCTGGTGGACTCTGCTGAGATCCAGCCCATAGGGAACTGTGAGAAGAATGGGGGGATGCTGCAGCCTCCCCTAGGTGAGCCCAGCCAGTACCTCCCTAGGCTGTGGGGATTTCCCCTAGGGGGGTTGTATTTCTGTTCTTGGGGCAGAGACTATGGTCAGCCCCTGCCTACACTGTGATGGAGATCATAGAATCATAGAATGAATCATAGACTGGTCTGGGTTGGAAGGGATCCCATGGATCATAGAGCTCCAACCCCCTGCCACAGGCAGGGCCACCAACCTCCAGGCCTGGAGCTACACAAGGTTGCCCAGGGCTTTATGAGTAACTTGGGCAGTCAGACCCTCCTTCCAGTCCTCACGTAAACACACACACATCTTTCTATGTATTGTTTCTCTGCACTGGCCAGAGGATGAGCTCATCTGCTGGTTCTTCCCTGAGGAAGCAGCAAGATTAAGCTGCCTTTACATTCTGCCACTCATTATTTTTGAAGTGTTTCATAAATCTCTCCTTCAATTAGCTCATCCCCAAATAATATCAAACTGATCCATAGTGATCCAAGAAACCTTCAGTAGGACACCTTGAGTTAGGAATACTTTTATCCAGGTTTTTCTTCCTGGAGCACCTTTTGTGTGAGCTTAGGTGGAAGTACAGTCTGAGCTGCAGTGGGACACTTGGGCCTGACCTTCCTGGAGAAGGAAGAAACACCAGCAGGTGCATGTTTTGCCACATGACACCCCACAAAGCCACCTGTGTGCAAGGCTAATTATACCCTTTCCCTTCATAACTGCTCCAGGCAAACCCTGCTGCAGCCACTGATATCAAACCTGACATGTTTAATCGTTCTTTGCCTGCATGCTGCTGCCCACTGGCAGACATCTCTGTGAAACCCTGGCCCAGGGTGCAGCTCCCAGCTCTGCTGCAGGTACCTGCTCTGGCTGGCAGGGACAGGCTCCTCCTGTGCCTGTCAGGGTTTTGCCAGCAGATGGCAATACATGTAATCCAAGTTGTAGAGCAAAACTCGTTTCTGATGTGCCAGGGAAGAGCACTCATACTCTGGAAGAAGCCTGTGTGTCCAGCTCTGATCCCCACTATGGGGACAGGCTGAAAGAACTGGGGCTGGAGAGAAGCAGCCTGAGAGGGGATCTGATCAATGGGTATCAATAGCTGAAGGGTGGGACACAGGGCCTGGAGCATCTCCCCTGGGAGGAAAGGCTGGGTGAGCTGGGGCTGTTCAGCCTGGAGAGAAGAAGACTCAGGGGGGACCTGATTAATGTCTATCAATATCTGAAGGATGGGATGCAGGGGAATGGCCAGCCCCTTCTCAGTGTCTGTGGGGACAGGACAAGGGGCAATGGCTGCAAGTCAGAGCATAGGAAGTTCCCCAGCAACCTGGGGAAGAACTTTTCCCCAGTGAGGGTGAGGGAGCCCTGGGACAGGCTGCCCAGGGGGTGTGGAGTCTCCTTCTCTGGAGAGATTCCAGCCCCGTCTGGACACCGACCTGTGTGCCCTGTCCTGGGGACCCTGCTTTGGCAGGGGGTTGGACCCCAGGGGCTCTGGAGGCCCCTTCCCACCCCTGTGATTCTGTGATTCTATGATCTGCATCACCTGCTGAACCTTGGGCCAGGCAGGAGTGGTTCTCTTGCACCCAGCATACAGACAGGGAACAGATGCCCAGACAGGTAACAGCGAGCAGGCTCTGCCCTTTGCCTTTCTGCCTGAGAGCCCCAGGGCCCAAAAACACAGTAAGGATCTTCAGTGCTCCTTGGAGCATTTTCTGTTTGTACAGATCTGCTGCTGCTCCCCTTCTTTACACAGCCAAAGGGTTACCTTCACCCCCCTGGGAGCTCAGCTCTCCCATCTGCTGAGGTCTGTGGTGAGCTTGTTCCATTTCCAGGCTGTTTCTAGGCTGTTTGGCAGTTGCAGGGTGGCCTGCACTGCCAGGGTGGCCTGCACTGCCAGGGTGGCCTGCACTGAGCTGGCTGTGTTCTGGCATTTCAACCTTGGTAACACTTTGCCCCGTTGACCATCATGGGATGCTGCCCCTCCAGGTCCCAGCTTGCCCTCCAAACAGCACAGATGCACAGAGTGCAAGGCCCTGTTCAGCTGGGAGCAGGACCTGCCTGCATGGGAAGATGCACGTTTGGCAGAGATGGTGTTTTGGGAGCTCTGGAGATGGTTGGTTGTGCAGTTGTGCTCAGCACCATAAACTCAGAGCATGTGAAGTTCTTTTCCCTTCCTGCCATCCCTTTCCTGTTATTTCTCCCCTTCTCTTCACAGCTGGTGTCGAGCCAAAACCTGCCATCCTTTCCTGGAGTGGTTGTGGTGGGTTTGGCCCTAACCAAAGGCCCAATACCCACCAAGCCGCTCGCTCACTCCCCCCTTCAGCCGAAAAGGGGGAGAGAATAGATATTAGGAGGCTCAGGACTTGAGATAAGGCCAGAGGGATCACTCTGCAATTAGTGCAATGGGCAAAACAGACACAGCACAGAATAAAGGAAAGAAAAGGTGATTTATTACTACTTACTACAACTACTACACCCAGTGAACCAGAACGAGATAAGAAGCGGCCAGGTCTTCAAGCACCTTCCCCCCACCCCTCCCTTCTTAGCAAACTTAAACCTCATCATGATTTTACTCCCTTCTTCCCCCCCAACATGGTGTGGGGAGGGGCAGGGGATGGGCAGTGGGGTTCCGGTGATTCCCAACAAGCTGCTTTTCTTCCCCAGATCTCATCACTTCTCCTCCCCCCACCCCTCAGCTCTTCTCACTCTTGACTTTAACCATAGATTTGCTCCCTTCTTCCCTCCCGTTGGCAGCACAGGGGGGGCAGGGAATGGGGAGTGGGGGGTTTCAGTCCGTTCCTCCCAAGCTGTCTTCCATCTCAGCTGGGGGGGGGCATTCCACACACACCCCCCCTTCCCCTGCGGCACCGTGGGGTCCCACCCACGCCAGAGTCATGTCCACAACCTTCTGCAGCGTGAGGCCTCTCTCTGGGGAGTCATCTCCTCACCACAGGCCTCTCAGCAGGACTCTCCCCTCCACAGGGTGCTGACACCCGGGCCCAGACCCCCCGGCCTGGTCACCCGCAAAGTCACAAGTCCCCTGGCAAACCTGCTGAGGGTGGATCAGTCTGCACAGGGCAGAGGTGTCTCTGCTCCCCGTCCTCACCCATGGGCTTCGGGGGGACACCCGTTTCACCATGGGCTCCACCACGAGCTGCAGGGAAACTTTCTCTTCACATTCTTCACCCCCCCTCCCTTGGGCCTGGCCTTGGCCTCTGTGCAGCTTGTTCCATCTCCTCCCTCCCGCTCCGGTGGCAAAGTGCCCCTGCCAGCAGGTTTTTTCTCCTCTCTGTGATTCCCAGAGGCGCTGTGACCAGCTCTGATGGGCTCAGTCTCGAATTTGGCCTTGAAATACCAATGTTTTCAAAATCTGGGGCTTGCAGAGAGCTGGAACTGCAGCTTACAAAAGCGAATGAAGCAGCACAGCTACACCAAACTGCAACAGTGGTTCAACCTCTTTCCTAGCCAAGTCACAGCCTCTTGATTTCTTCGGGTTAGCTTGCCTGCAGTTCACTCTATAAGGTGGAAGAGGCCACCCAGAAGCTGAGGTTCCTTTTTAGAGGAAGAAGTTTCATACTCTGAGCATGCCCTTGCTGATTCATGTCTCCCCTGTAGTAGGCTCCCTGAGGCTGCCAGCACCAGCCCTGCACAGAGTGCTCTGCCTGCCTGCTCAGTGGACAGACTTTTGTTCTGACAAGTGAATGGTGCAGCCAAACTGCCAGTTCCAGATGTTTCTTTTCAACCACGTCACAGAGTATCTGGAAAAGGTCAAACCTGCCTCTGCAGCAGGAGGAGGAGGGTAGCACACAGTGTGTGCCTGCCATAGAGCTTGCATCAGATGTGCTGCCAGACCCAGTGGCCTGTCCAGCCTCTGAGTGTCCCTCTCTGTCCCCTCTGCAGGCTTCCGGCTCAATGCCTCCTCCTGGCCCATGTTCCTTCTGAAGACCCTGAATGGAGCAGAGATGGCTCCTGTCCGGATTTTTCACAAGGTATTGTACTGTGCTGGTTGCAAAGACACCCTTCTGGCCTGTCCCCTTCACTGCAGAGCCCCAAAATCACAGCTGGGGCCTGGTGTGCCCTCTGCTGACCCCCGGGGCTGCGGCTCCGGGCCGTACCCACAGGCTCTGCTGCTGTGCCCTAGCAGTGCTGGCATGCAGCAGAGGTCTGCTACGAGGATATCTTGGGCTTGAGGGCTGTGCTTGGCAGGAGCTCCTAGGTCAGGCATGCAGTGTGTGGAAGTCAGCAGCTCTCTCTCTAACTGTCCAGTGTCCTAGAGCTTGGAAGCAGTGCACATGCTGCTGTGAGGCAGCACTGCAAGGGTGATAGCACAGTGTGAGCTCACACACCCACAGTGGAGTCAGAGAGATGGTGAGGAATGCTTCTGAGACCCAGGGAGAGACTGTCCTACACAGGCTCTTTTCTTTGGAGCTCTATTTTCTGCTTGTGTTGCATGGCAGGAGCTGTCACAGGGTGTAGTGGGAACAGGGTGTAGTGGGAACAAGGTGTAGTGGGAACGGGGTGTAATGGGAACAGGATGTAGTGGGAACAGGGTGTAGTGTGAACAGGCTGTAGTGGGAACGGGGTGTAGTGGGAACGGGGTATAGTGGGAAAGGGGTGTAGTGGGAACAGGGTGTAGTGGGAAC
>VZTU01000333.1:0-10404 GCA_013400835.1 Zapornia atra | reverse complement strand
TGCAGTGGGAAGGGGGTGCTGTGGGAAGGGGGTGCAGTGGGAAGGGGGTGCAGTGGGAAGGGGGTGCAGTGGGAAGGGGGTGCTGTGTGGGTCAGGCCCAGCAGCCAGGTGAGGCAGGGCAGTCCGTGCTGGGCATCGCTGCCCCTTGGCAAAGGGCAGGTGGTCTCAGCTGGCCCAGCACGGGCTGACCCGCTGGGGTCAGGCCCAGCCCTCTGCCTTCCTCCCGCTCTGCTCCTGGGGCCAGCCTGCTGCTGAGGGCACAGCCCTCACAGGGCTCTCTCTGCCCTGTCCCCTTTGAGCACATCCTCAACTTCTTCTCCTAGGAACCGCCATCTCCATCCCAAAACTTCTTCAAGGCAGGGATGAAGCTGGAGGCAGTGGACAGGAAGAACCCCCACTTCATCTGCCCGGCCACCATTGGGGAGGTGAGAGGCTCTGAGGTCCTCGTAACCTTTGATGGCTGGAGAGGCGCCTTCGATTACTGGTGCCGATATGATTCCCGGGACATCTTTCCCGTAGGCTGGTGCTCGCTGACTGGAGATAATCTGCAGCCCCCTGGAACTAAAGGTAAGGCCCACCTTGCTGCTTAGCTGCCTTCCTCCTCCACTCAGCTCTCAGAGAGCAGCAAAGCAGGCAGGGGCTAGCAGCAAGGAGAGCTGGGTGCCCTGTCTGGCTTTCTTACCCTGCCTCGTGCCCGGTCAGGGCGCAGAGGCTGATGGCTGTTAGAGTGTAGCTGCCTGGTGTCAGGGTGCTGAGGAACAGCCATCTGGAAAGATGGGCAGGGTGGTGGCTGTCTGGAGGGATGGTTGTGCTGTGCAGCTGCTGAGGTCTGCTCCTCTTCAGGAATTCCCTCAGAATTTTGACTGTGTCCCTGGAACACCCATTCCTGGGGGCTTTTTCCCAGGGGCTGGGTTATTTGTGGATATAAAGGAGTAAGGAGATCACAGATGCCTGGCAGTTCCCTTGCTCTGCCTTATGCTGGGATCTCTGAACATGGGAAGAGCAGGTCTGGATCAGGTTGTACTTGCCTTGTTCCTACAACCATGATTGTTGGTTAGGAGTGGTACTGGGGAACTTGCTGCCTTGCAGAGGTCTGAGCTTTGGCTGTTGAGAGGTGCAGGTGTGTCTCTAGCTTGCATTGCAGTTGTGTTTTGGACCAGGGGAGCTGTCATCCCCTGGTGTTGGGTGGCTGGCAAGTCCAGCACATGCCTGTCAATGGAAGGAGAAGCAGAAGGACAATCTCTGTGCTGGAGCTGAAGGATTAGTTAGGAAAAGTCCTTTCTCTGATGAAACTGTTCCTCTTGAAAATCTGGGGTGAGCCTGTGGTAACCCCTGAGGCTGGTGCTTTCCTGCCATCCCTTGCTGGGAGCCACTGCTGTGCCCGTGCTGCAAGGCTGGTGAGAGGCTGAGCATGGCCTGTGTGCAAGCCAAGCTGTGGGCTCCCCTGGGGTTGAGATGATTTCAGTTATAGTTGGGAACCCAAAGGTACTCCTGCTGTTTATCTGGATTTCTGTGTTGGGCCTGGCTGTTCTCAGCCCTCTCACTCTCTTCTTGCTGTTTGTGTCCTGTCTGCTGCCACCCTGCAGCCTCCTCAGAGCTGCTGGGGACCTCCTGGCCAGCGGCTGACCTCTCCAGCAGTGCCCTCAAGTCAGGGGCTCTTGCCTAGGGTGAGCTCTTACCCAGGGTCTCCAAAGTGTTTCTCAGGTACTGCATGAGTGGCTAACAGACATGTTTGTGTTAATTGGGAGCTTTCCTGGTAGTAAACTGTGGCTGGAAGGTTTCAGGAGCAAGGTGGAAGCTGCCTCTCCAGGAGGAGGGGGAACCTCCATCTGACCTGTGGCATGAGGAGCAGGCTGCTCTGCTCCTCTCCAGCCTCACTGTGCCAGGGGCTGGAGCTGTGTGTGAGCATCCAGTAATAATGCCCCATCATGGAGGTGACACCATGGTAATTTGGAGCCCTCCTGTGAAGTGTTTGCTTCCTCCCTTGGCAGGCAGCAGTGACAGGCTCTCCCTCTCGCCTTGGCACCCCTGGCTTCAGCTCTGCAGCTCCCACTCATGTACAGAACTAGAGAACCCTGAATGTCACACCTCTTCTCTCCCAGGCAGTGGCAGCCCTTGCTCTCAGGCAGATCTCTGCTCTCCTTGACGTGTTTTTCAAGCACTGGAGCCAAGACCAGGGGTTGGCAGAGGCTGCATGAGCCATACCAAAGTGCTGTGAAGTCAGGACCAGCCTTGTCTTTGTGGTGCTTTACTTTCCTCTCTGTGGCTTCCCCCTCCCTGTTCTGCCCCAGACTTTCCAGCCTTTACTTTGTGGGATTCAGCCAGAAGAAGGGAGCGTTGGGAACTTTCTTCATCTGCAATTAAGTTCCTCCCTTCATAGAATCATAGAATCATGGAATGGTCTGGGTTGGAGGGACCCCAAGGGTCACAGAGCTCCAACCCCCCTGCCACAGGCAGGGCCACCAACCTCCAGGCCTGGAGCTACACAAGGTTGCCCAGGGCCCCATCCAACCTGGCCTTGAACACCCCCAGGGATGGGGCACCCACCCCCTCTCTGGGCAGCCTGTTCCAGCCCCTCACCACTCTCTCTGCAAAGAACTTCCCCCCAATCTCTCCTCTAACCCTTCCCTCCTCCAGCTTCACTCCATCCCCCTTGTCCTGCCAGTCTCTGCCCTTTAACAAGCTGATTCCCTCCTGTTCCTCTGCTCCCTTCAGGGACTGGCAGGCTGCAGTGAGGTCCCACCACAGCCTTCTCTTCTCCAGGCTGATCCCTTGATCCCTTACTCCTCAGCCCTGCTTTGGAGGAGTGCTGAGCATGGTCCTCTCAGGACCCAAGAGTACTGCTATCTGCAGGGTTGGAGGTTCCCTCACTGCAGAGGGATTCCCCTTTCCTTCAGCTTCAGTACAGCTTCCCAGTGTGCCAGCCTGGCACCCCTGGGACCACGCTCTGGAGCTGCAGAGGTTCTCTTTCCTGGTGAGAATTCCCCTTAAATCAGGGAGATGCAGAGGAGCTCAGTGCTACCCAGGGTTTCGCTGTGCTCTGCTCCCTGCCCGGAGCTGCTGGCACCAGGGCTGGGATGCCTGGGGGAGCCAGGAAGCCCCATGAAGAGTTAACTCCATTGGCATGGGTGGCTTCCTGGGGCTGAGCAAAGAGAGGCCTGGGAGATGAGCTCATGTTCAAGGGAAGCAGAACTTCAAAGGGACATGTTTATTTAATGCCTGTAACGTAATTCAGCTCTAATCTGTCCCTTCTGCTGGTTGCCAGCAGAGGTGGAGGAGTGCAGGGCTTCTCCCAGGCACATCCCCTCACAGCTCTGGGGCCTCCCACTCCCACCAGTGTCTGCTTAGCTGGGGCAGCTGGGCAGGGTGCTGGTGGAGCTGGGGCCCAGCCAGCCAGGAGGAGAGGAGCTTTCAGGAGGACACATGTGTGTGCAGGGAGGACAGGGAGGTCAGGCTGCCAGGAGGAACCACACACCAGGTTGGTAATTCCATCGCTGGCAGGATGTGCTCTCTGTGGGGTGGCCTGCTGGGAGAGCTCGCTGCAGCCAGAGGCCAGGTGGCTGTGAGCTCCCAGGCATCTCCTGAAGCTCCTCTCTTGATGCAGCACAGCTTGGAGCTGGGGGGGTCAGGTAAACATGCACCCTGGGGGAAATGTAGCTCTGGGGGTGCCTGCGTGTGTGGTGGGGCCTGATCCTCAGCTCCGTGTCAGGCTGGGGCTGCAGGTTGGCTCTGCTGGGCTTACAGAGTGTGGTGAAACGTGGCACAGCTCGTCCCATGCAGCCTCAGCTTCTCCACACCAGCCTGGCAGCAGCTGGGGAAGGCAGGTCCCTACGGCTGTCCCAGCAGTGGGGGTTCTGTGAGGGTGCAGTGTGCCATGGGGCACTCCCAGGGGTGTCTCTTGGGCAGGATTCCCCCCTCTACACTTCATGTTCAGCATCTTAGGTAGTTTTTCATACCTCCTGCACATGTGCTCTTTCACCCTCAGACACATACCCTGGGCTTTTAGCAATGTGAGGTGAGCTGAACTTCCCATTAGCCAGTGTGCTGGGTGGGAGCTTTGAGCTCTGCTCACAGGGCAAACTGGTCATGATGGTTTGTGCAGACCCCTGAGTTTTAGAAGTTTAGAAACTGAGTTTCAGAGTTGTGGAAATCAGCTTTTTTGGACTGTTTCAGCTCTTTGCTGTTCTTGTCAAGTCACAAGGTCATCTTAGAGGAATAGAAATACTCATCACTGCATCTACAGCAAGCAGCTGAGTGAGGGTGGAGTGGGGCTTCAGACCCAAACTCACTGCAAAGGTTTGGGATTTCCTGTGGCATGGAGGGGCCAGAGTTTTAGAACTCTGGGTAACCCAGAGGAGAAGGGGGTTTCTCTGCCCATAGGTGTTGCAGCACATGTTATGTGCACGTTACTGGCAGCATGGGGTCTGTCAGCACAAGGCCCTGTTGGTGTGTTGGGAAGGAGATACCTACATCTGCCAGTTCTTGTTCAAGTCATGTCATGACTCAGCTGACACTGTGATAGACACAGCAGGAGGGTGCTGGTTCTTCTCAAGCTGAGAGCTTCAAGCTTTGGGTTCAGTTGTGATGTTTGTAGGCAGTGTACAAGTCTGTGCAGTCCAGCATTAGGTGGAAATGTCCATTGGGAGGAAAACTGAGACTGAAGGAGGAAAATACATAGGTCAGCTGTTGTGGGATTGTCCTGGTGGGCAGCTGAGACCCCCAGCTCCTCGCTCCCCCTCCCAGCAGGACAGGACAGGGAATCTCAAGGGTAAAAAAGCCCAGGTGCTTGGCAGAGAAGACCAAGAAAATCTTGCCAAATCCTTCCCCTGGGTGGCCTGGCTACCAGCAAGCTCCAGTAAAGCTTTCACTTGTCCACTTGCTTTTTCTGTTGCTGTAAATCACAGCCCTTCTGCTGGTGGCAATGTGCTGGCAGGGATGTGGTGGCAGAGAACAGGAGTGTTGGAGACAACCCTCATGCCAGGCACTGAGTCCTGTGGTGTAAGAGGGAATTACTCACCTCCTTGTGCTGAGGACCTGGCTCTGAGTGTCTGCATGGTGACACCTTTCAGGTCCTGAGTCTTTCAGGTGCTTTTCCAGCTGTTCCCATGTACTCTGCACACTTCAGCTCCCATTGTTTTCCCTTCAGCAGATGGGTTCAGCCTTCCCCTTTGAGCTGGAGCCCACTGTCCCTGCAGAACAGGAGCTGCTGGGAATGTCTCATTTAGGGGTTTTTTTTCCAGCCCAGGTGCTTGGCAGAGAAGACCAAGAAAATCTTACAAGAGGTGTGGAGAAAGCAGCATTTGATCTCCCCAGTGTCCAGCACCACTGGTGCCAGTCGAGTTCCATCTTGCACGGGGGGTCTGGGACAACTGGCACAAGGCAGAGGCAGGGCCCAGCTTTGGGGGGATTGGCTCCAGCCCGGCACAGAGGAGCCGTGGAGGGACTTGTTCCTGCCTTGGGACAGGCTGGGTGGGGAAAGCGAGGGAGGTGAAGGGGTGTTTGAAAGGAGAAACCTCCTGGGGGGCGACAGGAAGGGGAGATGGGTCAACTAGAGCTGTGTGCCAGGGCCAGGGGCTGCCAGCACCCCCAGGCACCGCGCAGCAGGGCAGCACAGCCAGCACCCCAGGGGGGGAGGAGAGGTGGGATCGTCCCGGTGGGCGGCTGAGACCCCCCAGCTCCTCCCTCCCCCTCCCAGCAGGACGGGAGAGGGAATCGCAGGGTCCCAGTGACGGAGCTGGTGGGGTGGGATGCAGAGAGACCCCCGGCAAAGCAAAGGCTGCCCAGAGGCAGCAGGAGCCCGGGAACCCCTTCCCCAGGCCCCGTCCCAGCGCGGCCGCGGCGTGTGAGGGGCCCGGGCAGGGAAACGCCGCCACCCAGCGTCCCTCTGCCGCCTCCGGCCCGGCCGCACCCGCCGGGCAGGGCCCTGCGCGGGGACGGGCCTGGGCCTGGGGGCTCCGGCCCTGCGCCCTCCCAGCGCCCTGGGCACCCCCGGCCCTCCCTGGGACCCAGGGCAGACTCTGCCAGCCCGGCTGAGCAGCAGCTGAGGCCGGGGGGTGCTGTGGGCAGTGGCTGGGTCACAGATCCCACCCGCAGCACCAGGAGCCGTGAGCACAGAGCTGAACTCCCCCCAGCCCCAGGCAGGGCCCTGCCTGGGGGGGCTGCTGTGGCCAGGGAGGGGGAGGACAAGCAGCCCCTTCCTGTGTCTGTGGGTGCATGAACAGGGGGTTTTAACAGAGGTCAGTGTGATGCTGAAGCCATCCCCTTCTGGGACTGTTCCATGGCTGGGAGAGGGAGTCTGGGCCAAATGGAGATGCTGTTGGCCCACCCCAGGAGGGACATGCAGAGTGGGCAGTGTGAGCAGCCCCACACCCACTGACGTCTGCAGATGTGGTTTTCAGTGGGTTCCCATGTTGTCAGGATACCCAGGTGTGTGACCACATCTGTATGCAGCAGCCACCTGAGAGCAGAGGCCAGGATGCCCACAGAGCTCTGACAGGGCATGGCAGCTCAGCTCTGGCTGGCACCACCTCCTCCTGTGCCCAGGGCATGGGGGTGGTGTGGGCAGTGGCTGGGTCACAGATCCCAACCACAGCACCACACGAGCTGTGGGCACAGGAGCTGAGCTCCATTCCAGCCCAAACCAGTCCAACACCTTTGAAAACCTTTCTGCATGGGTTTTACTTTCTCTAAACCTCCTGCTCCTTGGGAAGTCCATGAGCTTTCCAGGCTCTTCCCCAGGACTGAAACAATCCTGCTCTCAGGTCAGTGACGTAGGTGGAGCACAGATTTGAAAGGTGCTTTGGAGAGTCCTTCCCCATTGTAAGCAGTACAGAACATCAACACTGGAGATCTACCTAAGAATGAGGATTGCTCCTTAGTGACTTTAAATCATGTCCAGGGAGGAGAAGAGTGAGAGAGGGGCACACACCAATGGGGGTGCTGCTGCTGCTAAGGTTCAGGGCAAAACATTGAGAGGGAAATATGAGACTGTGAGAAAAATCACTAAGAAGGAAGAGATAAGAGGCTGGTTAATGATTGTGGCTTCCAGGGCCGCCTGCCCTCAGCAGGGCGTGGGATGAAGGAGATCTTCCATCAACAGAGGCCTTGCAGAGGAGATCCAGCTGCTTCTGTGGGAGAATGGGGTTTCACCACTGATCACAAACCAGAGGGAAGCTGGGTCCTTTGTAGTCGGGGAAGCCCACGTTGCACCTGGATCCGTGAGAAGGTACTTTGCTTTCTGAAGTGGTTTGTGGGATGGAGAAGCTGTGGGTCCCAGAGGAAAGAGAAACAAACCTGGGGTCTTCTGAGGTACCTCTGTGAGGTGCCTGCCAGCTCTGAGCTCTTCACCTGAGGAGGGGATGCACGGAGGGCTCTGTCCACACCAGGTGAAGGGTCGCAGCCTGGGAAGCACAGGCTGGGCAGGTGGCATCAGCACCTCCTGCTCATAGCAGCTGATTGTAGGGTCTGGACCTTTACACAACAAAGCATGCAGAGCTCTGCTGCTTACACACTAGTTTTGATTTCAGAGAAGTGTCTGCACTCTTCTGGGGTTTCTGCTCCAGTGTCAGGACCTTTAGCTGTGATTTGCCTCAAAAGTGAGATGCTCCCAGTACCTCCCACCCAGCAGCCCTGCTTACAGCTGAGCCCTCGTGGCTCTGCATGATCCCAACAGTACTGCTGCTGGAAGGTGCTCTGGCAGGGGCAGCCTTTCTTGCAGCTCATTTTCCAGGTCCTGAGAAGTGCAGGTTTACTCCATGCCTGTGCTAGGAGTGTCACACACTGCCTCTGCTGTAATGACATCCCTCAGTCTGCTCCCCCGTGTTGACTGCATCACTGCTGGAGGACTGGGAAGTACTTCACCCTTAAAAACAAGGATGCAGGGACACAACAGCCTGCAGCAGCCTGCCCACAGTCACAAGTATCACCATCACAGTCTGTAACTCAGAAGGTCTTTGTGCCATTCTTCCCTTTGGGCGATGCCTTGGGCTGATGCCGAGTTCTCTGGAGTTCTCTGGTGGGTTCATCACACTGTTTTCCACCCTTCTGGATCCTCTGGACCACAGAGAGGGCTGATGCTGTGCTGGGTGTGGAAGAGAAGCACAGTGGCAGTGTTAAGGCTGGGCAGGCAGAACTGGAAGCAGCCCCAGTGCTGGGATGTGGAGTGGGGTTGCTGCCCTGGCACCAGCCCAGCCGAGTCGGCAGAGCTACCGGGGAGCACGTCCCCCCAGCCTCTGTGCCAGGGCTGACAGGGAGCTGCTGCCAGTGTGCTGGACACACCAGTGCTCAGCACAGTCCCACAGCAGGCACTGCCTTGGCTGGGGTCTGCCTTGGCTGGGGTCTGCCTTAGCTGGGGTCTGCCTTGGCCAAGTCTGCCTTAGCTGGGGTCTGCTGTGGCTGGGGTCTGCCTTAGCTGGGGTCTGCCTTAGCCGGGGTCTGCCTTAGCTGGGGCCTGCCTTAGCTGGGGTCTGCCTTAGCTGGGGTCTGCCTTAGCTGGGGTCTGCCTTAGCTGGGGTCTGCCTTGCCCGGGGTCTGCCTTAGCTGGGGTCTGCCTTGCCCAGGGTCTGCCTTGCCCGGGGTCTGCCACGAGCTGTCAGCACTCCTCTGCCCCTCCCAGGGCTGCTGGAAGAGCATTGCCCTCTGCTTGCAGAGCAGGCAAAAGTCAATAGCTGCAGACAGTCTCCCTGGGGACGTGTTGGAGTGGAGCTCACATCCAGTCCTGGCCCAGCCAGCTGTGGATGCTGCTGCTGCAGGGACCCGTGCCAGCACGTGGGGCTGGGCTTGCACGGTGCTGTGCTGGCCCTGGCAGTGCCAGGGGGGAACACAGGCACAAGACCCTGACCCTGGAGAGAAACTTCATCAAGTTCTTCATCTGCTTGGTGTCCCCAGAGGAAGGTGATGATCAGATGCTGGATGTTCTGCCCATGGGCAAAGGCCAGGTGGATTTTGGTTTGCCTGCCTCCTGCTGGGTGAGAGCACAGCAGGGGCTGGAGATGCTGCAGAGGTGGCAGGGGAATGCTGAGGTGAGCTCCTGGGCTTTACTGCTTAAAGGAGATGGAAAAGTCTTAATTACTAGTCACTACAGGGCTGAGCTGAGATTTGGAGCTCGTTCATCAAGCTGGGTGACGTTGGTGTGTGTCAGGGTGACTGGATTTGGGACCACACAGGTAGGGCTGGTGTACTGCTGGCAGGAGAAGGCTACACAGAGGGGTTCAGCATGTTCTCTTTGTCCCCAAGTCTAATGCACATGCAGCCTTTGCTAGCAAGATGCCAAGAAAAGCTCTTGAGCTGTGTGGAGCCCAGAGCCAAGGGGCTTGGCAGGAATCCTGGCTCAGCTCAGATGTGTGTCCTGGAATAACTGTTGGGTTTGGAGCTCTGGGGTATGGACAGGAGCACTGGAGGCTGTGTGCTCCACACCCTCTTTGGATGCTGACAGTGCCCAGGGCTCAGCAGACAGCTGAGCTCAGTGGGGATGGGGAGTCTGGCATGGCAAAGAGCAGCTCTTCCTCTGTGATATCTTGGGGCTGACCTGGGAAAGGCAGCACTTCCAGCATCCCCCAGCATGTCTCTAACACCAGTACCTCAGCCTTCCTTCCCCACTGCCTGCCCAGCCAGGGCTGCAGAATCTCAGGGCGTTACTGAGTCTTTGCAGGGTGTTTCTACAGGAACATCACTGCTGGAAGCTTCTCTCCTTGGGTGAGTGACACTGGGGCTGCTGCTCCATTTCTGCAACATCTCTCACCAGTAAAAATGCTTCTGCTGATGGGACATCAGGGGAATCAGCTTGTTAAAGGGCAGAGACTGGCAGGACAAGGGGGATGGGGTGAAGCTGGAGGAGGGAAGGGTTAGAGGAGAGATTGGGGGGAAGTTCTTTGCAGAGAGAGTGGTGAGGGGCTGGAAGGGGCTGCCCAGAGAGGGGGTGGGTGCCCCATCCCTGGGGGGGTTCAAGGCCAGGTTGGCTGGGGCCCTGGGCCACCTTGTGTAGCTCCAGGCCTGGAGGGTGGTGGCCCTGCCTGTGGCAGGGGGGGTGGAGCTCTGTGACCTTTGGGGTCCCTTCCAACCCAGACCAGGCTGGGATTCTATGATTATTCTATGGCATGGTGTGAGGCTGGGCATGAAGCCTGTGTAGGCTGCAGGTCTGAGTACTGCCAGGATGGAATTGGACAAGCTGAAGGAAGAGCAGCATTCCAGACCCCTTATTTATGGGGGTCTGAAAGTGTCTGTCTCGGGGTGTCCTCAGCAGGGCTGGTGTCTCTACCCAACCATCCTGTGGTGCCAGGTGTGGAACCAGAGTTAAGTAAGCCTAAAGTGTGCCCAGGGTAACAGTTTGTGTATCTTGAGGAAAGGCAGAGGGAGAGGCACCGTTTCCCTTCCAGATGAGGTGTCACTTGGGTCGGAAGAATCCCA
>VZTU01000328.1:180-22689 GCA_013400835.1 Zapornia atra | reverse complement strand
CAGCGGGCGTCAGGGTGCGGTTCCTGCCTCCAGCCGGGCCCTGCCGCTCCGCCCGCCCGCCTGCGGGGAAGCGTCTCGAAGCAGAATCGGGCCTGCGTAGGGTTAGCACCAGCAGTGTGGCAAGGTGCTCAGACGTGGTTTCTAACAAACCAGCCGCAGCCTGCGGGTACGTTTTGATGGCCTGTGGGATTTACTCTGTCTGTAATGCTTGAACCCATTGTGCTTCATCTTCCTGATGTCTTCCTCTTAAAAGTGAGGTCATTCCCACTCTTTCTCCCATGACACTTCATGTTTACATTGCCTTCAGAACCTCCACCTTGTAAGGAGTTTGCTTCCGTGACAGAGAATGTGGTTCTCTGATGTGTGAGCACACGGTGGTAAGAGAGGGTCGAGTGTTCCAACTACACCTGTATTATTTGCAAAATTAACAAATCCACTGTTTGGAAGGGAGGAACACGGCATCCAAGCTTTTCACTCTTGCAAAACCCCTACACCTCCTCTACTTTACTAAATGCTAAGTCCCATAACCACTTCACTGCTGTCCTTCAGGACGTTATCTGAATCTCACTGTTTCACATTATGTCATTCCCCAGATTTTATCCCTCTAAAACTTCAAAGGAAGGAAATTCCCTGCCTCACACCCTCCCTACTTTTCTCCTCCAGCTCCAACAAGAAAGGTGCTCTCTCTGGGATTTTGTACAGAGGTTCCGTTTTATAGTTAGGTAAAAACCAGAAGATACTGTTTTCTTTATTTTCTCTGGCTAACCCTAAAATGAGCAGACTCCTTGCAAGGAACTTCAGGTCAGGCATCTAGGAGGCGAGGGTAACGTAGGCTTTCCCGTCTGCCACCATCAGCACCTCCTGCACATGTATGCTTGGTCTATGCAAGCAGAAGTTGTGTGGTCTTCTTGTCTAAATAGTGCCCAGATTTTCCAGTAGCCTTTTAATAGTGTCCTGCCAAGCCCTGCCTCTGTGCAGGCTTCTAGCGTTTGACACTGACCAAGGCAATTGACTTCTTTGTTGAAAGAATGGAACATTGTGAGCAGAAGGTGTCTGAAACATATGTTTATCTTCCTACAAAAAGTGTACAGAAGTTCTCAGGTCAGTGAACACTTTGGGGTGAAGCACAGTTAATGGTAAAGTTTTCTGCTTTCCATCAGAAAAATTGAGGTATTTTCATCATGTCTTAGAATTCTATGGAAGTGACAGTTAACATTGTCTCCTTTTCCTTTAAGAAAGATGCAACTGTGTGGCGTAAACCATCAGAGGAATTCAGTGGATACCTGTAAGTTTGCAGATACTTCTTTACAGTTCCACGAATTGAATTATGTTTTGTAGAATTTAGGAATGAGGGCTGTGGATTCTATAGCCTTCAACTACACAGATTCTCTGCAGGAGGAGCCAAGTGGATCATCCTCTTTTTAGAAGATTGTACATTGATGTGTTAGTGTTGCACAGCGTCTAGAACAACAAACAAAACTGGAACACATTGCAGAGCTCCCATTGGCTGAAGCGGGCACAGACTTACTGGAAAGATGGTCTGCAAACCACAGAATCAAGCCCAGGCTCAGTAGGTTTGAAGTGTCAGTGCTTGGGCTGTCACAGTGACTTTGTAACGACAATAGATTAAAATATCAACCATGTCGTTGTGGGGAAGATGTGTGACATAAATGCCCTTCGTGAGTTTCTGTCACTGGGTTCTGTTGATAGCTGTAGGTAGGGACATAGTTTTAAAAAGCACTCTAAAGAAAGGAAAGGGGATGTCTATACACCTGGTGTCATAAAGGACAGCCAGAAGGACTTTCCAGATACCTACCTAGAAGCCATTGGCATGTTCATGTCATACTCCAGTTCTGAACATACAGCTGAGATCAGTGCCAGCCGGGTGACGGTGAGCAAATATGGGAGGGCTGCTCAAGAGAACAGATGAATGTGTTGGCTTGACCAGTTACCTACTATTAGTTAGAACAGCTCAATGAATAAGAAGTATTTTGAAAACAATGGATCTGATGGATTCTTTCCCTTCTGGAGAAGGGGGCAATGGTAACTCAAGAAGAGAAAATCTCTGATGAGTACTAAAAATATCTGATAATAAATGCATGTTCTGTAATGTCTTAAAACAGATTATTGCATTTAGTACTCTAACACCACAGCATAGCATGGTGTCATTAGGTCACTAGCTTGGTCCTACTAAAAAAAGTAGAAGTAACAGTACTTCTACTTTATGAAAAATGTTTTTCCCTGCTGCACCCCTGCTCTCCTTTCTTTTGCTTTTAGCTTTAACTTGTCCTTGTCGGACTCCCTTGCTCTCCCAGCAAGAGCAGAAAAATACCAAATTGTTAGAGAAATTAGCTTGATGATTTTCATCTGAGCAAAGAGTTTGCTGTTTACAACATAAGGACAGAGTTTCACAGAATGATGTTTATGGCAGAAGAGAATAGATGTACCCACAGGGCTTTTTCTGTACTGATTTTTTGATGCACTTGTCTAGTGACCATAACTCCAGGTACCAAGGTATTACAGTAAATGTGTTGTTGCAAATTAAAGGAATATTTGTAAAGAATTTCTCACTTTTAAATGTAAACATGGTGTTTCCCTAGCTACAAAGCTCAAGGAGTGGTGGAAGATGTTACTAACAGAATAGTGGATCATATTCGGCCTGGACCTTATAGGCTACACTGGGACAGCTTAATGACTACAATGGACATCATGGAAACGTTTGATGAGGTGAAGAGTTGTTTAGAGCCTTAAGAGAAACTTATGTAGATGTATATGTGAATTTAACAGCACGGCAGTGCAGTTGTTTCAACAAATACTAGCATTTTTCTGTCTGCTTTCTGCATGCACATGGGATATTGTGCATATACATTGTGGGTCACCTCAGGAGGTTTCCTGGCTGCACAGGCATATTCGGAAGTTTGAAGTTCAGCTTTCCATCGGTGCTAAAAATGAAGGAGTTGGTCTTGATTCTCTCAGATCTAGTAGCTCTGGTAGCCTCTGATAAAATTCACAGAGAGTCATGTTGTAATGTTTTATAGCACAAACCCTGTCATACAGTTCGTTTTCTTCTGTTCCACAACAAACAAAATAGTGCATATTAATAGTAATCCACACATCATAATCCACACATAGAGAAGCTGCAACCTCTCCCTCCTCCTAAAAGGCCAACTTCATTGTAAACTTCACTGTATGGCAGGGCTGTGTGCTGGGAGCCCACATAGTTCATGTTAAGGGGCAGGATTTGCTAAAGAAAGGAGGGTCTGCAGTTGATTACGGAAGAGCTGGTAGCCTTCCTTCAGTTACTGGGGACTCTCAGTATGACTTCAAAACCCCATGGACATCTGGCTTAAATGTGGATTGTCTTTTACTCTGGCTGTTGCGGAAGACTTGATGGCGTGGTATTTTTCCTAATTATTCCACAGCCATTCATACCTCTCTGAAGTTGCCTGCGCAGTGTAGTTGACAGAAACTGTGACCTTTGTGGAAAAGGCTGGCGGCCTACAAGCATAAATTTCTCTTGTGTGCATTATACTAAAATATTTCTGGTTTCTACCCTCCTCATTTTGTCACTCAACAAGAACTGCTGCGTGATGCGCTACACCACTGCTGGACAGCTCTGGAATCTCATAGCACCAAGGGAGTTTGTTGATTTCTCTTACACTACAAGCTATGAAGATGGGCTTCTATCGTGTGGTAAGGCACCACTTAACTTCTGCTTAATTCTTATTTTGCAGCAGCTGCTTGGCTTAAGATTTGATTCAAATGAATGTCAGTTCTGCAGCAAGCGTTCAAAAATGGTGTAAGGTGGTCTCATTCAAAGGTATTTTAACATTCTGCAGGCTTAAGGAAGTATACAAGTTATTGGTTTACCCATGAGCCATCTTAGTATGCCAGGTTTCATTAATGCCACTTGTGGGACAGGAGTGGTAGAGCAAAATTGAGTGCTCTGACTCAGCTCTTAGAGCAAACTGAGTGGAGTAACAACTTGGTAGTACATAGAAGGAATGTATTTTTAATGTCAGGATTTCTGCTTGTTTAGGGGTAGTCTGAATCAAGAGCAGAAAACTTCCATGCGTGAAAGTATTCAGAAACTTGAAGTGTGTTATCACTTCTGCTAAACTCTTCAAGCAGAAACACGGGCATTTTAAATTTACTATGCCTTTATTTTTTGATCTGTTTCAAATTAATTTCCTTTTTTTGTTTGTTTGTTTTCCTTGATAGGTATAAGCCTAGAGTATGGAGAGGTGAGACCTAACTTTGTCCGCGGATTCAATCATCCCTGTGGTTGGTTCTGTGTCCCTCTCAAGGACTATCCTAGCCACAGTCTTTTGACAGGGTATATTCAGACTGAACTCCGAGGGATGCTACCGCAGTCTGCTGTAGACACTGCCATGTCAAGTACCCTGGCCAATTTCTTCTCTGACCTCAAAAAGGCACTGAAAATGTAGACAGTAACTTCAAAGCCCAGGCGCCTATTGCAGTCAAAGTATATTGTTTAAGTTAGCATAGGTTAGCTCCTGAGTTAAGAGGTAACATTGTTCTTGAGTGATGTTCTTAAGCCTTTACGTAGAGAGATCCAACAACTTTACCAAGTACTTGTTGATGTGATACTTAGCATACATTCCTAATTCACAGTGCAAGATTCTGTTTCCTGTTCTGCACTCTGCAGCTGTGTGAGGAATAGTCTGAATCCACAAAACTCTGGCTTCCTAGGTAGAAAACACAAGTGGGGGAGGGGGGCTTGAGAAACGCAGCATGAACTCAGCTCTCACTGGTAGTGTTGAGAGTGGAGTGCTCAGGATTTTGTGGGTGCAGGTTGCCGTACAGGCACGTTCTCATTGAAGATGTAATTTTGTAATATATATATTTTTATATTTACCTAAAATCTTTGATTTATGTAGTTTGTACAGGTGCGTCTGTAATTTGTTTTGAAAAATTTGCTTTGATTTATCGTAGGGATAGCTCTGTTGTTAAATGATACTGTTCATAGGAAAGCTATTCGCTCTTGTTAGCAAAAATAAGTATTCATTATTGGCATTTCTTTGATGTTGTAACTGTAACTTAATTAACTGTTATAACAGTCTCAGTGCATAGATAAAGAAATGCCCTTACAGCTGATCCAAAGCTCATATAAGTCATCAGGTGTCTTTCCATAGTTTTTAGTGGGCTTTTAATCACACAGTTGTCAAAATAGCAAACTTCCAGTGGATCTTGTGTGATACTCTGCACTTCTGAAGAATTTTTTTTTTTACTTAAATTTGCATGTAATTGTGTGTGGAGGTTTGGGGGGTTTTTTTGTGTTTTTTCCTTGACTGAAAAACCTGGAATTACTAAAGCAATGGAAAGGACCACTAATCTGTTTCAGGAACAGGCAGTGATGTAGCCACCCCAGCACAGGCTGGTGGTACAGCATCCTGCAGTGTTTTGTGGTAATACCCCTAGATTCATCTTTGCAATAAATGAGGCCATCATCTTAAAATACAAGCAACTGGAGGCCATAGCTCAAGCTGCAGGCTTGCTCTGATCTGCTGGAGGAAGGAGGTTCAGATTTTTAAGAATATTTAGCCACCCAGTGATGCTTACAGGTACATGGCAGGGTCTTGTGAAAGATTACTGTCTGTGCTGTTAGGAACCTGAATTCCATTTAAAACTTGGCAATAAGCTCTTAATGTTGGTCATTTGCTCAGGTGGGATTTTTATTATTCCTATGCTTTACCAGTGCTAGTAGAGGCAAGTTTAGCTACATAGACATTAGAGGAAGTACTTTGGAGCCCTAATATTTTGGGGCCAGGTCTGAGCATACAATCCAGGGATTGATGATGGGCTCTTAGGAAAAAAAAATCAGATGAAACTTAGTCCCCTGCAATATTGGCTCTTTGGATACTGGCCTCTGTAGCTGAACTCTGAACAGTGAGGACTTGTCTTTCTTATTGCTAAAGTGGAGTGGTTAAAAAAAAAAGTGACAGCAAATATAGAGATGGCTCTCCCAACATCCTTCATATAGTAAAACATTAGTACAGTTTAAGACACTTAAAAACAATGGCAGCAAATGGCTTTTTGTGTCTTCACAGGTAGAAAATGTCAACTCCCTGTTTGGTTTTCTGTATTCCACAGTTCCTGTCACAGTCCTTGGCTATTCTTCCCATCTTTTCTGTCTTAGCTGTTTCCCCTGCAGTGCTGGAAGTTCACAAGGTGATCTTGCACTGTCAAGGGCCCTAAGGAACTGGTGTCAGCAGACACACTGTTTCCTAAGTGCTAGGGTCTCCTAGTTACTGGTAGGGAAGTGTGAAAGCCCTAGCAGTATTGCTCTGAGGGATGAATGCTGACATGATTACAGAGGAAGCTGTGTGAAGTGTACCCTCTTTATTTGCAGTTGTAAAGACTCTGTATACAGTGGATCTGCATATTCATGTCCTTTTTTTTTAAAACTGCTTGGACTGACTAATTGTGGTTTGTGGTACAGGTGTACATAGAGAAAAATATTCCATTGCTCTGTAAAAAGCACAGTTAAAATCTACACAGAGGCACTTCAGTGCTGGAGAAACGGGTCAAAAGGAGCACAAGACACTTAGAGGATGATGTTTGTACAACAGTAGGCACTGCAGAAAAGATTAAGAGGTCCCTGTTCCAAACACCTGTTACAAGGGTTCTAACACCTCATGAGTTTCTGTCCCTATTTAGTGTTGAGTGAACTTTTATGCTTTGGAGTGAAGTTAGGCTGATGAAGCACAGAGCAGTTTAGGAAAGAAGACTTGTGTTTAAGTAAAAAAAAAATTCCTACTGTATTTTAAGTATGATGATGTCTGTTATTCTCCATGTCTGTTTCCTTTCTATTGAGTTGTTTTCTTTAGCAGGCCTAGAGATGGACAGATTTTGTGAATGAGATTAAAGTTTCTGAAATCAAAGTATGTCTTCAATTTTGCATTATAGTAATTTATTCCTTAAACACTGATTAAACTGGCTTTCAACAGACATAGTCGGCTGCTTTTGCCAAATGAATGAACATTTACATGAACAACAGAGACTACTGGAGACATGAGAATGGAGGCAGATTCTTTTTATCAAGCACAGTACAATTCTCCAGTTCTCAGATGAGGAGAAATCACAGAAGGTGGTGACAAATTTTAAAGATCTATTTTGGGGAGTCTCACACTTCTAAAATGTTTTTGATTTAGGAGTGCAGTGGTTGACAACGTATGCTGATTATGCTGCTGAAGCAATGCATCATTGGTACCCCTACAGTCATTATTCTAAGCAGCTCAGCTGTGGGGCACTACAGAACTGGACGAAAGACATCCAGTTCCTGGTGTGTTGTATTTATTTGAAACCAAAAGCCATTTTCTTTTTATATAGCTAAGGATTGAGAGGAGTGTCAGATTGTGAGGCAGAACTGTTCTTTAACTGGACTACATTCAGCATGAAGAAAGCCACAGATTAAAGTACTCACCAGATTATAACCTCTTTTCCCATGAGGGCATTGTTCTCCTACGTTAATGGACAATCTGGATGAAGCCAAGACAGGACTAACAGAAAAGCGGTTGAAGGGATGAAGTGCAGAAACCTGTGTTCTGCTTGTTAGAGGGTAGTGGGAGACAAGGTAAATTACCTAGTACAGATTTCTGTCATCCTCACAGCACCAGAATTTCTGCAGATCTGTGGGGTTTGCCAGTACTGAAGAGTGTTTCAGTTATGTTGGAATGCAGGTACTTCTGAATGAGGTGCCCAAGAATAGCAGACACCATTTCTTTCTCTAGGGAAAATAGCATATAAGTAGAAATCAAAATATTTTTATATGACCAGCATTTTTTTAAGCTTAATTTTTTCAGGGGTTTAGGCAATATGTCAAGTCCAATCTTTGGCTCTTTAACTGTGTGCTCCCTGTGTGGATGGGAAAGGTGGCTAGACCTGAGACAATGTTCATGTTTGGCTTCTGCTCTTCATCTAGAACCTCCAGCATTGACCTTGCCTGTAGTTGCGCTCCTCATGTTACATAGGCAGAAGAGATTGCGCTAAATTCAATCTAGGAGCAGACCGAGGTTCTCTACTACAGGCTACTGGGAGGTGGACCAGTACTTCAGATAGATACAGGTGGACACTCTGGGACCAGCACAAACCCTGATCTGAAATCTGATTAATTTATAAATGTAAAACATGATTCATTTTTAAGATGTGAAAAGAATATATAATTCCTACAGTAATCGTAAGTAACCGGACCTGCTTTGATGGTGTGAGCAGGTGATTCAACCAAGGAAGTTCATTGCTGTAAAAGTAGCCATAGTTCTGTTGAAACCAGTCAAGTTGTGCCTATGTTCAGAAAGTCGAAGTCAGTCTGTCCTGAGAGTGGCTCTGACTGTGTTCCGCACTCCAGAGAACTGTATTTATATTTTGTATGCAATTACAGAATAAACTAAAACATGGATTCCACAGACTCATGATGCAGCTTTTTCAGTACTTGTGCCAGCAGACATTGCGTTCAGCTATTTTTTGGGGGAGTTACATCTGATGGTGTAGTTAATCTTCAGCTGCTCTTATTAGATCTCTATGGCTATCAATTCATCGTCTTAAATTTTAAAGCTTGAAAGCCTATCTTTACTTAGAAACTTGATTTAGGACTAAGCAGATACACAGCTCAGACTTCTGCTAAACTGAAATATCTTGAAAATGGTACAAACAGGGTTTTCTGAAAGTTTAAATTATAAAAATATATTCTGTAATGATTTATATATTTGTAAACATTTTTTGTAATTAACCCATGATTGCTGTGGATGAACCTAAGTAGTTTTATCTTAGTTATTCCTCAGCTTTTAGCATGCTAAGAAATGGCTTATTAACCATCGAAATGAAGTTACTCTAAAACACATGTGGAGGTAGCACCTTGCAAAAGGCATATAGGTGTACACTAGGTTTATAAAGCATGCTGCAGCATGTATTTTCACATGGATTTCATTAACACCTACAGAAACCAAGGAAGAAAATGCCTGTGTCTTAGGCAGAACCTTCCCTTGTTGTCTGTTATTAAGCCTGCGAAAGGCAGGAGAGTTCTGCAGCGTCTGATGTCACAGCAAGGAGCTGCAGCCCTCTTCTGTTGCTTTTCTAAGGAACTGTGACCTCTGAGATACAGCACATGCTCATAGGGCATGTATCATGTCATGCTCTGCAAAGTGGGCTAGAAATAGGTACAGAGGCCACTTCAGAGCTTCAGGAAATGATTAAGGACATTAATTAGAATTATTAAGAAAAATTGCAATGTTTAAACCCATTTCCTGGTGAGAGAGAAGATAAAAATGGAAAAGATTAATAATAAACTAGGAAAGAATATATCCTGAAGTCCTTTGCTTTGCAATACATTCTTTCTTTCCCAGTCCCCGCTGAGCTGTGCTGGTGACTCAGTTTTACAGTACAGGTAGGGGCTGATAATTAACCTCAGGATTGTGCCACTGGCCAATAAAAAACCAGCACAGGTGATGTCAGCGCATGACGGGATATACCTGTGCACATCTCACAGCTGGCCCACGCAGAGGGGAGATGTCACACACCTTCCTTGGCCATCGGGGTTAAGGTGCTCCAACTCCCAACACATTATCTAGAACCGTCTCTTCCACTGTGATGTTCTTTAGAATTTCTCACTCTGTCCGTCAAGCCAGTCTGACTGCCTAATGATCCCTGAAAATATTTCTTTGACACGGGAAACATAGCGATTAGAAGTTAAGGTACTGCCCAAAGACCTTGCTCGGGCTTTCTGCAGACCAGTTCGGCTGCACCCTGGGCTGCCTGACAGGAAACATTTTGTGAGCTGTCCTTGGGACTGCCGACCTGCCTGCCAGCACAGACCCAGCTCTGAGCAGGGTTATGGCCAAAGGGACCAAGTAGCAAATTACCCTGAATGAGAGTCTCTGATTTTCTCAGGGTGTCAGTCTGAGTGCTGCCTTTAGTTCGGGCTCCAGCCACACAGCATTATGGCTCGTGTGTTGCTGTTCCTCATTTGGGCTCCAAGGCATGCTGGGGATATAGGGCAGTGCTCAAGTGGAAAAGAAGCTACGCGAGCACTTTGTTGTTCACAGACCAAACGACCCCTCCTTGTCTGTATGGCTAACAGCATTTTCAGCTCCTCATGATCTGGAGAAAGAAGGAAAGAACTGGAACTATACTACTCTCTTTACTGCATAAGGTCTAATAAATAGCACTCTAAATTATGCCTTACAGAGACCAGTTGCCTTTTTACCAGGATCACAGGAACCAATACTTGTGGCACAGCAGGAACCAATCTGGTGCAAAACAGCAGGCTAGATGAAGAATAATGTTTGGTATGTGTGACATGTTTTGTTTCTGCCTGTGTACCTCCGAGCCCTTACCACAGAAATGTAGCAGTTGTGGAAGAGAACTTGAGGAAATCTGATGCCTACCACATGTTCTACCCACCACATGGCTTCCCTCAGCCAATGAAAGTATGACAATGAAGAAAAGAAGGGAGGAAGAGGCGCTTCATGCATCATTTTTTAAAAAAATGTCAAATAGAAGCAGAGAGAATTAACAATGCATGTAAGAACGTTGGATCATTTCCCAAGCCACCGGCGTCCTTGGATATTGTAGACAAAAAGTTACATGTGTGTGCACATATGTTGAAGGAAAAAGTTGTGTGATCCACTCAGAAGGGCATCAGAACTACAAGAGCCCAGGGTTTTGTAAGGAAGCATACTGCATCAGGTAGGAGAGGAAACAGACATGTTTTGTTTGCTCTCAGGTATGATGGTTTGATGAAACTCCCCAGCTATCCTGATGTATGGACAGTCCCTCTGAGCAGTTCTGTCAGGTTACAGGCTTGCCAGTTCCTTCTTCGGTCCTGCTTTCTCATTTCCAAAGCTCGCTATAAAACCAGTGTGGTGACATGCTGTAACACAAGCTCCCATGTGGCTGTTCGATGCACTGTCTATAAGAAAGAGTTCAGCCCAAAGCACAAAATACTTAGGCTCCACAGGAGGAACTCAAAGTCCGTAAGACCCAGCTCTTACCCATCCCCTTGTCTCTCCTGTTGACTTAACAAATTTGACTGCCCTTTTCCACTCTGTTACGGAGATGGAAAGAAGACAATTTTGTGAAGCTGTAGTAAGAACCTACACCCCGCCTCAGCTTGAGAAAAGATTTAGAAGAATCCATGGCAGTTTCTCTGGAGCACTGTTGCCATGCAGAAATTTCTTGCAGAGTTTATTATCGTCATCTATTTCTTGCAGCCCTCAGGGGTTTTGAAAAATCCTCACCCACAAAGGGATGTGAAAGGACTTTGCACTGAAGCAGTTTGCAAGCCTAAGGAGCTGCAGGTGGCATGAATAACAAGCTGCACCAACACAAGATGGAGGCCATCTGGCCAAGCAGCTGTTCTGCAGACCCATGGCACTTGCGACCCACAGCGAACCAATCACAAGGGAACAGTGCTGAGGGTACTAAATGACAAACATGGAAACAGAGAGGAGAAACAAAAAATAATTCTTCCAGCACCTCAGTCTTACCAGAGGACTCCACTCAGGTACCACCTGCTAGCTTTTGTCTACATTGTTCAAGACAGAGAGTGGTCAACTACAGGCATAAAATCTGCACGCAAGCAAGAAGAACAGTGAAAGACCTAGGAGATGTTATCTGTGGGGAAGGACTTGGTTTGTGCTGCTGAGAGGGGAGGATGCCAAACAAAGGAGCCTTTCAATAACCTTTGTTATTGAACAAATCTCCATTATAGATAAAGTAAGTGCAACAAAAAGACTCAGAACTTTACAAAATACTTCCCAATCACAAGAGTAACAAGACAATTTGGTAGGTTGCACAAGGAAGTGGTAGTCTCTTCATTGCTGTAAGACTAACATCTATCTCACAAAACCCTCTCTGGGTCCCAAGGATAGAACTGAAAACCTTAGAAAGGTCTTTCCAGTGTCTTGTTCTGTATTCCACCACTAGTAACAGATCTAATTTTGAGGGAAGAAGAGAAGTGGAAATGCTATGCCAAGTTGGAATTCATTCAAGACTCTGCTATAAACAGGTAACACCCATCATTACATCTCCCTATAATGATGACAGTTGTTCCTTATTCTACGCTGAGCATTAACCGTCAGCAAATAACACATGTAAGCATTTCTAGATTTACTAGTTTATTTAGCATCAGATCAGTCATGCAAGCCACTTATTAAGAATAGACTTCCCACCATCAAAGCATATTCTCATGGCTTATCAGCGTTTCCATGCAAGCACAGGACCAGGTACATTGGTCGCAAATACAGCACACTGCGACAACAGAATTGTCTTTGTTTTGGGTTTGTTTCATCTCCAATCTCTCTCTGGTTCATTTGCACAGTATCAGAAAAGTTACTACACAAACAGGCTTAGTCTGAAGTTAAAGTGCACAGTTAAACAAGCAATCCATGAGCTTCTATTTAATTGCTAACATCTTTGCTAGTACAAGCAAACAGTGTTGATAGCACAGGATTTCTTACACGTGAAGCAGTAAAAGAAGTCAGGTACACAGGACACAGAGCTGATTTGAGAAAGTCTAATAGATACATGACATTTTTTCATTTCTATTAAGAGTCCAGCCACCACTGCTCTGATATCAATGACCTTCTGTTACGGTCTTATAAAATACTTTGAGTAACAAGTCATAAGCACCGTTTGTCTGTTTGTCTTGGAAGCATCAGCACACAACCATATAGGCAGCATATACTCCCCTTGAATTAACAGAAGCACAAAGCTCCCTGCTTACAGCTTGCCCCTCATCCAGTCTCAAAGCCAAAGCCCACCAGCAGCTTGCAAAACAAGGCCGAGCCAGATGCAAGCCCTTCATGTATTCCATCTCTTCAGGCTAAAACCAGGTTAAGATGATGAATAACGTGAGGAAGAGCTCCTCACTGTGGGTCTGCAGCAGCCAACCAGACTCTGCTTGGAGCCTCCCAGGCTTAAGGGCATGGTAGCACAGCTTTTTCAAATAGCTTCCCCTAACAGAGACAGATTCAGTGACTCTTCTCATCCTTTTCTACTACCTCACAAGCTGGATCAGCCACCCTTGTTGTTCTGAAAGGCCATCCTATTTATCTTAGTCATAGGAATAAGCGTTCATCCTCTACCCCTTCACCTTTCCTTCTCCCTGAGCACCTAATCACTTCATACTTACTTTTCTCATAAGCATAGGCCTCTCAACACTGTTTATTCTGGAAAAAACTACACAAAAATAACCACCAAGCAAGCCCCAAAATAATGTTCCCTGTGGAACACTACGTGAAGTTTCTGTTATTTAGAAGCATTCGAATGACTTCTCATGAGCATGTGATGTGAACAAGGAATTGGTTCCTGTTGTGCATAATAGCATGAAGACGCAGCTGGGGTTAGCTCTCAGCAGATACTACTTTTAACCATTGTTTCTAATTACTCTTAGTGAAAACTCTCATAGTTTGTAATTACTGTTTCCCTTCAGTCAAGATGCTAAAGCTGGAGTAGAGCAAACAGGCGGTGGCACCTGCCTGGAACCCTCTGCAGGGTCCCATGGATTGCTGTCATTCCCAAGGAAGCTACTTCTCAGGGAGGACACTGCTGTAGCAGCATTTAGAAGTTACTCCAAACATTTTTTTTTTCTAAATATGCATTCAGTCCATTTGCTTAGTTTCATTAAATGTTTCCTGACAAATTCATGTTCTCCCAAGACTACTCCAGTCTCCATAGCAAGCTGAAGAAGAGACTGGGAGCCATATTAATGGTAAAAAAAAAACCAGCTTTGATGTCTTGCAGATGAAAAATGGGGGTCAGCGGTGATGTTTTTCAACTTAGATGGGCTGGCACTGGATACATTTGTGCTACTTAGATAAACATGGCTGATGGTGACGTCTGGAAAACAACAGAAATCAGGAAACCTGAGGCTTTGGAGGAAACTTTGGAGTTCTCCACAGCAAAATCTTCTGGTGTTTGTGTGGTGGGAGTTTACTGTTTGGCTGTACTACAGGATTTGTGGTGGTGGTTGCACTTACTCATAAATCACACAATTATGCCTTGGGTTCTGTTGTTTTCCTAGATGCCCTGGTTCTTACAGGTACATCCCTGTAATTTCTCACAGTGCAATGCAGCTATTTGGAGCTAATATCTGGAAGGTTTTGTGGTTAACGTCTGTAAACACTGTCCTTAATCTGCAAATACATTCTCACACGGGTGCCTTTATTGCTGTGGCCAATTGATGTAAATGGGCCTAGTTGTTTCAGTTAGCTCGAAGCAGGACTGTAAAGTGGAGCCTAACAGCGATGTCTCAGATACTTGTCTCTCAAACAGCCATGGGTCTTGGCACTTTACCCTTCATACATCCTGTTTGGCTAGTTAAGTTTGGCAATTTTATCAGGTAATTTGATCACTGGACATTTGCAAAACCTGGATCTCCTCTTTGTGTCAAGGTTCCAGGGATGAGCAATGTATTCACTTGGTGCACAATTAATTTAGAGTTCCTAGATTAATGAAAAAGCTTTCTTTAGTTAGGAGCATCTTGGAAGGACATGGCAGATGAAACTGAGGGCTGATACAGTAAAGCAGACACACAGACACATCTCTCTGGATGAATAAATGCAAATCATCCTGTCTCTGGGATACATCACATGCCATCTGCAGTTGTAAATCATACCCAAGGGCTTGCCTTAGATTGTGGCTTATCAGATAAATGCCTAAAGCCTACAACACAGTAATTTCAGTTAGGAGATTCATCCTAGCTCCACCCTACATGGGGATAAGAATTGCAGCCTTCTTTCTCTTTGATGGACATTCTCTGTCTGCAGATGCCCGATTGTCTCCAGCTTTGTATTCGATCACTATTTACAGTTCCACACAAAATATGGGACCCAGTGTGATGAAGTGACCTTTGCCGTTCCTTCTGCCAACACGGCGAGTGGCGTTGCAGCTTAACAGGTGATGCTGAGTAGGTCAACCAGTATTAAGTGAATGTTACTAAGAAGATCATTGGTCATAGCACACATGGTATTTTTGAGCATTCCTTAGCCTGATGTGATGCTTTGGATTGACCGAAACCTTATCTTCTCCAGAGAAGGAAAAAGATGCCATTGATGAAGGAACTTCCTGGTGCTGAGGGGCAGAAGCTGTCTTGGTGCTGTGACTGTGTCACTGCTTTGAACCCCTCACCCTCTGGGCATTCGCAGCATGTCCAGTCAAAGCATCTACAGCAGTCCATCATTTTCTATTTGGAAACTAAAGGTGATGAATTATTTTCTGTTTCTGCGTCACACGGCACGAGGCTGTTTCTGTCAGCCAGGAATAGGCTCTTGAGAAAGGAAACAGGAGGTGCCAGAAAACAGTATGAGTCTCGGAAATGGGGAGGGGAAGTAGAAACACCTCTCCCTGGGCACTAACCAGCGATGACAAATCACACCAAGGGCGGCTGACAGAGCAATATATTTGTACTTGACCAGTAAAACCCAGACTCTCATTGGAGCACAAGCAACACAATGAGCAGGAGCAAAAGCATCTGACAGACCCAAGAGCAAGAGCAGATTTGTTGGGCCAGGGCAGCTGAAACCTGCCAAGCACCATATGGCTCCTCTCCCACTGACTGGCAGCTGGCAGCTCTTCCTGGGTGCCCAGTGGGGTCTAGGGCCAGGAAAAAAGATGAGGCATAAAGAGGAAGAAGAGCAATGAACCGTTTGTCCATGAGTGCATGGTAACACTTGTTCTTGAAACCAGAGTTTCAAATGGAAAAACTCAAACCATTGTTTTCTTTTAAGCTTTGCTCTTTATGTATCGTCACACAGTTCTCTGGAATGCTGCAATATTTCATGCAGACAGAAAAAAAAAGCTAGCTCATACTATGGGAGGAGGTCTGTGCTACTTAATGGGAGCAAATACATGTCGTTTAATACACCTTGGCCAATAAATATCTTCCTGGTATACAAGTTCAAGGTTAGATTCTCAGTCCTTAGCCACACGTGCTATGGACAGAGCATCGCTGTGCAGGGGCCACTGGAGCAGTTTAGGTGAGCTCTAACTCATCACAAAGTGTTGTGCTTGTGTCGTGACCCCACTTCAGCCCATGCCCTGAGCATACGACAGGACGAGGGCACTGAAGCACCCTGTTCCCAGCTCTACCTTCATATGAAGGAGCCAGAGCTGGGGAAAACTCCATACCACTCAATTTAATCTTTCATACTTTGATATCCATTACACTCAATTTAATCTAGCAATGATTCATATACACAAGAATGTGAAAGACTTTGTGTTCTGTTCCAGCTGAGTAATGCTGGCAAAGGGCAAAACACAGCTTAAAAGGTTACTGCAACCTTTAATGGCACTGACAGCCTGTTCAGCAGTCTCTGCCTCTATTTTGATAAATTTATATATTTGTGTGTGTGTGTGTGTACATACATATATTTATATATATCCATATATATATAATTTTATTGTTACATTCAGAATTGGGCCACTTTGTTCCACTCCGTTCCTCCTTCTGTACTACACCTCTCCCCAAAATATCTGAATGCCTTCCAATAATGACTAAGTCATGACCGTGGTTATGTTCCCTGTTCCACTCTGGAGGGTAGAAAAGTATGCAATGCAGGGTTTGTTTTGCTTTTGGCTGGATTATTAATTATATGCATGTACATCATTCCATCCTTATGTAAGTTGGAGGATTCACACTCCCAGGTATACTCTGTGTTTGCACAGTCTTCACTGAATTACTCTGGCCAGTTTTACCTCCCAGTCATAAGGTGTGGATTTTTGCTCATTTGGAGAACCTAGAATCTTGTCAGTAAAAATTTAAAAGTGTTCTGAAATTAACAGCTTTGCATTCTGGATGTAACCAGACCAGGTAATTATTTTATTCCTACTTTTCTCAACTCCTTATAATTTAATTTTCTTCTTATTTTGCAATGCAGTTGACTTTTTTGTTCAATGCAACAAGGTATCATGCAGGGGCTTATTGGGGAAGCTAAAATTCTGTATACAAAAGCAGAATCAACTCTCATTATTCTGGCTGTATGTTCTAACTGAAATTACCCTGAAGGACAGGAAAGGCCAGTCCTTGAACTATTACTGTTTTGTTAAGAAACTTTAAGGATGTTCTGAGCTGTTTACCTTTGGAATCTCCAGGACTTGCCTGTATTCCCGCCCTTGTGCTCTGGGTCCAACAGGACAACTTGTCCGCCTTTTTCCTGGATTTTTTCCATGTATGAAGGCATGTATTTTTCCTTTACTGCCATGCCTACACCAGCTACACGCCGGTAACCTGAGCAGCAGCACCAAGGCAGGTTCAGCCACATGTAACTGAATTATGCACCAAAAGAACTACAGGGCCTCTGCACAAGCCATGGGTGACAGGACTGTGCTGCTGCGCCTGAGTGTCCACCCCTTGGTAAGCTGGCAATACGCAGGACACTGCGCAAGGAAGGGTCTGCTGGGACTCTTTCACCCTACACTTTGGTCTACCACTCTTAGACCCCCTCCCACCGCCTGAGACCTTCAGGGCAGGACTCTCTTACAGCATGCCAGGGGGATGTGTGTAGGAGCTGAAGGACAGAGGGCAGTCGCTATTTGGAGTCCTCCTGCAGCTTAGTCCTCCTTACTGCTACCCATCTGCTGAGTTTGGGACTGACAGTTCTAGCATCTTCCTTTCCCTGCTGCTGGGCTGCAGAAAACGTGGTGCTGTCCTCACCTCCTTCATGGCTGCCAGTTGCGCCTGTGTTTCACTTGCAGGCCAAGCTGTGGGAGGATGGTCATTAGGAAAGTCCGAAGGGTTGGCCACCACTGAGACACAGCCTCCTGCACCCTGGTGATACGAGCTCCTTCCAAAACCTTTTTGTTTGCCTCATTCATCCTGCTCTAGTGCCACACGGCTTTTCATAGCACTTTGTTTTATTCACCGAGGCATGGGGTCTTTGCAACAGGGATGCTGAGCAGCTTTTGTCACCCCTCTCTACATACCCACAGGGTACTTGCACCATAGTACCCCTCTTCTGGAGCACAGGCTGTATCACAAAACTTTTGCTCTGATCTTCTTTTGCATTCAAAAGTTTGGTTAGAGTGTGCTGACACAAGCAATACAGACTTCAGCTAACAAACTAGCACCAGGCTCATGAACTGCAATTTACTGTGTGGTTGGCAAAATGGAAGAAAAAGTGCTTAAAAAGAGAGGAAATCTGCTACTGTTTTGGAATTAATCTTTCTGAGCTTGCAACAAGAAGTCGTGCAAAAGCATGAATGGTTAGCCATTTAACAGCCATCACATCCCCAGCCTAGCTCTAAATATTAGAATTTAATTCGTTAATATTATGATCTGCTGAGTTCAAATGCTTCACAAAGATGGCCAGGTTCTCTCTTTCCTACCTGAAGAAATTTTCTAATATACTGAACATTTTTAAAAGTTAAAGCTTAGGATTTCAACAGAAAAGATTAATAATTGTCTGCCTAGGTTATAACCATAGATGGGGAACGGGGACCCCTCGGGTAGCTTTTTGGTGTGTTATTTTTCAGCTGTAGCCAGGCACTGGTGTCACAGTCCCTGGTCTGAATTTTGGCAGGTGCCACTGGGATGTGATTTTTTCAGACAAAACCAATGTATATAGCACTCCTTTCTCAGCTACATGCACGTACCCTAGTGCTGCCATTCCTTCCTTGCAACACTACTGTGCATAAGGTAGGCATGTTACTTCACTGAGTCACTTGCTGGTCACTCCTTCAGCACAGATGCCCTGGGGTTTTTCCATATTGAGCATCATAAAAGAAAATGAAGTGAAACCAATTGAGTCTTTATGCACGAGCTGAGCTGTCTCTGATACCATGCTGTCACAGAGAGGTCTCCAGTTGCATGGCATCAGCTCAGACTTATGATACGCTACAGCATAATTCAGCAAAGAGTAACTTTAAGAATCAGCTGGGACTACTTTCCAGCTCAAGAAACCATGTCTCAGATGAAGTTATTTCTGCTCGAGCACTCACAGACGTGCAGTAACCATGCAGCTGGCTCCACTTCTGCACATCAGAAGCAACTATCACAAACGTAGGAAACTTAGCAAAAATCCAACCTCTCCCATCAAGCCTTCCCACCGACTGAGCTTGAGTGGCTTCGCCACTGTTAACTGGGCTGAAGAACGCATCCGTCCTGCAGTCATATCACAGGAGACAAGTACAGAGTATGAGAGGTGGATGTACCTGCCACCTTCTCAAGCCATTACTCCTACAGATCTTGTTTTCAGGGGAAAATCTGCACAAGTGTCTTCCCAGTCTGTTCGCAGCTGCCATGGCACCGCCAGCTGTATCAGCTGACAGACCTACATCACTTCAAAATGTGCCACCTGGGACAAGGATGGCTTCATGTACTTCAAATTTCAGCCATGCTTAATTAGCAAGCCTTTTTGTACAAGTTCAAAGAGTTGTAAGAAATAGGTAAAAAAAAAAATCTCAAGTACATTTGTTAGCATGCATTCTCACCTAGTAGACAGTATCTTTAATCCTCCTGTTTGTATTAATCTATATTACATTTTATTTATCAAACCTACTATGTGAATAACATTGTGTGACCCTTTGATTTCATTGGGAAGAGTAGCTACTGAATATTTTATTAATAATTGTTTTTTTCAGCAGCTGGCAATTTTTTAAAGGTAAGTTGTGCAAGGCCTAACAAAATAAAAACAATTAAAGCAAAAGAGGAATGTGGAGTGTATTAGGGTGTTAGGTAGCTAATTAAAAAATAAACAAACACAAATGACATCGCTGTACATCAGGTTCTTTTTTGCCATTTCTGTAATATATTAATAACATTATGAAATTCACATGCTATCAAAGAGATAACAAACAAATGTAAACGGTCATACATACTGATGCATGTTAGTTTGTCAATTCCTATCTGATACGTTCAACAAAAAAAAATCAAGTTAGCTGAAGAGCCTGACCCTAATTTTGCAAGCTGATCATGCACACAGCTTTGAACTTCAGACACAGGAGCTCTGGGTGGATGCAAGGTCGGTGCTGGTGGATCACTTTAGTGGAAGGGCCCTTTTTTAAGGAAGATCTGGACTAGTTATGCTGACAAGTGGAAACTGGTTACTTGTGAGGTTGAACCATCTGGGAAGCAACTAGATCACACTACTCACTCCCAGGCTTTGTGTAACAGTGTTCCCCAGAGCAAAATCATTAAGTTGTGGAATAGCTTCCTTCAACCACTTACAAGTTGTGTAATTGCAGATTATTCCCTTAGGCCCTATAAAAACATTTTCTAGCTGCACAGTTTAGAAATTAATGAATAAATATAATGGTATTTCAAAAATTTGCATCTAATCTAATCCTCTTTTACTCTACGCTTTTGCTTTGCTAACACTTTACTAGAGAATGAAATGGCAGAAGTCTGAGTAATTTTGGTTGTCATTAAAATACTGTATATAAACAGGAAAAGTCAGAGTAAGGCATTCTCAACACAAGCTTGAGGAACATACATTTTCATGCCCAGTGGAACTAACATTTCGATTTCTTCCCAGAAGTAGTGGAATGTTGGTGGTTTTTGCATATAAATCCCCAAATACTTTTTGAATTTTACAGATAAAAACCATTATTTCGTACATGAGTTTTAAAAGCATCGGCTTGTTATTTCCTTCCATTTCGTCTGCTGCAGGACTATGAATCTGGAAGGAAACAGTTCAAACTCACAACATACAGAAGACACCTACTTCCATAAAACCAAATTAAATAGTATTTTGTTTCAAATGCCACCTAGAAACACTGGATAGATGTATATGAAGTATACGCATTACGGTAGGTAGTTAGTTATCCCCATGTTTTCACCTGCCGGTATTACTGCAAATAAGACTGTTTCCACGACATGCCTTATGGAACAGTTTACTATTTTCATAAGCAGTCACATGCATTGAAGGTAAGATCACCAGCCAGTGCGTTTGGCACCCCAAAGCAGAACCAGAGAGGCCAAGCTTACGAATCTCTCTTGCTGAATGACAAGCTAGCTGGTGTATGAAATGACAGATCTCAGCTGAAGCACGTTGACCTAAGACATTTCTTCTGGAGCTGCTTCTGCTTCCTGAGTGGGTTTCTCTTCGGGTTTGCTGTCGTGGACAGGAGACGGGTTACGGCTGGGCTTGTTGCTGTCGTGCATGCTGTGACTGCTGGCACTGCCGAGGCGGGTTGATGCCACCACAGCTTTCACTGCAGCCTGAGGAAGACAGAAGCAAGCAAACATTCCTTAAAGGACATGCTCTGTCATAGCACTGTCCAAGAGAACCACCTTTACCTAATCACCATGGTAGTGTTAGATTCAGACACCCGCCTGGGCTCGGCCAGGCTTAGGCGGCCACCTGAAGCGCAGACTGAGGCTTAAAATGGCTGCTTGCACTAGGTTACCAGTAGGCCAATATGAACACAATTTTTTTTTTCAGCTGCACATGCTGCATTTTTTTTAAAAAACACTCCAGATCTCCCACCTTGAGGTTAGATGGCAAAAAGAAAGTTATCTGTCCTCATAATAAAAACATTATTAGCACTGATTACTCCATGAAAAATTCACAAAGGGAAACAACATGTAGCACTGTCGCACTACTAACGTATACCAAGCACAGTGGTGCTGAGCATACAGACAACTGCCTATGTACATATATAAATACATATTGGGTATAGGCTCTCATGTCACATAAAAGGTCACAGAATGAAGACACATACACACAATAAAACAGTTATCTGAGCCCTTGCCTTGAAGAAGTTCACTGCCTGAGAAAACAAACACGCAGAGGTGATGAGAAGTACACATGACCACTCTATTTTTGACTTGGCTAGCTTTTTGGTCAGGCATCACAGAAGCATGCAGTTGGGAAAAAAAACCCCAAAGAGATGCTAATGAATGAAAAAGGAGACCAGAAATGGTGGCAATAAAGAAGATCAGCTAATGGATAATATGAAGCCAAAGTGCAAGGTATGCATCAATAAAAGCAACGATAATTTTGCAGGCTAGTGTCCAGACTTCCTAAAGGAAGATTACATTTGCACTAAGGATAAGAGGACTTCAGACATTGGCCACTCAGTGATGCTGCAAGGTGTACAGATACTTTTGGTGTAAGTTACTGTCGCAGTTTTGCGTAGCTGGGTGCTGGGAGAGAACGGGGCTGCAGAAAATGGCTGTTGTAAGGAGCTGCTTAGAATGCTCTGCCAGCCCCAGATTGTAAACATTGGCCAATTCAGCTAAAGTTGCTGCTGACCAGGGCCGAGCCAATCGGCATTGGTCACAGTGCCTCTTGTAATCACATACGGGAGAAAAAAACCCAGAAGCAGCTGCATTTTGCTACTGGAGAAAGGAGTGAGATGTAACGAGCTGTGCAGACACCAAGGCTGGGGAGGGTGGGAGAGGAGGCACCCCAGGTGCCGGAGAGAAAAATGCCCCATCAGCCTGTGGAGAAACCCATGGTAGAGCGTGTGTCTCCCTGCAGTCCATGGAAAAGGCTGAGACCCCACCTGCAGCCCATGGAGAGGCCCCACACTGGAGCAGGTAGAGACATA
>VZTU01000325.1:0-10669 GCA_013400835.1 Zapornia atra | reverse complement strand
TCAAACTCCTGGGCATAAACTGTGTAGTTTTGATTGTGCTTCATTCAACAGAACTGTTTCTGTGATCCAAGTTATACATATATCTGTATGACAATTTGTTGGATCTGGCTCCAAACCAGAAAAAAAATCTGAGAGTATAATTCAAGAAAACTTTACTCAGACATATGAAGTAATTGAGATTCTCCTCTCAGTATATTGGACTGAAGTTTTGTTTAAAACTGTCAGCTTGTAACTGCTTAAAGTTAATGAGCTACAGAAGAAATTTTAAAGCCTGTATTTGGTGTAGCATCAAACAAACATCCCAAACTAATACCAAATGTAAGTCTTGCAATTACTTGCATGGAGCTGTGCAAGCTATTTAAGTGGGTTTACCAATGGGCTTTAACGGTTTCCTGTAGGGGATCAATTATTATAGTGTGTTAATGAGAAAAAAAAAGAGTAAAAAAAAGCCTTCAGACATTTTTCCTTTTTTTTTCCTTTTTTTTTTTTTTACAAGTTTCTTAATTACATGTACAGAGCAGAGCAGAAGAAAGGCATATCAGAGATACTTTCTGCTGAGATATGATTCAATGGTTTTGCTGCAGTCACATTAGCGACATGCTTAGATAATTGATCGTCCTTTATCTGACAGATCTACATTGCTATTAGCTGTTACTAAGCAAGTAAAATATGTTGTGCACATGAACGTTTATTGAGCAATTTTTATATTGCAATGGTAGGCTTTCTTTGACTTTCAGCATTTCTGAGCTAAAGAAAGAATCTGAGGGAGGTCTTATCCTACCACTTCTTTGTAAAAATTGAGTCACTATTTCTATAAATCAAATACCATGTTAAAAGCTCAGTGAAGTAAACAATGATGTATGTGAATTAGCAGCACAACTTTAGTCAATACAAATCAAAGTGGCTTTATGAAGGTATTGATGTTTTCAGCTCTTGCGAAGGTTGAATACATTTAAGCATTTACCCCTGGAGGGACTGTTGATCCAAATGAATCTATTCACTTTGAAACCAGATCATGGTCATGGCAGCAAACACCCTTACATACACCAAATGAAACGTGGCACTTACATTAACCATAGTAACTGTTACGTTCATAGCAGTACAAGTGCTATTCTTAATGCAACGAAATAGGGTTGAAAACAAGCACTTGATTGCAGTATATGGGCTATATTTTAATCTAATTTTCCATTTTTCTGGTAATTTCAGGTAAAGGGAGTGGCGGCAGTAATGCAATTTTACATATTCCACACAAAAAGAAGGGAGCTGATTGTGGCAACAGATCTGTTATTTTCTCATTTTCCTCTGTAGATTAAAGTAATGCCAGCTTTAAAAGAGAAATTGCATTTGGTTTTATTCAAATGTTACGCAGGATGTGCCAAGTCTACTCCTGATTGCATCTGTGTAAACCTAGAGAAACTCCAGCAATGCCTTCCCTGAGTAACACCATTGATTTCAGCAGAATTATTTGACATTGATGCTGATGTGCCAGGTCTAGCTGGCCCTATGTGTTGAACACTGTTAGCATGAAAGCAGTGCGTGCTGAAGGTGGTATTTATTTCTCCTAGAAATAATGACTGTGTGAAAAATACTGCCTTATTTCTGTTTGAATAATATGATGAAAATGGCCAGGTTTTACAGGATTAGCTGCCGGACAAGGAACCTCGTGATTGCAATCATATGACAAGTGGGAAATACGACAGAATGTCTCAGTTGCTGAAGAAAAGTACAGCCTTTGGTTCAAACACAAAAATACATGCTGTAAGCCTTAACCTGACAATTTAAAACCTTTTTCTCTCTCTACACTGCTCTGAAGAAGTTGACCAGTACCCATGGGTTTGAAAGGTAACGAATTGCCTGTACTTCAATGTACAAAAGGGCAAACCTCCTTTGAATTCCTGTGTCTTTTCCTCCAAGAAAATATAAACGTATAAATATCTCAGCAAACCCATCATGCTTAATAAATGTCAACTTGCCTGAGGGTGCTTGTGAGAGACAAATGCATATTAGAGGAACCTCACAAAACTAAAAAACAAAATCCCTGTGTAGTTGGAAGCAATAGATCTTTTTAAGCACATATGAGAGGAAAAAAAAAAGAGAATTGTAAATTAAAATGTCCTCCACAATGGTTTTTTTGTAGGTCTCTCCTTCTCTAAAGAATAGTTGCAGCATTCAAGTGTGGGAATGTTTCTCTTAAACATGTGTAAATCACACATTTTGCCTCGCAGACCGCAGCAGGACCATAGCAGTGTTGGGGGTGGGGAGGAAGAAATACTGGTCAAGCAGTGTGTTAATGAAACATTTACACAAGCAGTTTATGTGGTAATAATGAAAAAGGCCTCTTTCATCCCATCCTTTCATTACTTAGCACAATCTTTAAGAGGATTAGTTTAAAAANAAGCTCTTTCAGGCGTTGCTACAGAACAGAAAGCAGTTTGTTTTTGCAGCATTCTCACCCTCGGATGAAGAGAGCTATTGACTTTGTGATGAAATGACACGGGACTCTAAATTGTTGCAGACTGATCCCTTCTGTTGTTCCATTTTTCCCTTAAAGAAGAAACTACATATTTATAATGATTTCTTTATGGTGGATGATGCAGATTGCATTGAGACACGCACTAATTCCTCAGCTAATATGATTAAAAGCTGCTGACACTGTGAGTTTAGGCACAGCAAGCGGCAGACGCTCAGAAAATCCCTGAGCTGGGATTCACCTCTACAAGCAATTTACCCTGGAGCAAACCCGTTACGGTGCCTTGTGCAAATGTGGATGTTTCAGTTCTGTTTGGATCAGGAATCATTTTGTGCTGGAGCAGATTATGCTGGATGATGTGTGTGCACTTATCTACCTCTTCCTAAGTCATTCAGTACTCTACTGTGTGCACAACACTGCTCTGCCACGTGGCCCGGAGCTCACTGCCATCAGCCACCACAGCTTTGACCTACCTCTCATGAGGATATTCTAGCATCATTTGGGGGCACTCCCAAAAGTCTCACCTGTGACAAACATGCTTGCAAATAGACCTATGAAGACAGCTCCAGCTGAAATGAGGAAAAAAACAAACCCACATGTGATTGGCCTGTACATCTCTCTTAATGAAGCAAGGCCAGATCTGCAAATGGCACAGACTGCCAAGTCCCCTGGACTGCTGCTGGGCACTGTGAGCACATGTTGGCCACACACCCTGGCCAAAGAACACATAGCAGGGTTCATCAGGAGAGTAGTGCAGCAGCAGGTTCCTGCAGCGTAACACACCCTCGATGGACTGGCTTGACAGTACCTCAATGACAGGCTTGAAAGGTGGGCCCGGGTGAACCTAATGACATTCTACACAGCAAGGTGTAAGGTGTTGCCCTTGGGCCAGAGGAATCCCAGATGTATACACAGACTGGGAGAAGAGCTCCTTGAGAGCAGCCCATCTGGGAAGGACCTGGATGTCATGATGGATGAGAAGCTTAACATGAGCCAGCAGCATGCTCTTGCAGCTCGCAAGGCCAATGGTATCCTGGGCTCCATTAGAAGAGGGGTGGCCAGCAGGGACAGGGAGGTGATTGTCCCTCTCTACTCTGCCCTCGTGAGGCCCCATCTGGAGTACTGTGTCCACATCTGGGGCCCCCAATACAAGAAAGATGTGGAACTGTTGGAGNCTGAGGGAGCTGGGCTTGTTCAGCCTGGAGAAGAGAAGGCTGCAGGGGACCTCATTGCAGCCTTCCAGTACCTGAAGGGAGCTTATAAGCAGGAGGGGATTCAACTTTTTAAAAGGGAAGATAATGGCAGGACTAGGGGGAATGGACTAAAGCTAATGGAGGGAAGGTTTAGATTAGATATTAGGGGGAAGTTTTTTACAGAAAGAGTGGTGAGGTGCTGGAACAGGCTGCCCAGAGAAGTAGTGGATGCCCCATCCTTGGAGGTGTTTGAGGCCAAGTTGGATGAGGCCCTGGGCAACCTTGTGTAGGTCCAGGCCTGGAGGTTGGTGGCCCTGCCTGTGGCAGGGGGGTTGGAGCTCTATGATCCATGGGGTCCCTTCCAACCCAGACCATTTTATGATTCTATAACTGTCCTGATGGGTGTTATTCTTCACCTGGTCTGTCTCTGACTAGTTGTGTTTGATAAGTCCACACATATCTTGGACGGTGTTGATTAAATCTTATCTACTGGCCCAAGTGCTGGCTTCCCTGCATTATCACTGTTTCAAATCTCTGCTTTCCCACTGGCTCAAGGAAACAAACTAATGAGAGGAAAATGGGCAAAAAAGGGCATACTATTAATGAAATTATTTCTGTTCTTATTGTAAATTCATTATGTATTTCCATTATGAGATTTTATTTTCCATCTGGTATAGAGTACACCGACGGAAGAAAGTAATCAGACATTCATCTTCAATTGTCCAATATCTCTCACTTCATATCTGTAAATGTGGGAGAAGAATATTGGATGGCAAATGAAGTAGTAAATATTTCTATTCATAATTCCACTTTCAATTTGAAATGTACTGAAATCTAAAAAGTATATAGAAATCTTTAAAAAGACTTCCTTACTGTCAGGAAATCAAATATTTAATTTTCTCTCTAATACTTAACAACACTACACAAGAACAGTTTTCAACAACAATGAAACAAATTATAAAAACACAACTAAGTAATATTTTCACTGGACTCAAAAAGTTTGCAATAGAATCCCTGCATCTGGAACCACCAAATGTGATAAAAGTATTTAATGATTCATTAACTATCTGTCTACTGATGATAGTTGTGGAAGTGGCTTGGACAGATCATCTGAAACAAGCCTGCATTTTACTATCAAAATGTGCTCTCTTTCCTTTAAATCCCCTTTTATTTTGGCTTCTATGGTTTTGTTTCTCAAGAGAGAGGAAGCAAAGTTTGGGATTTGGGCGAGGAGATAGAAGTGAGTAAAAAACACAGAAATATTTCCATCTGACATTTTCTCTGTTCCGTTTCTGATTTTGACCTGGAGATCTCTCTTTATTTGACTTTGCAGTCTGAACAGAGCTAAGCATGCATCTCAACACTGATAACTACTCAAGCTAATTATTTTGCAGCATTGAGGATTTTCCCTTTTTCCCCCAAAAAAAATCTATGCTTAGGAGAATGGTTAAACATTGAATACTCAGAATGCACACTCACATGAGTGTGTCATGGACATGTTAAATTATACTGGTCCTTAATTACAGAATTACTTTTTGGAATTACGGATTTTTCTACAGCCTGTGTACAACATATGGTAAGAAACATCCCCCCCCCTATTTTTATAGTCAATTTATTTTAATGGGATAACAATTCTGTGTGTTTCACAAAGTTAACTTTCAGATTGCAAGTTCTATTAGACAGTTGTTTGGTATTTTAAGACATTTATAGGTTTCCATGACACCACGGTTCTTGCTACAAACACTCCATAGAGATGGATCAGGGTGTAACAGAAACCTCAGCATAGATGGAAAATCCCACAGTACTGTGCATAGATGTATGTTTCTGTATATGTGTGCGTGTACACGCACACATATGCACACCTGTGCACACACATACCCATGGCGTTCTTAAAACACAGCAAAAATAAAAAAAACAAATTTCACTGGAAATCCAACTGTCAGTGTTGTTTATTCGAAACAAGTATTTGTAGAGGATTTTTCCATTCCAACTGATTTAAATGGTATTTAAATTATATTAAAAAGTATTACTAAACCCCTATTATTTTAAAAAGAAAAAACCCCAAGGATTATAGATAAGCAGACTCACGGCAGCTGAGCAATCTCATGTCATCATGTTCTGGAAATGAGTAGCCCCACTCTCCCCTCACTTTGTTCTTCCTTTTGCTGGCCATGAGCATGAGCAAGTTCGGCTCACTATATCTGCAGAAAAGTGACCCAGTGGGGGTGGAAGAATATATCATTAGTTAAATTAGCTTATTGGGAGGTCCTGGAGTGGGTGTGTGACAGTGGTTGGGATTACACAGCCAGGTGCAGGGAAGTGAAAAGAAATTAACGACGATTGTGAGGATGACACCTCTCCATTGCAACAGTAGTGAGATGTTAGATTCACTTAGCTGTCTCAGACAACAGTATTGAAAAAAATGGATATTGTAAGTGTTTGTGTTGACAAAAGGTCTTTCTTTAAAAATGATAATCAGCTTTTACTCATTGATGCACATACAGAGAGTCTGTGTTTCTTTGAGCATTTCCTACACACAGCTTCTAAGCATGGTGTGGTTTAACAGTATATATTACATGGTTCCCAAAACACCATACACCCCTGTCTAAAGCACTAGACTTGCAAAAAAGTTTACACATTTGATTTGCTTTATATGCTGTCAAGTTTTGAGACTGTGCAGGCTCCATCCTTCGAGGGTTTCAAACCCTGGCTGGATGAAAGGTCTTCTCTGACCTTGGAGCTGGCCCAGCCACGAGCATCACATTGGACCAGAGCCCTCCTGAGGTCCCTTTCAACCTGAATTATCCTATAATCCTAAATTGTCTCATGTGATTTAAACCCAAGCAAGCACACAAGTCTCTTTTAGGATTGGGGTATGAAAGTTCAAAGACAGTGGTAATAATATCCTTAAAAGGTAATGGTATGTGGCCACATAATCAAGTGCCATGTGTGAATATTAAAAACCAATAATAGCATTGGAAATATTAGTTCTAGAAACAGAAAGAAAGGCATAAATGGTCAAAATGAACACAATCTGAAAGGACAAAATCCATGCAAGGTCAGAAAGTAATAAACATGTTTTGGCAGGAGCTCCTGACTGATTGTATGTGATAAACTGGCTCTGTTTCCGCACACAAGAGCAGAAAGGATCATTGTGAAATTCTTGACAGACCATAGAAGAAAACAAAATCATTCTACTTTGCTACTTAAAATGCAGTCCAGATGACAAAAAGAAACAGCAAAGAGTTTATTCCATGTGGCTGGATCTATGCCCACAGAAAGATACAGATGTAAATCGACTAAGAAGCTGAAGTTTTCAATTTAAAGTCTAATTGGTCAATTTAGAAAGAAATTGAGGAAATTAAAGACAAAAGATTGGGAAAACATATACCAATCAGTCACCCTCACAAGACAAACTTAAACTGAGAAACTTGAATTTTGAATTAATTTCCAAAACATCTCAAAATCCATTGCAGAGCAAACCTCAAACCTTACCCTGCCCCTCTCGTGTGCACACAGAGATCTCTCTCATGAGTTTGATGATAAAGTCCAGGTTTACCTCACTGAGTGTAAACATAATCCCCTAGTTCCTCCCTCTCTTTCACAAATCCAGAAGTTACAGAACAGTTCCATTTACCTCAGGAAAAAGGAATGGCAAAATGAATTTCTCAGAAATTTCTCAGAATTTCTCACAGCACAAAGAGCACATTAACCTTGAAGTGGGGCTGCCTATAGCTAGACTGGATTGAACTAATGTGGTCTGTGGCTTCCTTATGAAAGGGAGTGAAGGGCCTGGTGCTCATCTCTTTGGTGACAAGATAGAATGTCATGAAGCTGCAGTAGAGGAAGTTTAGGATGGATATTAGGAAGAGGTTCTTTACTGAGAGGGTGATTGGGCACTGGAACAGGCTGTCCCAGGGAAGGGATCACAGCACTGAGCCTGAGTTCAGGAAGCATCTGGACGATGCACTCAGTCACTTGGTCAATCCTCTGTGGAGCCAGGAGTGGGACTTGATTATCCTTATGGGTTCCTTCCAAATCGGGATATTCTGTGATTCTATGATTCTAACTTGGGTTGTCTGACAAAGAAATAGTCATAATCTTGCTATGTGGTCTCCATACGCCTTTTAAGGGACCATTTCTTATTTCAAATCCCATCTCACCCATCTCCTCAAACTCAAGTAGCAGGAGGTATAATATGATTAAGACCCTTTATGGTGTGATGGAGCTTTACAAGAGCTCTCTACATGCTGTTTGCAACATGCAAAGGTGCAAGCAAGTTCACAGCAGTATCTGCCTTAACCTCTTTAAAACTAAAGATTTCAAGGGACCTCATTCAAACATAGCCTTAGAAAATAAAAGACTATGATGTTCCCTTATCATTGCAACTAGTACTTCAAGGCCAAAACCTTCCCAGCCTGAGCATCATAGGTGCCTCACTTTTGTATTACGAGATGACATAGAAAAAGAGGCGAATTAAAAACTCCAGTGACATCTTTTTGTTGTCATATTATTCCTCCTGATCATTTTGGCCTCATATGTCAAAGTTAATTCACCATAACATTAAAAAAAATGTGACTAGGACAAAAGAAAGTAAAGATACTGTGAACTTATTGAACCTGAAGACTTTTTTTTTCACCTCTCCTCTCCTCTCCTCTCCTCTCCTCTCCTCNCACAGTTGTTTTCTGTTCCAAGGAAGATAATTTAAAAGAAAAACCAAAACAATTTTTATCCAATTCTTCCTGTTGTCTTGTGCTGTCCTGTGCTTCCCTCCCTGATGACTGTTAAGATGTCCAACTGGAAGAAGGGGCTGCCTCTGCTGAAACCTCTTTGGAAGATGACAAACTCTGCGCTGTAGTATTGGTGAGCAGAGAAGGATGGGGCACCCTGGCTACAAAGCCCATTTACAATGTTGTGTGTGCACCTCTCAAATCAGCAAGACAAAAAATTAGATTTAGGAGCAGTGTGGAGATGACCTCCTGAGGCAGAACATCTATCACAGACAGATTAGAGAGCTGGGAAGCAACCTGCTGTCATGGCTTTGTGATCAGGGCATGTCTTCACTACTCTGTTGTCCGTGTTGCATCAGTTATTAGTGGAGCCATTTATTTATTAAATAAAATATCCCTCCCCTCCTCTCCCCTCCCCTCAGCTTTGCAGCCACTGGTGTCTTTGATGTCACACAATTTTCTACCTTTCACAAATGCCATGTTAATGGACCAGCATCACATGCAATATTTCAACTGCATTTTCTTATGAAAAAAAACCCACTGAGAAGATAAAATAGTTCAAAAATTCAGATTCCAAAGGTTCAACTGTTAATGCATTTAGACAAAAAATGATGCCAGAAAATATTTTCAGTACAGTGGTAAACAGTGTATCAAAATAAAGATGAGCTGTAGCAGTAAAGAAGTAGGAGAGATCCATCTTCTAGAGGCACTGATGTCTTTTTAGTGATATGAAGCACTGAGTCACCAGACTTATGAGTTCTACAGAAATGTCTTTATGTGTAAGAAGCATGGGGAATAAATTACAGCATTTAATACCTGGTGGTAACACAGAAGTGCTTACCAGTTCCTTATCCATTTAACAAACAGGAATTTTTTCTTAGGTGGAAGATAGAATTCTGTTTGGGAAAGAAGACAGACTAAAAATCTCAGCATACAAAGGTAGGAGCCATATCATTGGCAAGTATTGCCAATAAAGGAGAGCAAAGCAGCACATCATGGATAAGTGCTGAAATTATCAGCTTTTGAATACTGTGAAATTTATTACAGAACTAAGTATATTTTTTTATAAAACTGATTCTGTTTTCTTCAAAGTCTCCTAACACCCACACCCATAGAAAAGCATAGGCCTTTCTATTTGTATTAATTTGATTCATTATGACAATACTGTCACATAACAGTCACAAGCTATAGAGAAATCCCCAAGTATGTGTTACGTTTCACAGCTAACACAGCTAACAAACAATAATGGAAAGAAGAAAAGATGCAAATAGATGAGTGATACCACCCCCACATACTTGCTGATTTTCTAGAAAGTGAAAACATTAAGAAGCATAAAAGAGAAACACACAGAATGAGTAGTTGTTCAAAGACAAATGACAAGACATAAAATAGCATCCATAAAAGCAATGAATCATCTAACTCTACAGGAATTTACCAGCATCATGCAGCTGATAAGTGAATCCGCTGTTGTTGATCATCTAGGGTAATTTCTAACAAAACATCAAACAAGCCATAGGTCTATGAGGATCTCAATGGGTGTTTTCATCTGCTGACAATACACGGAGAAATTTCTTGAAAGGTGTTGGAGAAGAATGTGCTAATTTACACCTGTCTCTCTTCTTCCCTAGTGCTCTGTTCCTTGGCCTTTGAAGACTAACATAAAATCCTGAGAAACAAATGGAAATACTCTCTCATTCCACTGACATTTAGAACATATCCTAAAGAAAGTTTTGTACCATGGTTAAGGTACTTATGGTTAGCTGAAGATGGAGAGTAGCATTCTTTCAACTCTGAGAGCTGTGAAGTAGCAAAAAGAAGTTATGTTTCCATCATCACTCATGCATAGAACGCAACACTAAAAATACACATGTGATTTCTTGCAGTTCTCCACAGCGTGTTAGAATAACAATTAACTGTTGAAAAAACAGCACTGCAGTATAAATTTCTTCATTGCTTTTTGCTAGAGAATGAACCAAAGCAAATTGAAGATACTGTGTTTATTGTCATGATGGAAGGCAACTCGAAGTCCAGACTGCCTATCCATCCCTTTACTAATTGAATTGTTGAGCAAGATAAGTTTATTGCAAAGGATTGCAAATGGATGAGTGATAGCTGACTGCTGATTGCTTCAGCTATGTCTAAGGGGCAAATGTATTGATATCTTTCTTTATTCAGAAGCAGAACAGATCTCTGGAGGACCTATACCTACATACGAACTGCTGAAAATGTAACAGTCACACTGATAACCACAACACTGGAATCATAGAATCATAGAA
>VZTU01000317.1:9065-61440 GCA_013400835.1 Zapornia atra | reverse complement strand
TCTGTGATTCTGTGAAAAAGGAAGTGTGAAGAAATTGTGCATTTTCATCACCTTTCTACTTGCAGACATCCCTGGGGATAGTTTCCTGTGCTTGCAGTTTGGTCAGATTTGACTCTTGGTTCCCATTCAGGAAGGCGCAGGCATTCCCACATAAAGTTGTTTCAGAGTCAAAGATTAATTCAGTTATTCCTAATATGAAAAAAATGCTGTAATCATAGAGCATAATTAAACAATACTTTCTATGAGATAATAGGGAAACCTTATTAAGCTTGGCAGTCATAGAGAGAGGAGACAGTCCTTTGTGGAAGGTTTGCAGTCTAAATAGACAGGGCAAACATCGAGCAGGGTAAAGTATATACAATATATAGACAAAACCAATGCCTGGCTACTAGGTGAGGGGAGAAACCACTCAGTATGGATTTGTAGACAGCATCACAGATTATTTTAACTATAAAACATGGAGTGTAAGGTCTTTGCTTGCAATAACCTGGATTCCAGTTGGCCATAGGTAGTTTAAGCTAAAAAAGCACATTGCCTCATTATACCTGCAAGAGAACCTAAACAAGTTTGCTGTGTTTCAGCTGTTCTTTGCTAAAACACAATGCCTTAGGTGCCTTGGTCACAGAGCAGGTTCCCTCCCTGGCAAATGCTCCTCAAAACTCTACCAAAAATTTTAAAATTCTTCTCTGTAGCAATGAACTTTCATTTGGATGATAACATGTCAACATCTGATGCAAATTAAGTGTAAGCTCATACACTGTTTCAGCAGTAGCTTGTGATTGGTTCAGACATGAAAAAGTATTTTGAATCCAACCTTACTTCCTGATTGAGAAACACAACTTTGAGTCTCTAGAGGAGAAACCACCCTCCTGACTGAAAACGACATGTTTTTGGAGCACACAATTTGCTAGCAGACAGTAATGTGGGAAATACAGCACATATATTGCCACAGTTGTGCTTGTGTCAAATTTAAGACACCTGACTGCTTAAAAAATTCAATTTTGCATTGTGTTCTGTAATCCTTTACATTTTTTTTCCTCTCAGGTGCTTCAGTTTTAAGAAACCACCATACTGACAAAAATGCAGATTATGTACGTAACCCAAATTGCATAGTAATATTTACATTTGGGTGTCATTTTTTGATACCTGTATTACCACAACTCACTGTCAAGAGGCTATTTCCCTTATCAAGTGAAAGTCCTTCTCCCTATACAAATTAGCCAATAGTGCTGAACTGGTCTGTTTTATTTTTCTACCCTCAATTCTCCCTCCCCATAGACATCCTAAGGACTAATTCCATAAAGAAGAATTTGGATTGAAAAACCACAAAAACATGCATTTAAGTGTTCAAAAGCTATGTGTGAAAGTGATTTTTGCTGTAGAAGCCTTGCAATGTGTATTTCATTGATACATTTCTTATCAATGACGTCAGTGCAGCAAAACCTTGAACTGTTGTTTTTTTCTAGAAACTACTATCCGAAAATGACACAGCAAATGCACAACTTAAGTCTCCTCCAGACTAAAAAGAACAGCATGCCATCCTCTCCAAATGCTGCAAAGCGGTTATATCGGAACCTGTCAGAGAAGCTGAAGGGGAGTCATACATCCTTTGACGAAGCATATTTCAGAGCTCGATCTGACCGACTCAGTCTCCGTAAGACCTCAATGGTAACTGCTTGCTATTTATCAAATTGCCAATTTACTGTGCTGTTGATCTCCTTAATCGTTTTTCTTTTACAACTTTCCTCATCTCACTTTGTTCCCTGATCACTGCTGTACATTCTTTCCAGACTTACCATTTATGATCCTGTGTCAAAATAAAATCTGACTTTCTTGAAGGCTAAAGAAAAGCTACCCTACTTAAGTGATGATTTATATTAGGAGTAAGGTCACTAACGTGTCAAAGTGTACATTAAATATACACACACAAGTACTTCTCTTACAAGAAATGAAAGGGAAAAAAAAGTATTTTGAGAAACTGAAGATGCCTTTAAGAGATGTTCCTGTTTTTCCAAACAACAGAGCAAGTGGTTGTTCACAGACTGTGGTGATGGTCACTACATAAGATCATGGAAAAATGAGTTCATGTGAAGCAGTCTGAGCTGGTACCCTAGCCTAGTCGCAGAACACAGCTGAGAACTCTGGAGCCAGTACCAGAAGCATATAAGCACCTGCTGGACTTAACCCTCAGAAGTACTCCTATTTATGCCATTGCTGGTGAAGTTATGCAAATTCCAGCACATACATTTTGAAGAATGGACCTTGTCCCTGAAAAATAGCACAGTGTAAGTTCAGTGCGCAACAGAATCTTTCATATTTGCTGGAGAAAAATGAACCTGCTGTTGATACTGCCAAAATAAAAAAAAATCCCCTTTTCCACAAGTAGGAAGAACAGACACATCCTTCAACTTCTCCTCTGAATTATTTGGGGGAAAGAATTCCTCTCCGCTTCTGAAGAGCGGTGACTTATGACAGAGTCTGTGACTGCGCCAGGAGCCACCTCTTGGAACAATTACTTTCCTGCAATAAAGGAGATGCTTAGTGCAGCACAGGACTAAACTGCATATGGTTGAGCCAGATAATAAAAATGTTACATTTTCTCAGAAGACAAAGCACGCTTTAACACTCACAAATCTTTTGCTTGAGGAAAAATCTATAATCAATGCAAAATTTGAAAATAATTTTGAAATCAATTAAATGATCCTATCTCCTAGGATAACACCTCCTGAAGTCAGAGGATTCATGTATACCCTGTGGAAGATCAAAGCTGAAATGTAGCTCTAGTGCACTGGAAAGGCAAGAGACCCTTGTCTGTCTCTCCTGTGAAGACACCACCTGAATGAAGCAGGGGATCATGGCTTCTTCCTCTCAGCTCTCCTAGAGCCACAAGATCTTGTTTTACAGAAGGGCAAGCCTGAAACGCTAACAGGGTCTGATAGCTGGAGAACAGCCTTTGCATAGCAACCAGTTGTGCCTTTGAGACACTGGGGTTCCAGATGCCTTCAGATCATAGGGATCTGTTGATTTTGGGTCTGTAAGTATGAACTGGGGGGAAAAAATTTGTAGGTTAATTTTTTAGCCACTATCTTTTCTTGCCTTTTTCTTTTCATATGCAAGCTTGTGTGTGACTAAGGAGTGAAAGAGAGGAGGATAAACTAGTGCTGGGGACTGTGCCAGCGCAGACTGACACCTAGACTGAATGAATGCAAGTCTGTTAGCATATCATCTGAACAATGTTTCTCTAAATATACACTTCAAATTCCATATTCCTTCAAATATAGGGTCTTCTGTCATATTTTACTAACGAGAAGAGAAATGGCAAGTGAGCATAGCCCAAAGATTGAGGAGCAGACTGCTACTTCTGAGGCTCAAGTCCTCTGCTGTCCTCAGAGCTAATTACTTACAATCTCACTGCTCTCCCTTTTCCTTCCAGATCTGTCAGGTGACAGGAAAGCCTATTCAATCAGTAATCATCATTAGGAGAATCGATTTTACCTTGTGACATGGATGGTGATTTTAATGGAATACAGACTCACTTGTGCTAACTTTGTTTCCTCCAACCCACTACGCTGTCATGCAGTGACACAGCTTTTGTCACTGCTGACCTACAGTGAGCATAGGTACCTCCAGGTATTACCTGTCTGGGGTCTGAGTTGTTGTCCACACAGTCAGTGAACGGACTCCCACTGAATGCAAAAGGCTTTCGATCCCGTTCTATCCAATCTGCCTGTTCTTTTCAGTTTTCCCTAGAAATATATATCAAGGAACGCATCAGTGAAAGAGTGGAAATATTCCAGGTCAAGTTGCTATCTGACGTATTTTCTAATCATTGAGTTTCTGTGCTACAGTGCTAAGTCAATTACTAAAATCATGTCTCCAGACAAATGAACAACATTTGTCAGAATTTGTTTTCTTACAGCCTTGGCTAGTGAAGAGTTTTCATTCCATTCTATCTTGCTGTGCAACACTTTCCATTCAGTAAACTGTTGTCTTGCTGCAGACATAGCAATGTCCCAAAATAACTTTATTCTTGAACTCATGTTTATCAAAACAAGTCTTTGCAGAAACTACTTTAATGTTTTTTCCGACTCCAGTAGCACATAGTGGACTTTTTCAGTCAAACCTAGAGCAAATATCTTGAAAGGGGCACTTCATTTTAATTAAGCTACATAAAATTGCATTTCTAAACACTCCAGCACTGAATCACTTACTGGAACATGGTTATTACTTTCTGCAAAGCAATACTGTAGTTCTTTTCAGTATATACATTTGTGCATCAGAGTAACACCTAAATAAATTAATCACATAGCACAGCTGTCTAGCTAATGATTAGAGGCTGCAGGACTGAGTCAAGGAAAAAGCAATGTGAAAACTGCCCCAAAACTTTACCTGATGACTTGTAAACATGGTTCAGTTTCTCTTTGAATTCATTGGTTTTATCTTTTCAGAGCAGAAGAAAGTTATCTAGTAAATGTAAATGACAGCAGAAATCAGAAGGATCCTGTTAGTATTTTCGACAATAGAAGCTGGAGTAAAATTGAGCCCATGGATCTAAAGAAAATCATGTCTTATCCCCATTTGCATTTCTTACCCCTGGGCTGCAGATACCTGAATAACACTGCAATACTAGAGAGTCTCTTACACATAATATGATCAGCTTTTTGCAGAAAACTTTATGATCTTCAAATAAATTTCTGCTTTCTGTGTGAAAGCAAGTAGTTGGGGACATGGGGGTCAGGTGCGTAGAATGTTTTTCTGTAGAGCTGGGCTTGATGTAAGCTTCTAAATGCCACAACTTAATGGTGTGGCTGAAAATGTAGCATTTGTGTTTCTGTCTCACCAGGGTATTTTTTGTCTGAAATAGATACAGCATGATCAGATGTGTCCTGGTATGTGGATGAGGGATGTGCATACACCTAGTTAGAACAGCCATATCACAGTTCCCATGTTTTTACACTCTGAAGCCATGAGACTTGCCAACATATTTTCAGCCCATTGCTTGTGTCCGAATCATTCATTTGGAAAACCTGATATTTTAATTTGGTCTCACAATTGTTTGCATTGGATGAAGCAGCTTATAAAATTCGTGCTCTGTTTCTTCTTTAAATCAGTGCAGTTTTTTCAACCAGATTTCTAATGCAATGAAGAAATAGAAATTTGCTTTTATTTTTCCCCTTTTGGTGAAACAGTCTTGCTGACAGGTTAGTTGGCAAGAGCATTTATGATGAATTAACTCAAGCATGTGCTTAGATTCTGTTCAGCAACTTATTCGGGACCAAAATTTCACAAATATTTTAGGTATTTCATCTGGCCAGCAAAAATCCAAAGATACATTTTCAAAGGCATCTAGGCAGGCCTTAATCTTGATAACTGAATCAAAAAATAATAATTGAAATCAAAGGTTTAAAAATAATTCTACAATAATTACTCAGGTAGGTAATATCTGTTGTTACCGTCTGTGTATATATTTGAAAAGGGCTAAGTAATTGGGTTATTTTCAGCTGTAATACTGAAGTTAGCCACCTTCCTTTTTATTAAGTAACTGGGATTTTAAAATTTTATTTTGTTTAACACAAGGAACTCCTGAGTACAAGATCTATTGAGTTTCACACAAAATTGGAATTAAATCAAAATAATGACTTTGGGCACTTAGGGTAGCACTCTACAAATGCTAACTCTTTTAACTTTTATGTATATAATAAAGTCAATTAAAAGAGAATTTCTTTTCTGATCTCAAAAAATGGAAAACCATCTGCATGCCCAGTGCCATAGATGTGGAAATGTGAACTAAGAAATAGTTTTCTTCCTGTCCTAAGTGAGCAGCATATGCCTGTCATTAAGTGGTATCATCAGCTCTCCCTTTTTGTTCTGCTTTCAGACTCCTAGCCAGTGTTTCCAAAAATCAACCCAACTGAAATAAATGGAAGCTAATGTACCCACTCACTGTACTTCAACCTTTGTAACAAGCTCTTTTTGAATTTGCTGTTAAATAAGGAGATTTTCCTTGTTGTGATCTGTTACAAGAGTAATAAGATTTTGCTTGTTTTCTGACTGGATTGAAATGCAGATGTTTCTGAAGCATAATTACCCTTCATTTCCATGAACAACAGTATCTAGGAAGTTCCAAAATCAGCAGAAAAAAAATGGAAATGCATGTAAACCGGGTTTGAATTAGGCTTTTTATAATATTGATGTAGAATTTTGAGAATTGGTGAATGTGTTTTCAATTTCTAATAATTTATATGAAAAAATGTCTATCTGTTCACAGTTCTGCATTCATAATAATGCAGTTTCAAACAGCAAAGGAGCACAGGGGTTTGGGTTTTTTTGTCTTTGTGTGGAACATCAGTGATCTCTTTATGTTAATTTTGAGTACATAGTACAGTTACATACAGCTGTGAAATGCATATTATTGACTTGAGTGTGAGGTGATGACATACAGCACGTATCAGAATCATGTCATTAATTTAAAATAATTATAATTAATGAAAGTTCTTTTAATTTCTAGTCAGATCACTTCATCCCTTCAGGGCAGGGGTAAAATGGCAGAATTAAAGTAAGATCTCTGATTTCAGGATGATAAGGTGTTATATAAACAAGACAGCAGATGTGTGGAGCTACTGGAATGAAGGGAAATATTGCTGCATTGCAGTAAAACTTCGTGTCATTTTTAAGTTTTACCTTATAATAAAAGAAATATGTGCTGACCTCTTTTCTAAAACTTTCTGGAGATGTGCCCTGTCTAATATATGTGTCTGCTCTTTAAGAAGAGTATATGTTCTTAAAGACAAAGTTTTGCCTTGAACAGAGATGGATGAAGAGAGATAAATCTAGCTTACCATTAGACTGTTCCTTTTTCTGTTATTTTTCTGTTACACCTAACACTGGAGTATGGTCTGAAGTGTTTGATAATGAAATGAAATCTGATTCTTAGAATCAAGAGAAGCATTTGAAAACAAGAATCTAAGAGAGACCTGTTTTGATGAAGCACTTGTTTAATTAGTGGAATGGAAATCTACAGAAAAAATATTTCTCCAGCATGAGCTATCTTTTATACTTCAATGTCTAAAAGGCAGATTGCCAAGTTGTCACTACTCTCCTAGATTTGTTTTATTCCTGCATAGTTCATCTCATCCTCAGATAGTCATCTAGCGTAGCATCTCATTTCTGTATATTGACAATTTTGGGTAAGGATCATCTTTTGTACATCTGTCTTCTTGTTCTGCTGATCCCTAATATTCAGCATAGGTGGGGTCCATATTACAACTTGAAGATAATACCATCTTTGCAATTTCTTAGTGTGATACTAATACTTTACATGCTAAACAGTAGACCAGAAGATTTCTGCCAGGCCTGAGAATTTCTGACAACACTTTCAGTTCTAGCACAAGGGAAAAATCCTGTAGAACTGATCAAGTTCCAAGGTGTAGATGCAGTCTCTTCTTTTCAGAATTGCTTGCAAACCATTAGTCCATGTGTTTTAGGAGGAGACAAAAGATGTTGCAGATCAGTGCTCTTTAAGAAAGTGTTTTACTAAAATCAAAGCTTGGACAGCACATGCTGATTAAAACTACATCAATTCAAAAATTACACCAAAGTTTTGATGTGGTTGAAATGTTAAATTCCAATCCCAGCAGAAGAAACTTTCAATTCAATATTTACTTAATACCAAAAAAATACCTTCTTGTATAAGAATTTTCTCCATGTTTCTTCCATGTGGGTTTCAGGACACAGGAAGCTAGTTTACATCGTGTATCTGGATTGCTTGAGTTCATTTCTTTAGTATGCTCCTTGGCACTATATATCTGCATAGATCTCAGATCCTTTATGTGACCACATGCTGAGCCCTCCCTGCTTAGCTGGGCCTCTTGTTTCCACTAATTCATTCCTAAAAGGAAAAAAAAAAGTCCCTGTTAGGTAATTAAGGCAGTGGGACAATGGGAGAGTTTAAAGAATCTTGGCAAATAGCATGTCATTACTGTAGGATCCAGAAGGATGTTCTCATAACAGAAACCTGCAGGCCATGCTACTCTCCTGCACCTGCTTCTCCCCAGCTCAATAAAGACATTTTTGCACTACCCCATTCTTTTATCTCCTTGACATTGGTAAGGAAAAGTTTCAGTCATTCTGCCTGCTTGAGAGTCAGTACAATGTATGCTCATGTTTTGGCTGTTTATGTTCTCTGCTGTTCAGACACATTACGTTCTGGACATGCATATTGGAAGTAAGTTTTCCCAGTCTCATTTCAACTTTTTAATTTAAGGCTATATATTTGAAAGCTGTTTACAAGTTAAACGCAAAAAATATGAGCACCTAGAAATGACTGAAGTGTCTGAATGAAAAGTACCTGTTACTAGCTCACACTGGAGCTGTGAAATTTTTTCTCCAGAATAGCTTCTTTGATTTGGATTTTGATAACTTGAGTTTGAATACCCCAGATTTTTAATTTAATTTTGAAAAACTCAGTAGTCCAAGACTCTGCCAAAATCAGTCTCATCCAGTTACACACTGGAAATAATATTGCTCGTATAGTCTGATTACAGGATAGATGTCTAAATAAGCATGGATTTGAATCTCACTTGAATCTTCCTGCAGACCAGAAGCAAGTTTAAACACACTGGTCCAGAGGCAGACCAAGCACAGTTTTGTTGCAAACAATTCCCATGTTTCCAGCTGAACCTAACTTGAGAACTAATGAAACGCTGTCATTTGAAAAGTTTTACTAAATCTCTGGTTTTATTAATACACAGAATTTCCAGTGCAATGAAGCTATGTTTGAGGCCGTCGAACAGCAAGATCTGGATGCTGTTCAGATTCTTCTTTATCAATACACTCTGGAGGAACTGGACCTGAACACACCAAACAGTGAGGGACTAACTCCTTTGGATATTGCCATCTTGACTAACAACGTCCCTATTGCTAGGACCCTTCTACACGTTGGGGCAAAGGAAAGCCCACACTGTAAGTAAAGAACACAAATTGAATTTACTAAGATAACTGTATGTAGGAGATTAGGTTTGCTCTGTTTTGGAAAATTAATTATATTTCACATAAAAATTGACTGGTTTTATCATAGAGATGATTCTACCAGCGATAGTACCACAGTGCTGAGGAACATTTCCAGCAAGATCTGCTTGTTGAATGCACACATCTTTTTTGTTCTCTATGTAAGATACAGTACATTATGTCTATATTGAGATAAACATCTTTTTTTAAAAAAGGAAACAGGAATTGTCTGAGTGATTCAAAAATCATGGTCTGAAATACTGAGTTTATCACCAAAAATGAAAGAATGATGGCTTGTCTAGAGTTTAGTTTATTTTGATTATCCTTCTGATTTTGGCTATGTGGTCTTCAGGAGGCAGGTTGTCTTGAAATCTATGCTTTCCATTACCACAGGTTCTTCATTCCTAGTCTTCAAATGGCCTAAATCACAGAATCACAGACTGGTCTGAGTTGGAAGGGAGCTTAAAAACCATCTAGTTCCAACCCCCTGCCATAGGCAGGGACGCTTCCCTCTAACCCAGGTGGCCCAAAACCCCATCCAGCCTGGCCTTGAACACTGCCAGGGATACAGGGGCATCTGCAGCTTCTCTGGGAACTTTGTGCCAGTGCCTCACCACCCTCACAGGGAAGAATTTCTTCCTAATATGTCATCTAAATCTACTCTCCTTTAAATTAAGGACATTACCCCTTGTCCTGTCGCTACAAGCCTTTGTAAACTGTCTCTCTCCAGCTTTTCTGGAGCCCTGTTAGGTACCGAAAGGTGCTATAAGGTCTCCTTGGAGCCTCCTCTTCTCCAGGATGAACAGCTCCAACTCTCTCAGCCTATCTCCATAGCAAGAGAGGTGCTCTGGCTCTCAGTTCATCTTCGTAGCCTCCTCTGGACTTGCTACAACAGGTCAAAGGTCAATGTCCTCCTTGTCCTGGGGACCCCAAAGCTTGATGCAGTACTGGAAGGGTGGGTCTCACAAGAATGGAGAAGATGGGGAGAATCTTCTCCCTTGACCTGCTGGTCATGCTGCTTGTGATGCAGCCCAGGATAGAGCTGGGTTTCTGGGCTGCAAGTGCACATGCCACTTAAAAGAGAGTTTCAAAGTTCTACAGAACCAGAGAAAATTTAAGCACGTAACAGACCTCACTTTACTGGATACCAGTATCACTTATAACTACATATTGTAGTTATAAAACTATTCTTTGTATTCCTTCATGGGCATTTTAATGCACAATTTCTGGGTTGGATGGTGACTTACCAACCCAATTAATCAACCGTATACCATGACACAAACTCCAACGCCTTACTTGTGTCTAAAAATACACCAATGTATGCGAATTTGTTTTAAACTGTCAATGCCTATATTTAGGACATTCCCAGCAAGGCTATAATGAGACTGTGTTTGAGGGGTTCGGCCACTGCAGACTCTGCCATTAATTTGAAGTTAGTTAAATTAACAACATTTAGTGCTGGCATGTCAGTCTCAGTGCTGCAGGAAATTGCACCTTGAGGCTACTACCATTGCCAGATTTTTTTTCACTGGAGGCTGTGTGTGTGCGTGTGTGTGTGTTGAGTTTTTTTGCCAGACCCTCAGTGTTGGTACACCTTTATTGCTTTTCTATGTCCACAGCACTTATATTATCATTTATTCTGGCCTCCTTTAACCTTCCCTGGAGATTTTTGCATAGTGTAGCTGCTCAGTGAAAAGAGTTTTTTAGTTTTATATTTATTTGTTTATTTTTCTGTCATGGTTCATGACTGAGGCTTTAAAAAAAAGTGTGACAGCATTTAGAGTACATGATTGACTGCTGAAGCAACATTCATTAACCATGACAAATCTAGAGGAAAACACAGTCTTGAGTGTTCTAAATAGCAGTAAAAAAGACTAAACTAATTTTTCATTGACCTCATCTGTAAATAAATGCAGTCTGATGGCAAGCAGGGGCAATCATAAATTAGTATTCATTTCCTGTAATTAATGCAAACATGCCTATGAACACAGAGAATATGAATATATAACCACCTCATTTCCATTTCAAAATATACCCACGAAATTTCCACTTCACTTATCTTAATGTTTGATTTTTCTAACTGAAATAATAGATGAAGCATTCTCAATAAAAAGCAAATGATTGTTTGGTTTGGTTTATTTTGTTACCTTAAGGGTTTACAGTCACTACTTGAGAACAAAATGCAAAAAGTTATTTTCAGCACTCATAGCAAAGGTTCACAGCATCTTTATATGTGGCTTCATTCTTGTAGAACTGATAGCAGTCATTTTCTATTTTCTCTAGTCTCTGTTTTGCTTTCTGAACTTAACCAACCCTCTTGGAACGAAATCCATTCTGTTTGTACAATCCCAGGGCTGCAAGAACTTGATTCGGGATCCAGCAAGAGCATTTTTATTTCTCTGTGCTGGGCATTTGAGCAGGACTTCTCCTGACTGAGTGGGAGGGGAAGGGATTTCAAGATAAAATTCTGAGTCACCCCAGTTTTGGAACAGGAAAGAAGAATCTCTTCATCTGATTGGAAGCGTGTAGGACAGTTGCATGGATTTGGGAGATGACAAAGTAGAGGAATTTCCCATTCCAAGTGCACACTGAAAGCTTCCTACAGAGAAAACTCTTGCTCTTCCACTATGTTAGCCATAGCAATCCAGATGAAATCTCACTATAGCCCCTAACTTAATGGTGTAGAAAAGAAGATCTGGAGGACAGATAACTTCCATCTGCATCACCTAGATTGCTGCCTGGAATAGGAAGACTAGCAGATAAAGAAAGTAAAACTACAGTCTTCCTTTCCACACGGAACTCAGACTGTATAAATCTTAACAGGAACCCAACATCTCTTAAACATAAATTAAATAAGATCAGAGAGTACAGCTTTTAAAATATTAATTTAGTTGGGGAGGAGGGAAAGTCCACTGTATTATCGTTTCAGTAACTCTTATTCATCATATGCTCATGGTTTGTCTGAGCTTGTTCATGTGAACCCAAATGAAAATAAGATTAACATTACAGTGGCTGATTGGGACAAATTATGGATCAGAACATGGATTAAACAGATTCAGATCCTTAGTAAGAACTTGAACCAATGCCATCTCTCAGTCACCTGAACTTCTGGCATATGAAGTCTGCTTTCTCAATCACATTGTGCTGTCTATCAGATGTGTTGCATGCTTATTGTAAGCATGGATCCAGGAAACTCTAATACCTTTGGCTTCCCAGTAAACAGGCAGGTTAGAGGATACCAGCAGATTCCAGCAAGCCTGTCCATATGTCTCTGATGTCCATACGAAGAATGATCAGACTTCAAGGATTGCTTCAAGCCAGCTTCTGAAAGCAAAATCTTAGAGAAAGACATTCTTCCAAAACAACCTTTTGGATGTCAGAAGTGTTGAGTAAGGCCTTGCTCTCCTGTCTTAAAAGATCCCATGACACTTTTCACATTAGTATATATGATTATTTTTAGACTCCTCCAAACTTCAATTGTGATATTGTCATGAGAGACAGAGGGCAAAAGTTAAAAGGAGAGGTTCAGACTAGATAAAACAAACTTAAGGAAACTAAAGCAGTGGAACAGGTTGCCTAGAGGGGTTGTAAAGCCCTTATCCTGGGAAGCCTTCAAGACCATATTGGGTAATGCCCTTAGTAACCTGCTCTGACCTCATAGCTGACCCTATTTAAACAGGAAGATTATACTAGAGAAGGTCCTTTTCAGTATGATTTGTCCCATAATCCTGTGATTTCAGTATAGGAATAACATGTTCACATGCACAGACATTTTCATTCATGTGGTGTTTTGATGTCAAAAACCTGTCAAAGTCTTTGTCTTTTATATGGTACAGTTTGACTTTTTCAGAAATGTCTACTACACCTGGCTTATGCAAGTGAATGATCAGTGCATCCTGGGCAAGTTTGATGCTGTTCCTGTAAAATGCTCAGGGAAAACAAGAGCTTGGCTGTCCCTACATAGCAACTTCCCATCATTGATAAGAGTAGCTGCTTATGCCATGATTTTGGTAAATAGCAGCCTTTTACTTAAGTCTACCTCAGAGTTCTGCAAAAATACCAGGCACCATTTTCTATGATTTCAGAATTCCTTCTCTTGTACACTATTTCCTGCATATTGAGTATCAGTCGTTGCATTTCTTTTCAGATCAAACACCTTTACAAGTCCTGTTTCCCAAACTGCAAATAGTTTGAACAATTTCAGGCTAAGAGCAATTCTGAAAGTAGAGCTTGATTCACCACATTTCACTGTATAATGAAGGGGCTGGTTTAAGGTTCTCTTGTGGACTTGGGCCATATATCATTTTGTAACTCATACAATCTTCATTTTGATCTTTACATAGCATGGCAGTGGTTCATACAGGCAATCTGACCTGCTAAATGTCAAATCAAAATTGTTCTGAGCTCTGGAGGAAAGTGAAATCTCCAGGTGTCAAGCAGCTCTCTGTCTGTCTAGTCTGCCAGAGGACTAATTAGTAATTACATGGGGAAAACTGTGGCACAAAGAAAACCTGGGAAGAGATCCATTCTATACCAGCGATGGCCCTTAGGCAAAGAAGTTTCACTGCTAGATTTGCCAATTAGATCTCTCATTGCTAGTAGAGATTTATAAATTGTATGTGCTTGCAACCAGTACAACCTTATGATATTATGGTAAAGTAGGGGTTGGATAGCAGCCAAATGTTTTATTATTTTAGGTCAATATTCCAACAACTTAAAACAAGTAAGCCATTTCAGTCTAATTTAAACCTTTTTAAGCATATGAGAAACATTGGAAGATAAAATTTCTTAATGTTATTAATCCCATTTAAATGATGAGGTCCTTAAGGGGTATAAATTGGCATGCTCTCAATCATTTGATGACAAAACAGCTACTAGAAGGCAGTGTTCAAGAATTTGATCTTACATGTGTTATACCAGAGTGTATAAGGCCAGAATTGTGTCACATAAGTCCATCAAAAGTTACTTATTTTTCCATTTTCTTGGTAGTTGTTAACATGGAAAGCAGGTCAGTGCATCTGAGTACATTGATCCAGGAAGCACAGCAGCGAGTTACTGAACTATCTGCACAAGTGATGAATGAAGGCCTTGGTACAGACAACACAGAAAAGGAGAAGCAACTAAAAGCATGGGAATGGAGATACAGGCTATACAAGCGCATGAAGGCAGGCTACGAGCATGCCAGTAAGTAGAAGAAAGTAGATGCAAAATGCAAGACAAGAATTCTACAACTGAGAACACTCTGCCTTTGTTGAGCAATGATGCTCTCACTAACTGATTGTCACAGCACTGCTGAGAAGCAGACGGATGTTAGGGTGGAAAAACTGAGGCATACAACTAAACGGCCTTCCTAAGAATTAGGAGGAAATGGATGTTAGAACAATAGAGGATGAATATTCAAGAGCAACAAGCACAAAGCTCCTTCAGGAGTGGGCTGCATAAAATTGATGAGACCTCCAAACTCTTGGTTCAGGATCTAATGATTTTGTTCTGCTTATTTCTCTCCACATTTACTCTTGGGTCTCAATTTAATGTGCTGAGAGTTTGCAAGAGGATGAGTATGATAGATGAGGACATCAGCCTTTTTTCTGTTGTAACTTGATTTTTAAAAAGAATATATATTCTGTTCTAAAAGAATGGAGTTGTTCTAAACTTTTGAGCAAACAATGGAATTTTATTTTACACATAAAAATTGTGAAAACTCTATCCTATTTTTGTCAGCTACAGGTAATATTTTATCAACATAGTCACAGATTGGGTTACAGTTCTACAAGTCTGTACCCAGAATAAATGTGAATTTAGGCCCATGGGAAGGAGTAAACAGGGCTTCATTGTTTCATATGTAGATCTTTTATCTGTATCCTATTCAATTAAATACTGTTGTTGCCATTAACATTTTTACAAATCTTTATGTAAATGTATATACAAATAATTTTCTCAAATGTATTGTATTCTAAAGTTATTTCCTCAAGACAGCTGTAGTGCTCCTTGAATTAGATACTAAATACAGGCCATACAGCAGTATTGTAAACTAATATGATTTTTTTTTAATCCATCCCAACAATAAGCCATGTAATTTTGTGGTTGATTTCTGACTTGAGTTTGTTTGATATTCTGGGAATTAAGCTTTTTTTTGGAAAAAAAGTATTAGGACTCAACTGACAACTGTATTTGGAACAACTACACTGAAACATTTGTGGAATTTGCAATTTCTGAATCACAGTAATGTAAAAATGTTTCTGTTATTTGATAAATTTGATTTTGTTAGTGAAACCATAAAGGTTTAATTAGCTCTTTGTGGTTTTGTCCATTCTCTCTCCTCCTACCCACCCCAAGAGATTTATAGGAGCTTTTCATTGACATAATTAGCATGAATCTGTTTTATTGGGTTACATATATGCAGGAAGATATTTTTAACCAAAAGGAGCCAAAACCCATGATAGAAACAAATGGTGTCTGGAGGATATTGTTAGCAGGGGCACTAATTAAAATGCTCAAAAGGCAGAGAACACAAACACCTACAACCCAAAGCTCACAATTGCAGGGTGATTTTCAGTGGGTTCTTTGAAGATTCAGAAACATTGTTTGAATAGGATTTGTTGTGCTGAAGAGCTGATGTTTTTTCTTCTCTCCTAGGAGCCCCTGAGGCGCCAACCAATGTCTGTCTCATGGTAACAAGCAGTACATCACTCACTGTCACCTTCCAAGAACCTCTGAGTGTCAACTCAGCTGTGGTGACCAAGTATAAAGGTACTGGATTTAGTCATCTCTATTTACCTTAACAATGTACAAAAATTTGAGGGTTAAGTGACAAAGGTATTTAACTGAAAGAGATCACATTACAATGCTAATAATGTTTGAATTTCATTGTTTTCCCAGTTAGGAGCTGTAGAAGTGGAATTTTCTTAAAAGATTCACCAAAGACAATTTTTTAATTAAAAAATAAAAATACACAAACCAAAATCTTTCTCCATGAGTGCTTTGAAGAAGTTCACTTGACACACTATGGTTAGGACATCAGTTCAATGACTGGGTTGAGATGAGCAGTTATACACGAGCTAACTTTTAGTGCCTGTGAGCTCCTGAAACCATGTGTATCCTTGTAAATGCCAAACCCACACCACCATTCCTTAAAGGAATACCTCTGGAAGCTGTAACTTTTGGCAGAGGCATCATAGAGCCCAACTAATTAGCTATTCTAGGGCTCCCACATCATTCTTGGAAGAGCAATACATTTGGGGTGGCATCAGTTAGTTGCAAAGAGGAATGAATAGGAAAATGCTTCCATCTGAATAGCCCTGTTGAATAGAAATGGTTTCAAAACAGAATTTCCATTCCACAGGAAACATAAGAACATAAAAAGAAAAATTTTATTGAAGATTAGAACAAAAATGAGAAATTTAAAAACTTCCTGTTTAAAGGAACTTCCAGGTTTCTCTAAAATGTTTGAGAAAATAAGTTCTTCAATCTTTAGTGCAGCAGTCCACAGCCTCCATCTTCCACAGGTCAAGTGACTGAAAAGCACTGTTCGGAAGATCTGAGGCCGCCTTTGCCCAGCCCAGGGGAGTCAGGAATGAGGAGCTTGAAAGTCCTCTTAGTTATTTTGCTCTGTGTCTCTCTTAATGTTTCCTGTTGTGTGTGTTTCTTTGCATTAATAATTAAAAGCCCACTGGGGAGGTATTTGAACCTCAGATTTCCATACACATAGCAAGAACCATAATGGCTGTGCTGTGGGGCAGCCTAGTTCATGTTTCTGTGTGTGGGTGTCGCAGGGATTGGGATTACTTCTTCAAGAGAGATTCAGAAAACCCCAGACCATCAAGGGTCCAATATCTCACATCAATTCAGAAGGTGGGACATGATGGTTCATAGGCTCCACTGACATCAAGCACAAGGACCTAAAGGACTGAATGACTTCATTTTGGAAAAGGCATGTTGTCTCTTTCTTTCCTGCCCCTGTTTCTGGTCAGAGAGTCCAGTCATCACGGGCTATGCTCAATAAAAATAATTTTTATGGTGTATGAAACAAAACCAACCTCCCAGACATCACTAAAGCCATCAAAGTGATTCCATTCCTGATAGCCTCACTAGAAGGGTAAATTACTGTATTACACCTAGTCAGCTCTGTACTGCTGCAGGAAGTGTGATTTTCAAAAACATCAAAGCCCTTTAGAAGCTTAAATCTAATTTTCAGCAATGGGCTGGGTTGCCAGGAAACTAAATCTTATTTAAGGGCTTCTTACTGCCCGATTTACTTGTGAAAATGATACTTGGGCTCCTAAAACACTTAAGTTCTCATGAAAAAATCACTGCTTTTTGTAATACGCATATTTTAAAAAAACTTGAAATATTGTCCACACTCCAATTATAATGATTGTTGATATTTTCACAGTAATGCAAATTCCCAAGTCAAACTGATTTTTACAAACCATTTTCTAAAGGCTGTCATATTTTTCTTTTGTGTATTCATTTGGGTTGAGTCTGCTTTGCACCGTGTCAATTCTATCTTCTTTTTAGTAAGCACAACATTCAGAGAAATTTAATTCAACCTGACCTAACTTTCTGATCAGACTGGGTAGCACTGCCTTCTTATTTTGAATTACCCTCACTGGTGATCTTTTTACGCTTTATCAAGTTGACAGTTAGTTTTGCCAGAATGTTCTTTTTAAATCCTTTATCCCAGGAGACTTGTATATTTATGGTTAGATAAAAAGAAAGATCATTAATAGCTCCTTTTGCTGACTTTCGGGAATTAATTAAGCACTGGTTGTAGAATTGTTTATTACATTACAGAGTGAGATTCTTTGTGCTAGTTTGAGGGGGTCATAAAATGAACCTTTCAAATGATCACTTGCAAGGATGATTAGAACCAGCTAGCAATTACTAGTGCTGAAAGGAGAGCGTGCTAACATTTTCTGAGGATCTTTTTAGTCAGATATATAAACCTCCAATCTAGAAACTCATCTAAGCATTTTGTTAATTCAGGGATGAAAATACGTTGTNCACCCCCCCGAATACTTTACCATTTCTTTTCTAAGCAAATTAGAATTCAGGAGCATTTGCAGCAGTGTTTTGGGAATACCTTCATTAACAGAAGCTAATAATGTTCTTTTCTCTGGACCTGAATTATAGAGGATAAAAACTGACATCACGTCTGTTCAGTTTAGTTTTGTTCCCTAAAAACATTGAGAAACTGCCAATTACTTTTTTTGTGTCATCTTCTTCTCTAACATATTTTTTCCAAAGCTTTATTTGCCCAAATGTAATTTAAAAACCAGGCTTGGAATGTTATCTAACTGTCTATTTTCCTGTGTGTGATCTTTTCCCTTGTTAGCTGTATAACTTGCAAATAATAATACAGGAGAATAATCCTTTGCAGTCACTCTCTAACCACTAAAACCATCTCACTTCATTAAGAGTTTTAATTTTAACCACACATGGTGAATGGGTATTGACTTTGGTATCCCAGCTGGATGGCAGTTCAGGGACTGAATTCTGTTGAGCTGTTGCTTTAAGGAGCCAGAGTATTCTTTACTTCCTCTCCTGGATTGTTGTTTAATGTTGCAGGCACCATCCTAATGGCTCCCTTCAGTTTTCCTCCAGAGAAGGCTTGCAGTGTGGTGGTGGATGATGTGAAATTATTCCTATGTATATTGTAACTTAGTAAAGTGTTTTGAGGCTGGAAGCAGACAGGCATGACATAAATCAATAATAATAGTAATAATCTGCTCCATGCTAGAGGAAGATTCAAAGCCAGAGACACCTCACTCAAGCCAGTTTTAGGAAGGATGTGAAGCATCACTGTATTATTGAAATGAAAAACCCCTGCCCTTGGCTAATTGTGCCCTGAAGCCAAACTTCACATCCCATCCTGGAAGTATTGATTCAATGAAAGGTAATCATACTGAATAGATTGGTGTAGGTGTAGCTTAAGACGCAATTAATATAACTTTAATATAAGAATTTTCATAGTTTTAAGAATAGACTAGTGTTGGATTTTAGCAGAATTTGGCTGTAATCATATCAGTCACTTAGGGAAGACCCCCAAGTGTCACTAAGCATGCTCTATCTGGGAGGAATTAATATAAATTACTTCCTGGAAATAATTTGCATAACCCTGCCTTTTCTTAGAAATTATAATGAATCTGTATAGTTAATCTGTATAAATATGAGAAATATGGCTTTAATGGGCACACACATTTGGAGGAGCGATCCCCTGCCTGTGTGCCCAGCGCTGCAATAAAGGATCCCTGCTTCATAGGCGCCAAGGCTGTGGAGTTTTGATTCTGGCTTTCCAAGGAATCAGTATTTAAGACCTATTTTAGTTTTACATCTTTGAAAATCAAAATATTCCACATTTGTCACAGTTTGAAGCTAGGATGAACCTTCTGTTTACGCTGTCATATTGCTACTGTGTGATATATTTTTATCCTACAGTCACACTACCATAACTATTCTGATGCAAAAAAAATCCCAGCAGGAACATAGTCTAGGTAGGCATCACTTGACTCCTAGGAACAGTCCCAATAGAATGAGTAGTGAGTGCCTGTAGGGCTTTTAAGAACTGTTGTCTTTCACTAATTAGCCTTTCTAGGGTTCACATGTTCCACACAACATGTACACATAAAGAAAGCAGGGGTTTTAAAGAACAAAATTATAAGTAATTGTAAGTAATTTTGTTTCATTTATTTCCTGTGCATTTTAAACCTGATTATTGTTTTGCTTTTATTGTGAATAAATATAGGTAAACTTCCTCTTATTGTTTGGGTTTTTTCATCCATTTCCATTTAGAACTATTCATAATAATGCTGTGAACCCCATGTATAGGATAAGGAAGAAAAATGGACGTAGTGCTGATCATTGCCTACTGGAAAGGATCACTATGCAATGGAAAATCTCATTTTTATTTTATTTACCATTTTTAAACAAACCTCTATATACCCTTTAGGAGAAAAAATGAAACAGCTTGTATAACTTAAGTTGAGCTAATTTATTTAAGAGCCTGGAAATATTTATATTTGAACAGAGGAAGAGAGAAAAAAAATCTGAGCCATGTCTGATGTAGCAAACAGCTGATCATCTCTCTGTTTGGATGTAACTGTGGACTCAGATGCCAAGTTATTTTCCAGATAGTGATGTTAGGCTGCCTAGGCCTCTTCAGCCCTTGTTACCTTTTTGTTTAGCTTGTTATTTTAGCAGAATATTTCATGTTTGTCAGGACTGTCCATCTGCCTTCTAGGATTTCTTTGGATGGAGAGAAGATTTTTTTATTTTCTATGTCAATGTATCTTTTTGCAAAAAAAACCCCACCAAAACACGCCAGCTTGGATCAGGAAGGAAGGAGTAACATCTTGCTTAAATTTTGACAAAAAGTCTTTGCCTGTCTCCCTTTTTCCAAGGCAATTTGTGGTTCATTTCAGAATTCTTTGCATGAGAATACTTTAAATTGTGTTTAAATCACTGGTTCAGTCCTAAAGTAGATGCTATGTCACTGCTTGATCCTGTTCCAATTTATAGTGGAATTAAGTAACATTCTGCATTCAGCTTGGTCTTTAAACCTTTTTCACTTATTATTCAACGTTTCTTTGTATATTTTGAAACTCATTCTTTCTTTCCCCAAAACAGTTCTTACTCCATAAAAAGGAAAGAGAATACATTTCTTTGTAAGACATTTGAATTTATCTTGCTGAATAGGTGTGGTCTGATATTTTTTACAGTAGTTCATTTATGGCATTTTATTAGGTCTCCTGGGTGCTTTATTGGCACATTACATTTTGGTAGCTAACAGGACTGTGCAATTTTACTTCTATTTTTATGCCTAGCAAGTATAGAAATCTATAAATGTTAAAACAAACCTCTCTATTTCTAGCTCCTGTCAATGTCTGTAGTATGTGCAGGACAACATAAAATTTTGAACTTAACTTACTATGTATTTAAAGCCACCTTTGAATATGGATCGTATATTAAGTGATGGTTACCCAATTCAATCATTCTTTCCTCCTTCTTCATGTTTGATAAGGATTTGGAGCAGCAGCTCAAGATGAATAACTATGAGAAAATCCAGACATCGCTTTTTTCCATTTTTAGTGTCTCTCCTACCAGAACCAGAACCTGATACTGGGAATTATATCTGACCAACATAACTGATAAATGAATGTAAAGTTGGAACCAGGCCTTCAGATCCACTTCAAGCTCTTACCTCATGTATTGAGCATAAATTGCAGGGTTTACTGTTTTCATGCATGAGTGCCCAATTAGTTCACACATGAACACTCAATCAATTTATGCATGAGCGCCAAATCAGTTCATGCAGGAGCATCCATTTAATTTGAAAATGAATACCCAGCTGGTTCACACATGAGCGCCCTATTAACTCATGTCTGAGCACCCAATGAGATCACGCATGAGCACCCACTTAAATCATGCCTGAGTACTGTGGTGGGCATATATGGCAGGTTTCAGTAGCATGGGACCACAGGTGTTGGAGGTCAAGAGATGCTGGGTGGTGGTCACAACTGGCCCAGCTAGCAATAAATGCAATGGAAAATCTCATCACTGAATGTAACCCCATGATGGAAACCCGGAAAGTTAACAGTCGGAAAGGGGGAGGATAGCTGTTTGGTTTAAATGAAGTCTGGAAAAGGCTGTGAAAAGGTGTTCACTTACATGTTTGTTTAATTGTTCATGTTTTCTTTCTTCTCATCCTGAATGAGCAATTATAAGTTTGTGTTAATTGGCAATAAATTAAATTAAGTAAAAATTCCCCAAATCAACTGTTTTGCCTGCAATACCTGGCTGCAGTGCTACGGAAAGACGAAAGCTCTGTGAGTTACTGTAGGGATTAGTTCATACAGAAATAAAAGCCTTACATGTAATTAGTTAACATTTATACAGCTAAGTTCCTCTTTAAAAATATGTTACAGGAGAACCAGAGGAAAAGCAGTGGAACCCTATTAAACAGATTAATAGAATTAGGGTTTGTCTATTTACTGTCTTCGTTAACAGTACTGTGAGGTGTTCTGGTTTGTCTGGTACATTGTGATAGATCACTTTTTTCTTTGCTTTTTCTCAACTGCTCATTATTAATTAGATTTTAACGTATTAAGTTTTGGGAAGAAGCTGAACCTAACCTTTGCATGCTTCACAGAAATTAGCAGTCTTTGCATTCATCAGCTTCCTCACCAGCTTTGGTGAGGAAAATGAGTAAAATGTACCCACTGGGAGCAGAATTGGAGCCAAGCATGTTATACCTTTCTAGGATGCGAAGCCTTTGCATAAGTACCCCATTTATTCTCCAATCCCTTTTCATGGTCCCCATGTGTATTTTCTCCCACTTTTCTTTCCACAGACAGAATGGGATACGTTTGTCATTGCAGGGCCAAAACACAAGTCTTGGCTGTTATTACAAGCCATTGTAGCTGTTTAACCACTGGCCCTCACTGGGTAGTGATAGGCACCCCATGGCACATTTTTGTAGTTATTTATAAAATGTTACTAAGAAATGCCATTTTCACTAACAGGAAGGGAAGAACTTCCTTCTTGTGCTGGAATAACTGTCCATATTACAAACGGGTAGAGAATTGGTAGTACTTAGAAAACACTAATTAAGTACACGAGAGAAAACAACCAGTAACGTTTTAATTTTCTCTTGGTGAGACTTCTATTACAATGCAATGAAAATAGTATCTTATACTTAGATAAGATGAACTAATGAAACCATGATCAAGCAAAGATGTGTCTTTGGCACCCAGCCTGCTGTCATAATGCTTCCCATAAAAGTCAAGACATAAAAAGAGTATTCTGGCCTGGGTCATAGGAACATCCAGAAACTGGTCCACAAGGAAGGTTCACTGGTTATTATTAACAGGTGTAAAAGGTAAAGGAGCCCACTGCTATTTGGGAAAAAGCTTTACAGCAAATAAAGCATTTAATTATTAAACAAATTGTCAGAAAATGCATCATGGAGATTTATAGCCACAGAGTTTCAAATGAAGATGTGCTCTCTAGGAATAGTCTAGGAATGGTCTTCTTGGCACTCTTCTTGGTACTGCTCTGAGGAGAGGCCTTTAAACCCATCCCTAGCTCTTTCACACTAAAACACAGCAGTGCTTTAACTTCAGCCCTGTTTGTTTGCATCTTTTTCATTCCTCTTCAGCCTGGTTGATGTTTCTCCTACCCGGTACAAAAAGCCTTGAATAAGTTTACAGAAATAACTGAAATAATAGATAAGATCTGAAATAATGAGGGCCAGTATTTAGAGCAGTTTGGAACTCTGGTTTTGATGTAAATAGTACCTAGAAATCCCAGTCCTGGGCCATGACTACACTGTTTTAACTTCCCTGTTCACACAGCAATGTGTGTAAGTCCCTTAGGCAGTATAGTGAATCATAATTAGTGTCCCTAAGCAAATAAACAAATGAAAAGTTCACTTGTTCCATTTGTAAATCCTTGTATCATATTGTCGCTGTCTATGCTCTTATCAAGCAAATGCATCCAATTCCAGGCATTCTAAGTTAGTATGTGTTTATGGATGGATTCTACCCTTCACACAATAAACAAATCCATGGGAACAAATACATACTCCTCAGCACGAAACTTTTTTTTTTTTTCCCTGATCTCTGTCAGTAAATGTCTGCAGCTGGTATGACTTGTCATTCTCCTGTCATTCTTTGGAGAATTTACAAACATGAGAGAGGGATGGACAAAGCCTGAACCCAAACAAGGTTTCTTTAATCAAGCTAGAAAGTTCAGCTAGGAGGAGCTGACCAAATACTGCAAACAATATTCTCCATCTGAGCTGGCAATACTGTCTCAACCAACAAACTGATTACTACTTTCCACTAGTGTTCAGTTCTCATTTGTGTTATCCTTCTAAAGAGGTGCTTCATCCTGATTTTATTCACGTGAATGGCAGTGCTCAATATCCTGAAATAAAGTTGCTAAGACATTTTGAGGTGAAATTATTAAAATTATTTGTAAAGACCAGCAGACAGAAAAAGATGGTGTGAAGTGGTTTCTGGTTAGTGCTTTCTTTCCATTTTACATTTCAAAGGAAACCATTGAACAATACCAGTATTTGTTTGGAGGCCCTTGGAAAAACAAGTGAAGATCACAGTGTCCTTCAGTCTAGGCCTAGATGCGGGGAGGAAGGGAAGGAGAGGGAATCTTTGCTGCTTAAGTCTGGGTTAAAAACCACAGTGGCACAATGCTCTGCTCAAAGTCACACAGCAAGTCAGTAGCAAAGATAACAGCAGAACCTAGGATCCCAACTCAGGAAACTATTCGGTAGACCCCAGCAACAGAACTCATGTCCCTCAGTCTAATTAATCTGCTCAGCAATTCAGTGAATGATTTAAGCACAAGCAAAAACAAATGCCAAGTGGCAAATTGTGCTGTGGCTCAGGCTGTTTACTTGACTTGGGAGAAGGTGCTTTTCTGGATGAATGTGTAACAGCGTCAGGAGGTGTTTTGTGCATTCATGTTGTCTCTTTTCTCTCTGTCAGTCTCTCTGGTAAGCTGTTTAAGGTGCACTCAGTAGAACAGAAAGATAGCAAGTGGAAAAGAAACAGGTGAAAATAAGCTTCTCCTTTTATTTTAAATTGCATTAATTCAGTATTAAAAAAAAAAAGCCAACCAAAAAACAACTTGGCCACAAGTAGGTTACATAACTTAAGCCAGTCTAAAATTATGTGCCAGCAATTTACATGAGTTTTATGTAACTGTTTATACTGGTGTTTATTTAAAAATTACTACTTATCTTGGCGACCGCAGCAACACATCGTGCATTTGCTAGCTCTGGAATACAGGGCACCTTCATTAAAACACATAGTCACCAATATATTAAACACACAAAAAACCCTGCTCTGACATAACATGAAGTGTCAGATGGAAAGCCGCAACAGCGAAGACATTCAGGGTTCACAACAAAGCAGGCCTTTGGGGTGTTCAGAACGGGACTGGAACATGCTCCATCCTTAATTCACCCAACAGCTTTCAGGTCCTTCACTGCACAGTTGGTGCAGTCTACAAGACCAGCTCTTGTTCCCGGGCTCTTATAAAGCACCCTCTTCATCCTCAGGTTCTATACTTGAGCATTTTTATATTGGACTTTTAAAGTGCTGAGGTTAGCTAACCTTTTGTTCTTTCTTAAAGTCCCAAGTACTTCAGAGTTACACAAATGGTTGATTTTAATTTTTTTTTAAGTACCTGAGCAATCTCTCCCAGCACTCTCTTTAAGGAAGTAGGCAAAGACTGAGCAAAAATCTTCATCATGGGCTCCTTGTGCACAGCACAGCATAATTCTGGGTTAATCACAAGGGTAGGACCATGGATGTATAGCATTGTATTGGTACCAGAAAGACATATATATATTTGAAAGAGCCAGAAACTGTTACCACTGGCCTAATAAATGTAATACAGGTCATGGGAGTTTGTCCCTTGTTGTTTTGGGACCTGCTGACTGAACAAGATGCTCTACCTTGCCTTCATTTTCCCAACTATAATATACGGACACTGCTATTCACACCCTTCTAAAAGGTTTTAAACCCAATAAATTAGTATAGTAGCGTATTATGCATTATTTTTAGACAACCTTTATGGTAAAAAGCTGAAATCTGAAATATATAGTAGGAGATATAAACTTAGTAAATGATAGCTGATTTGCATTTCTTTAAAACTCTATTTCTAAAACTCTTCTCATTTGTATCAGGTTTGCTAAAATCAAAAGTAAACGAAAATTTCCAAAATTTTTCATGAGTTTATGACAGATATCATGAGTCAGAGAATGTCATTCTGTCAAAAATAGCAGTGCTTCAGTGTGTCCTGTTAATATGTTTTCAGTAGTACTTTGAAACAAGGGCGAAAAGAAGGCACTATTCCAACAAAGCTGTTCATAAAATATTTATTTTTCATTTATGGAATTTTTTATTGAAACTGGGGGGCAGGGTGTTTTCCAAATGTGAGTTTTGTAAATATATATATTTTTTTTTTTTAATTGAATTTTGAGTAACTTTGTTTATAACATCTTGCTAGGTAAATATCCTTTAAAAGGAGAGGGGTGTGTCTTAATCATAATGATAGCCATAATGTGATCCACAAGCTAATACCGTATTCCTATGTTTTCCATTTCATGGGTCTCAGCCACCACAGGGTGAGCTAAAAAAAATAAGTGCAAAATGCTGACATTGCTTAGCTGTATAATGAGGAGTACAGCTGAGCATCAGTCTAGCAGCCAGTGAAGACTCATCTGGCTGAAGGGATCATGGGGGTACGCAGCCCTCTGTACCTTGTGAAAGGACAAGTAGACTTGGTTGCTCTTCTTAACAAGTTCTTTGAAGGACTGGGAGGTCATGGTGTCACTGTGTCTCCCAGCAAGTGGATGAGGGCATTTCTCCTGCACATAGGGTTTCACCAACTACATGAGTTGGGGCAAGAGTTTTCCCTAGAACACCACAGCAAAGCAATGATTTATTAATTCAAAACCCACTTCTTCAGCTGTTCCCGAAATGGCTTTAAAGGCAATGTCAGCCTTTTCTCCCCTTTTTCTCTGAACTCCCTGGTCCTTGATTATTTCTGACAAAAAACTGCCATGATGTTGCTAGTCATGATACTAGTATTGTGATGTTTGTGCTGCAAAGGTGTAAAATTCCAGTCCTGTTCAGATTAAGCAGTTAATTCCTCTTCAGGCAGTGTGTTAGAATCTCTAAATATTAGGGACACTTTTCTAAATGCCAGAATACAAATGGAAGGGTTGACAAGGAGAGCCACGTCAAGAATGGAGGTGCCAAGTTTAGTCATGTAAACTACCCTCTTGAACTACCAGTTTATGTTTGGCCACTCCCCAGTCCACAGAACAGCTATAAAACTGAGAAACTCAAAAGCAGCTTCAAGCTGCTTATTTCACCCTTGGCTTTTGTGTTGCAATGCCTAAAGCTCAACCTTACAACTGCCCCAAATGCTGACAAGCACAGTCAGTCATGCCTGAGGACTTCAATGAAGACAGGATTTGTTGGCAGAACCTGTCTTGAGTGAAGCTATCTTGCTTTACATTAATCTTTGACAAGAAAAATGGTATCTGAAGTGACTGCAAGCCTGTTGATAACATGTTCAGCATTTCAAACACCATTTCTCCAATTTATCCTTCAGGAAAACAGACAAGATGGCTAAGCTTGCAGCATGTATACAACGTCCTCAGTACAGTGGAGTTATAAACTCTGAAAATCATGGCTTACAGTGGAAACTCTGACAGGCCATCAAGTTCAATGGTACTTATAAGTTTTCCTATAATTAAGTTGTCAACAGAAACCTACAGTATAGTACCATAATAGTCTCTACATTTTCATACTCATGTACAGAGATAGTTTCTACTACAGGTGGCAATAATTAGGTATTTAAAACCCATAGAAAACAAGAAAAATATACACTGAAAAAGTTCAAAGACAATAGAAAAAAAAAATATCCTTTTCACTGCAGCAAATGTAAAAATGTTGCAGAACATGCTGTGCATTCACAAACAGCGATCACAGAAAAGGAGCAATTAGGAGAGAAAGGAAACATGAGTTGTGCTATCGTTACTTAGCTATTTTAGAAAAATATGCCAGTAGTTAAATGTTGTATATGCTGATCAAAAAATTCTTTTAACAAGAAAATAAATATGAAAATAAATATGACGCAGCCAGAAGATGAAAATTTCACATGCTGATATTAAAATACCAACACCCTCTGATCTATTCTAAATTATTGACTCCTGTAATAATAACTGTGCAAATAAAGTATCTATATTTATGAATCTTAAAAGGAAAGTTTTGGGTTGAATTCTCTAGTTTGATGTAAATCCAGAAAATTTACGGGATTTTCCTGTGTCTATTTTGCTATGTTTTTGACTGGTTTTCCTGGCACTTTGAGTCTGAAGGTACAAGTTACTAAACTCCAGAGATATGACTCTGGGATTACCTTTAAGTCTAATGATGGTACCAGACATTACTAAAGTACAATTTAAGAAAAAGAAACTGTTTTCCTACCTGCAGCCATCAGTTCCTCATTTACATATATGCTTTTCTGAAATCATCTAGGGTTCTTTTTGTGTTATGTTGGTATTTTACATGCACATTCATTTTTGCAAGTACTGAGAAAGAGAACTGATGTCAGAACTACCAATTTCATAACTCCTTAAGAGGAATACAAGTCATCTGTACAGGTTGATGGGGGCACTTTGGTGAGGATACCCACTAGAATTTAGGCTGCAGGACAGGTTGGGGAGGATGTGTCAGCCCAATGCTGCTTAATTCACTTCAAAAGTAACTGCAACATAATAGGTCCTTGTGGAGCTCTGTAATTTCAGTGACCATGGGAGAATCAGGCTTGGACAGGACAAGAGAGCCAGAACCCACTGAAACCAATGAAGAGACTCTAGTTAGAGTGTCGGATCTAGTCCACAGAAGGTATTTCTACACGAATTACCCAAGGCTAGGTGATGAGAGTTTTGTCGTCCTGTGGAGCTAAAAAGACTCTGCCTGGGCTTACCTATGCAGATGCAATTGCCAAACAGTGGGTCTTGTTGTTTTGGATGTATAAAATACCAAATGGCATTAGCTGATCCAAATCCTTTACCTACTTTTTTTCATTACCTCTTTATCTTTAAAAGGAAATTGTTTAAATGAGGGCATATGTTGACTGAATGTAATTTCTATTGCAGTGTTTTTTAAACATTCTTTCCTGAAAAGCTTTTAAGGAATATTTTTCTTTTCTCTCTCATACACAGAGATATAGTTTAATTATTGAGTGAGGTTTTCCTAAACATTACTGTTATACATGACTTCTAGTATCTGCATGGAATGGGAAACTCTTGGGGGTGAAGTTAACCTGTGAGTGATTCAAGATTTCTTTGCTTGGACTGGTATCTGATTTAATTTTCTCCTGCTATATGTTTCCTAGTGGAATGGAGCTCTTCAGAAGACTTTTCTCCTTTGGTTGGTGAAATAATTATGGATAATCTTCAGTCTTTGAGGTGTACCATCATGGGTCTCAGAACAGTAAGTGCCAAATGATACATTTAGATCCTGTTGCCCCCTGCTGCCGCAGTGGTACAGAGACACTGACAATTTGCATCCATGCCTGCTGGCAATAACTGTGGCGCTGCCTTTCTTCCAGCAGCAAGTTCCTGTCATTGAACATAGTATGTCTGGTATCCATAACCCAAAAGTCACAAAGGAATAGACAGACAGCACGAACTGTTTTATAAGTTGCCGTTCTTAGGGGAGATCAGAAAAGACTGGAGCGAAAGCTGTTGTTTTCTGGATCACAGGATAATCTTAGCAGAAACCAAAGGCTTGTGAAAGATCTAGTCCTGACTCTGATGACCAATAGCTAAAATAACAGTTATTTCTCTTCTACTGCTTTCAGGAACGCTCACATTGATGGCAATCTTTTTCATTTTTCTAATTTATTTTTGTATACATTCTTTACACTCATGAGAACTGGGTCAGCAATGGAGAAAAATCGATGAAATCTCATGTGGATTTTTAATCAGAATAATTTTGACCATGTGCTTGAAAGTCTTTTTCCTACAGGCTGTTCAGAACCACTAGTGCAAACAAATACTGATTCATAAAATTCTTGATGGAAATAAATCTTGCTCAAAATGCAACTATTTTCACTGGAAACAGCATCAGAGGGGCTTGATCCAGCATCCACTGAGTTGGAGCCTTTCCACTAAATTCACTGCACACAAACTCAGGCCTACAGGGTTACAGTAGGGGAAGGTATGCTTGTGACCTTTGCCCAGTGCCCCAAAACATGGGGTCTCAAAATCAGAGAATTAACTTTGAACAGTAAGCAATGGGCACAAAGCAAACCCTCTGCATAGAATAGGATTATTTTTTTCTTCCTAGCCTTTTTTCGGAAGAAATCTTGAATTTGAGCACACTGTCTTCCAGGGAGCTGAGCTGTATTTACTCATTTCTCATTTTCTAACAGCAAAATACAGTAACTATTCTGAAGATAAAATCAAGAAAGTTTACACAGTTGCTTCTTATAGGCACATGTTAAGAACAGTGCACACTCTGTGTTTGCTTATAATCTCCAAAGTATATAACATATTTAAATTAAAAGGTAGACTTTTAGAGGTGCTCTCCATCAGCCTAGATTTATGCATCAAAAACAGTGGTAAAGGTGTGACTGATTTCAGTGGCAGCCAAATGAAGCTTCTTACATTGCTGTGGTGGGAGAGAGACTCTGTTAAATACAAGAGGGAAGAGGAGAGTCCCTATTCCCAAAGTCTGATGGTAAGAGCTCCCAGGGTTCAGCTTTGGTAGAAGAGACTACAGTTTGGCTGTTGGGATTGGTTTGTTCTTTCCCTCGGCAGATCACCTGTCTGGAAGCCTTTGTACTATGTTTCAATCTGTCATGGTGTACCAGTTGATGCCACTGAAAGCTATTTGAGTTTTTCAAAGAAAACATGGTTGGGAGGGACTGCTTTCCAGTTATTAAAGGCAAGATTTTGAGTCAAGTGATAGTTTTGACTCCAGTTGTTTCCATTTGCAGGGCCAGAGGTATTATGTCCATGTTTCAGCATACAACATGAGAGGATGGGGACCTCCAGGCAAATCTACTCCTGCATATGCTTCACCTTCAAGTAGGTTGGGTTTGTCTAACCTCCTAGTTTGATTACTACTATTGCTTTGTAAGAATTCAAAGAGAAGTAGACAAATATTCTGGGGTTCATTACTTCATTGCCATGTCATCTAGGAGTGAAATAAATAAATAAATAAATAAATAGCCCTCCCAAAATAAGTAAAATTATCATATATGTGTATTTATTTGCCTAACCTTTCATTCGTCTCCAGTCCTTTGACAGAACATTGTAATCTGATCCCTAACACTTAAGAAAAATTAGAAATATTTTGACCTTCATTTCTCTTAATAGAGTTCTGCTATATGGAACCTAATTTTTCAGTGCATGAATGGTTCAAAACTTTAATCTGAACTAGAACGAAACCACTTACAACTATTATATGTAATTTTGTATCCTGCCTTGTAGCATTATAGATTCCATCCACTAGACCATTCTTACAGCATCGTATATGTAAAATACTCTCGTGTGGACATGCATGTTGATAGGCTCTAGCCCGTAAGCACAAAAATGTTAGACACGTCAAAAAGCCTCTCTTCCTTTTCAAACCTAGGATAGGTTGTCTCAGAGTCTATGAGGATAATGATTTTTCATTTGTAATTTTTGATCTATCATAATCACACTGTATTGTTAGTTGCTTTTCCAGACCTAGTGTTCAATTCCAAACTGGCTCAGTGTATTACAGCTTCCCTTGTATTAATTAATGCAGTAAAGTGGAACTTTTCATTTTACTGCATTAGCACATGTTTTTTATTAGGCTAATTAACAATTTAATAATCTTGCATGATAATGTGAGAAAATAAAGCAAGCTGTATCTGCTCCCAATTGTCATAATGAAGAGGATTGGGTAAATGAGGCTCTTGCAGTACCATTGTCCCATTTTTCCTGCATTTTATATTGTTTAGCCCAGAATAAAACAAGAACTAGATTACAGAAATACTCTGTTTGAGAAAAAGTGTGCTACAATCATGGGATGAAGTTCTACTCTTGGCTATGGGGTAATTCACTACTACAGAGTTGTTTTGGATAACTTAGTGGCATGCAATTACCTTGACTATACCCAGATATAACTACACAGGATCTGGCCCCACGAACTAAAAATCTACATCAGCACAGGAACAGCCACTTTGACAGCAGCCACTAGTTACTCAGGTAAAAAAACCCTCAAAAAAAAGGGGGCAATCCTGGCAGGATAGGTGGTATTTAAGACTGTAACTTTGTATGATATAAACTTTTGCTTTGAGTATATTGCATTTTCTTCCCTATTTCTTGTCCGCTGTTATTCTGAAATCTGACAATGTGTCAGTTCCAAAGCTTTGGGATGTAAGGGAAATAAGATTTCCTCCAGATTTCAGTAGATCAACACAAAAACTGTGCAGAGAGTTAAGTTCATTTCCCACGTTTAGTGTCTCAGGGATTCTGGGCTTCAAAGCAGCAGAAAGTCCTAAGCTTGCTGGCAGTAGGGCCGTGCTGTCATGTGCAGCTGCTCAGAACTCAGCAAAGACCCTGCTTCCACCAGGGAGAGCATGTCCTCCATGGGAGGACTACTGAAGTACCTGGGACAGTAGTGGGAGTGTTTTCCTGAAAGTGTGCCAAGGGAACAAAGGGAGTCTTTTGGATTTCCCTGTAGGAGAGCAGGAACATCACTTGATAAATATGGGATTTTTTGTGAGTATACGGCAAAGAGAAATGTTTCTTTGTGGCTATATATTTTCTTTGTTGGTGAACACAGAAGCATTAGGCAGACTCAGCTGGCAAGAATGTGGTATTTTCATCATAGAATCATAGAATGGTCTGGGTTGGAAGGGACCCCAAGGATCACAGAGCTCCAACCCCCTGCCACAGGCAGGGCCACCAACCTCCAGTCCTGGAGCTACACAAGGTTGCCCAGAGCCCCATCCAGCCTGGCCTTGAACACTCCCAGGGACGGGGCATCCACCCCGCTGGGCAGCCTGTTCCAGCACCACATCAAGTACCCTTAGTGACACATGCTTAAGCTTTACAGCAAGTGAGCCCATGAGAGCCTAAATGCAAATTCTTTAATGAAGTAATACTAACAACAGAATTGTAGCTTGAGAAACAAGATGCTGTTTACCGCTGCAGCTACTAGGGGCTGAGCTTCTTTGTCCATGTGATCACTTCCACCACCAGCTTTGAAAACTAGCAGATTTGTGCTTGGCAAGGCAGCAGCAATGTGAAATTACACCAGTGTTGCATAACAAAATATGTCCCTAAGCTAAAAATTAAATGTGAATACATTAATACTCCACAATGTTGTCTATAATGGCAGCCAGAAGACTGCAAGGGAAATAAAAGCTTCAGGGCTCAATCCTGATCCATTATAATCCCAGAGCATCAATGGTTAGTGACATTCTTGGAGATGTATCCGAGTATGAATGCTTGCCACTGTCCTCCTCTTCCCCCCACATACACGGTAGCAGCCTGGAAAGCAGTGGCCAGTGTTGTGTACTATGTGAAATGAGAGTAAATATTCATTATCGTGTGAGTGATGGACAATAAGGGAAGCCAGTCCGATTTCCATATCATTTTTAAGGTAGTCAGCAATCTGGTGCCTCAAAAAGTTTGGAAACCACTAGGATAGAGAAATCATGAGGTTGTTTGAAACTCAACCAGATAGATGACACCAAAGCAGTTTGCAATTGGTGAGTTCCAGTTGGTTCCTCTTGGCTGCTCACTGAGAATCTAAGAACTGGCCTCCCCACACAGAGTGATAAACTGATCTCTGCAGTAACATACAACCTGCAGGATAGCCACGCTGCAGCAGTTACAACTGTCCACAGGCTATCAGGATAGCAAATGTCCTCTTTCCATCCTTTCATGGGGCTTACTCTAGCTGCTGTACTAAATGGCAGCAAATGCATATTTCTATCACTGGCATAGTGAGCCCATTGGAAGGAATACTTGACTCCAAACTTCCACTAGAAGCTAGATCTGTATATTTAGTAAGTGAGCAAAGTGTTGGTGGGTGTGAATATGTACATGGCCTCTGCGCCAGCAAGATGTAAGCATGCCTCCCTTGCAGACAGACCTCTTAATACCTTGATCCACCACTACTTTGAGTCAGGAAATTGGTGCAGTATTTTTTTCTCATTATAATTAAGCATGAAAGTAGTCAAGGCTGGAAGTGAAAAGCTTCTCGCTGATACACACGGTTTCATCTAGCTGTCTGTGATGAGGAATTCTGTTCCTTAAAATTAAGACTGAGATTGTGGCTAGCAGCAAATGAGTGAAGACAGTCTTTTGTAGGCTGAAGGTGTGTGGGACAGAAACCGCAGCTTCTTGCCTCACGAGTGCAGTGCTGAGCAGAGCCTGGACTCCAGGGCAGGAATTGCCTGCACTCTGCTCAGAGCAGGTTTTCAGAAGGGATTTTACTCAGAGCGTGTTCTGTGGCAACAGAGCTAGCTCCAGTTGGGGGAAGATGTTCATTCCCTGCTCTGCCATCGGTTTCCCATACAGCTGTAGGAGAGCCACTTCGCCTCCCAGCGCCTCAACAAAATGCAGGAGGAGCAGTAGTGTGATCTTAGAGCGGTACTGAGTGTCAATATGCTGTCAGTGTCAGCTACAATAACAGAGCCCATGGATGTACTGAAGAGAAATGGGCTTTGTCTAGGCAGTCACTACAGCAGCTTCTAGGAGCTGATTGTGAGCTCTTTGTTAATAATCATTATGGTTAATTACCTGGCTGGCACAAGGCAAAAGAAGCCTACTGTACAAGTAACAATAACAGACATAAAAACAACTGTCATTTTTCCCTGTGTGCCCAGATATAAAACTCCCCTAAAGCCAAAAAAATATCAGAGGGAATAAAATATTTTTAAAACTTCTCCTTTCCCTTTGTGTTCCATTTCTGTTTTTTTCCTTTGTTCAAAAGACTGGAAAGACTACAGTGGAAGAGAACCTCGGCACAGGGGACACACTGAGGCCCTGGAATGTCTCCTTCAGCAGGTTCGAGCAGCTCATCAGCATTATAATTGCAGAGGTAAGGATAAATATCTATGTGGTAGGGCACCAGCTGAAGCCTCTGTGGCGCCTGCAATTTTAGCAGTTTTCTAACTAGGTCATACCTTCTCATTCATCAGGAAAGAAAAGATATTAATATTGGCCCATCTGGAATCACTTTAGTGCACTATCTTGCTCTTAACCCTTGAAATTAGTTGGATGAAAACATCTGAAAGCTAGAATGTACTCAAGGACAGACACACCCTTTCTCTCTCTGTACCCTTACACACCTCTCGATTTGTTTTTCCTACAAATCAGTTTCACACAAGATTCCACTAAAATGTTTCAAGGATTTCTCTTTTATTTTTTCATATAAAGAAATACTTTAGAGAGTCAACAACTGTTTTGGATCAAAAGAGGGGACTTGGCTGCCTCCAAATGGAAGACATTATGTACTCGAGTGGATACGATGCCAATCTATAATGAAAAATACTTGCACAATGCAGTGGGAAGATAAGATTGCCACATTTTCAAATAGAATGGATCAAAACTGGGAGAGAGTTCGAATCTCAGCCAGCTCTTTACTCTTCATTCATGAGAAACAGACTGTGCCTTTAATAGCTCAAGAGCCAACGCAGCAGCTTGGCATTCTTTTTAAAGCATATATAAAAACTCCAGTTCTATACAGATTGTTGAAAAGTACTATTTATTTTTCTTAAAATAAACTTTTAACTGGAATAATGCTTCATGGCAAAGGAACTTACTTTAAACTCAAAAGCTGAACTACCATGAAGTTTTAATTTTTCTTCATCTAGTATGACTCTTATGTCATCAGCTGATTTAAAATCATAGAAATACTTTGGGCTAAAATCATCTGGCTGAAATTGAAAGATGTGGCCTTTGTACTTTACGTGCAAATATGTCACTATCATGATGATCCACAGCCTGCCACAACCCATTGTAACCATAGCAACTTAAACTATTCAGCTATGCTGCTTGGAAAGGCAAAGGAGATACTGCAAGAAAATGTTGTTTCTCTAATTAAAATTCATACAGGCATTATCACTTGCAGGTGGTCTTGGGACTGAAAATACAGATGATGTATTTTATCTCTTACACAGCTTTTTCATGTTATCAAAGAAGTGAGTTTTTTCCATGGTACAGTTTCTCCTTTCTTAAGTTAGTGCATATCTCAGGTCTTTCAGGCCACCTTCCTAATCAACAGGGAATAAGTGACGGAATATCTGAGAATATTCTTAGTATAAATTGTTTTACTGACATACCAGCCTAGAACAGAAGCAGTTATAAACAACATGCAGAAAATCCCTCCTTTTGAGAATCTGACATCAGTGCATGTTTCTTATAAAATCCCACTGCTCCAGAAATTAACCCCAGTCTCAAAGCAAAGCACAGACAACTCTGTTGTTGATTTCCTAACTCCTTTTCCTAATAATAAATAACAACAGTACAGAAAATCTGTTTAGCTCAGAACATTTTCTTGCATATCTGAAAGAGGATGTGGGAGCTTACATGTGGCAGAACTGCAATGTGGAGTCAGCTCGAGCAACACCCTTGCCTCCAACCAAATAAAAATCTCATAATTGCTTGTAATGCTAGCATTACACAGTAGTATTTTTTGATAAATCAGGATTGTAACATAATAGGAGAGCCTGTGGAATTTGCCTTAAATATATGGTTGATGTCAATCCTTTGTGTTTCAGTAATTTGGTAAAGAACCAAGACAAAGAGTTTGCAGGAAGAGTAAGAATTATGACATCACTTTGACTCTGAAATTTGATTCTGGTATTTATCAGCCTCTGATAAATGAGAAGTTTGATCAAGGATCTGAAATGAGCTACTGGATGTGACTGAAAAGCCCAAATAATGGCTTCCCCTCCGTATAATACAGACACCTGAGCTAGATTTAATTAGCATGATTAGACTGACGGGGATAGGAGTCAGCATGGAGATGTTGTTATACAGAAGCTGAGGACCTGCCCAGGCATTTATCCATTCTTTATCATGCTTCTCTTTTCCACACTTTCCTTTGATTACATGTTAATATTGCAACCTCTGTTTTCCTCATTTGTTTTCAGATGTAGTAAATATCTAGACATTGTTAGTAGAATGTCCTTGAATCTACTTACAGGCACTGATTTGTTGTGGTTTATAAATGAGAGCAGAATAAAGTTCTGCATGAATTAACGTTAGGTGAGGTCAGAGACGGGACTCGAGCCTGGGGTCTTGGCACCATGGCTTTTCACTAAGTGATTTCTCTGCGGGATATCACACTCATGCTGCTCAGGCTGGCTGAAAGAGTGGAGGAGGAGTGCAAAGGAAGTGAAAATAAATTAGCATAATCAATCTAAAAGGTCTGAGATTACTTGGATAACAGGCAAAAACTCAGAGGAACTAGAAGAGCAAGGCTGTGTGCTCCAGCATGATCTGGGAGGGTTAAATTGCCCAGATTCCAAGTAGATCCCTTGCCCAAGTCTGCTCATTCAGCCTTTGCACTGCAGCCTGCCTTTTGCCCTATGCTTTGCACTTCAGGGACTGAAGAAAACAAGCTTACAAAAATACCAGGAAGAATACATTGGAATGTACAGTGAGTTTAAGAGCTTTTGGAATTAGATCAGCTGTTGCTTTTGAACCTGCTCTGTGATATGATGAAATCTCCTAGGGAATTACTTAGGAAGCTTTGCTTTCATATATTTAATCTTCTGGAAAACCCTGATGATTACAAACAACAGTCATCCATTTGTCATAATACCATGTTACAGACTATCATAACTGAGTTACTACAATTGTATGTCCTGGCAACACTTCAAATGTATTTTTTAAGTATTTTTTTTTCTTGTAGATCATTCTTTCTAAACAGTTCTAAGTGGATTAAGTAATTGTGGGATGCTTCATTAATAAAGGAACCTTTCTCTTCAGTAAAATGGTTACCAGAAGTTTTCTTTCTGAAATTTGGTTGAAATGTGTTTTACTAGACAAGTCAGAGGTGAAATAAAAATGTTCTAATTGTAATTTGATTCACAAGCATAGCACATAGTTTTATTGCCATTAACAAAGAGGAGGATCTTTGATTCCACAGGGCATTTAAGATGCTTGGATTATAATTATTTGTGAGAATATGCAAAAGCATGAGAAACAAGCCATCAGCTGAGGAGTTCAGGTAGGGAATTTAGGAAGTTACAATTTCAGCTGCTGAGTCTGACTTTGTAATCCAAAATACACCACCCAGTAATATGACTGACATGCCAAGAGTTTCTTTGTGAGATACAGAATTTTCTTTTGAAAGACATCCCATCTTGCAGTGAGGTAACAGAGTCTATCGCCATCTCAAGCTATTGGGGTGTCTGGCCATCACTTATGCCTTTACTTTCTGTGTAGAATAATGTCTCCATGCACATTATCCCAGTGTCAGTTGTCTGCACTGCTAAAAATGTGCAGCTCTAAATTGGCTTTGAATTTGTCTGGAAGTTTCCAGCTATTTGATGTATTTTCATAAGGTTTCAAAATTGGTGAAAACTAAGCCCCATTTTATGCCCCCCACCAGGTTTTCAGTCTGATCTAGCTCATCTTGCACTAAGTTGCTTCCTTATTTAGAGTCACCCTAGATGATATTTAACTGTTTCACAGGCTGTCTCCTTTGTGGGGCTAAGATCTCAGATAATGTTGCACTGAGGTAATTCCGTTTACTTCACATCTGCCCCACTTGAGGAGAGGCACCCGTTTGTCTAGTGATAGGACAAAGAATTCCAGATGAGCTTCTGCAGAGAAATGCCACAGCATAACAGACATTCCTCGTAACAGAAACCCCAGATGCATGCTAGCATCTGAGCATGCAACTTGCTCCTATGCTGCCACAACCAACTTAACATTGGGTATAGGTATCTGTTGTATTTAAGTGAATTGCAAAGAAACACATATCCTGCCTGAGAAGAGAAAAAGTGCTAATGTTGTAAATAGAATTGCCTATTTCAATCCAAACATGAATGCTTCTAAATCTAATCGTTGGAAATTATCTATCTCAGCCACTGTTCACTCCTGAGTTCCTATTAAAATTGCTCACAGCTCTATTGCTGTATCATTTATTAATATAGTCTTGTTGATACTGGTGTATTTCTATAAAGGTTACTCAGTTATTAGTTAATTAAATCACAAAGTTCCATTTTCTGTAGATCCAAATTATTTTTCTAATCTCAACTCCATGTTTCTTGGCTTGTAGACACAAAATGCTGTAAAACAAAAGCAAATAGCAATGTAGGAGAGTTTATGGTCTCCATCTAGTTTTACATTACCTCTTTTCCTGTTAGCTTCTGCAAATCTGTTGACTAAACCCAAACCACTGAATAACCCAATAACCTGTATTGCACTTGTAATGTGCCTGCTTATTTTAATGCTGCAGTCTCTGGGTGTTTTATACAGAATTATGTGCCTTTGCCTTCAGCAGTTTCCTCCTTCCATCCTTAATATAATTAGAATAAAATATATATTCCTAAACAGGTCCTTTGAAGAAGGAAGCAGTAAGACAGTTTTCATGAGGCATTTGGTTCACAGTACTGTGATGTACTGAAAAAACCTCACAGTAAAATAAAAGCTGTCTGAGGAGGTATGGATAGAAAAGCAAATTTTTTTTTTTTAAAAGGAAAAGAAAACAAAGATCAGTTGCATCGAAGAAGCAGTCATGGATTTGCATGAATCTGTTAAGACTAAACTGAATAGCGCATTGGAGAATATGCCACGGAGAACAAGTTTGCACTGGAAAGACAATAGATTTGATGATCTAATAAGTCTCATACATCTGAATTGTATAATTTCACCCCCAATAGAACCTCATCCTCTTTGTACTTGCTGTTCAGCAGAGTGGTAATTATTGCTAACAATGTGTCTTCTTTCTCTGATTTTCAGTGTGCAAATTATGGTGCAAATGTATTCATCATTTAAAAATATGCTGAGCACTTCCACAGATGGGGTTTTGACAAGAGCAAATGTAGTTGTTTCTTAAATGTTCAAACTTAAAGCTCGCTAGGGAGACAGAGATAGACACCTCCTATTCTGCATCAGAGATAAGTGGGAAATATGTTACTCTGAAAACACCTAAGCAGACTGACGAGCGGCTTTCAGCAATTACATCATCACAAGACATGTATTTCCCCCACTGGAAGGGTGTCCCTCAAAATGTTTCACACTTCAGTCTCGATGGGTACCCTTGCTTAATCCAAATAAATGGCCAGATCCCAGAAAACTGAGATGTAGTTTCACAGTTATGTTTTGCTTTTTGTCTTTCTTTTCAGATTGCAGTAAATATCTGAAGAATTAACTCTTTTTTAAAATTAAACAATTCTGCTGTTTACCTTACAACAGCACTAAGCAGGAGGGACATCACAAAAGACAATGTAGAAAATCCCCAAAGAGTTTTACATGCCTGTTCCTTTTAAATGCCATGCATGGACACCAACAAGTGACAGTGCACTGTACATGATACAACCCTGCATGTTCCTGACTGCCATCTGTTGGCACACCCTCCAAAAGCTGCTTACAGGTATGCAGGTGGGCACAGCTGTTTGACCAAGCTTCAGAGCTTCAGTTCCCACTGGAGGATTTTTATTTTTTCTTACAAGGAACCTGAGAAGGAAAGACATTAAGTCAAATTCATGAAAGTGAACAATAATACAATGTATAAAAATTTAACCACAGTTTTTAGAATGTTGGGGAATTATTTATAAAATTCTTCTACTGAGAAGCAGCCGCTCGCAGCTATGACATCAAGTGAATGAATGAGTGAAACACCTCTTCCTTGGATTCCAGATTACTGGGGAGCAAATGTAACTATGAAAGCTCTGAAGCAATACAGGGGAGTGGAATTGTTCTGATGGGGGAAAAAAACATCCAAACAAAACAAGTGCACTTAACGTGATACAGAGAAAGATGAGAGTCAGACTCATTGTTTCCTTAAAGCTTTTACTTTGCTTAGGCTGGTGGTGCTGAGATGTTAGCGAGTGCCAGGGCACAGTTTCTTCGGTTTGACTGATGGTTCAAATCTCTTCCTGTGTTTTTGACACCTCCCGCATAATTCACATTCATTCTGACCATGAAGGGTATGTAGTACTGGTTCAAGCTGTTGTCTGCCTAGGAGCAAAACATTTTTACCAAATTTGAGTTGGCTGCAAGGAAGGAAATTTTTTGCTATTGCATATCACTAAGAGAATGAAAATATAAGCAAAAGGTTGTATTGAGAGTGATTCTAAATGCTGTTTGAAAGGAATATAGTGGACACTGACTGAAATTCGGTATTGCGGTTCAAGTAAGAAAGGTTCTTCATGAGATACTAACTGTAATTTGAATGCTGGGTTTGATTTGCTTTTTATTTTCCATTTCAGAAAGTTCTAAATTACAGAATGCTGGGCGCAAGCAGTCAGTTTCCAGAAGCCTGAAGCACCTTTTCCATTCATCGAACAAGTTTGTGAAGACTCTGAAACGGTTTGTCACTCCTTGTATCTCCCAAACATTCTGAACCTTAGCTAGCAGTTGTGACTCCCATACTAAAAAGCACATTAGAAATACTGTAAAGATTCTACTACCAAAGAAACGGTATCCATCAGAGTGAACCTGATAAAATCATGTACATGTAAGACCAGTGCAAGTGACAGGAAAACAGTGCTCTAGTTCTTACTGAAATCATCAGAAGCTTTTCATTGTTACTGTTGGAAATGTATTTGGACTGTAACAGAGTGAAATATTCTGTGAAAACATGAAGTGCTGTTACAGAGATATTTTGAAAGCACCACTTCTCTCGCTGCTCAGTAATGAAACAAATATTTATTTCCTTTGTAGTATAAAATACAGGGCTCAGATAACAAGTTTTAATAGTCCACTGGCAACAGGCACACATCAAGAATTCTCTAACATCTCTAGTGAAGTTTGCAACCCAGTGTGACCCAAACAGTCCTCAGCCTTGATAATTTGTTTTAGTAAATGGAAGTTGCCTAGCCTGGATTATTTCTTCTTTCCTTGCCAGGAGTGTTCAGTTTGCTTTTTCTTCTTTGTATTTTGATAAGAGTTTGATTCTTTCAGAAGAGCTCTCCAGAGTCTTTAAATTCCCCAAGGAACTTCTTAATGTATGTAACTAATTGGAAGGGTAAATATTGAAAGGCATGATCTCTATAAACAGTTTTGCAGATATCCTGCCAAATTACACTCAATTACGCTAGTGCAAAGCCATAATAACCCACCTAATTTCTATTGAGTTCAGATTTACTCTGAACCAAATGAGGGCAGAACCAAGCCTATTAATGATAAAAAGTTTTGGTAAAATTTCTGATTTCTAAAGGGCATAAAGCCGCCATTGTGTACTGTTTACTCTGGCCAAATTCTTACTACAACTGATGTCAGTGGCTTGCTGAGATTCGTAATTTCTTATATCCCTGTAGTTTCACATCACCTGAAGTGATAGGCCTTCAAATATTTTTCAGAATTCACCACCTCAAGTTGCATGATCTATATAGCACAGAAGTTAAGACCAGATGCTTCAATTTATCTCCTCAGAACTAACACCTCTGATTCTTTGACTACCATTTGGCATGAACGTGAATAGACATGAATGGTGTTTGACAATGTTTCCTTCTTTCTCTAGGGGACTCTACTTATCTGTTATATTTTTTTACAAAGACAATTTATTAGTAACCAATGAAGATCAAATCCCAATTGTGGAAATTGATGACTGTCACAGTAGCTCAGTTACTCAGGATTTCCTGTGGTTCACGAAGGTAACGGCAGCCTAATTTCATATACTGCTTATACAGACTTGTGAATACCAATGCATAGGCCACAGCTCTTAATTCTGAATGTGTGGAATGCCATCATTTAAAAGCTAAATGATGAAGGGCTTTACCCTTCGCTTATGTTAAAACACAGTTATCACAAACCATTTATAGGGGTTAAATTCTGACTGGATTGCTGAGAGTAGCACAATTAGCTCTTTTAAATGAATGCTCCTACATAAATAATTGCTACTTGCACACATAAAGGTTTTGCGATCATTTAGAGGAAATGTCTAAAGCAATAACCAGAAGTTTCCAAGTTGGCGTTATGGTTATGCCACCATTTGAGCTGTGCACTATTTTTTATACTCCAAAATTTTTTATACTGTGAAGAGTAAATCAATTTTACACAATAGTCCAAAAAGCAATTGAAAAAGGAGTATGATGTTTACAGGGCAGCTTCTGTGTCTGATTCAACATCTGTTTCATGATTATCTAAGTAACTCATTGCAATCCGCAGAAACTCAAAATGAGCAAATATACTAATCTTTCCAAGTCCAAAATGCTTTCATTTCTGCTTTTGTAAATGCTGATAACAAGGCCTGATTGAGCTGAATATATTTTTGCAGTTGTCCTGTATGTGGGATGATATCAGATGGCTGAGGCAGAATATGTCTATATCTGTGTCCTCATCAACAACACTTCAAGCCCGGCAAAAGATGCTCTCAGCAGCAGCACAGCTACAGGTTGGTTGCATTGCATATTTCTAGCTATTAACTTTGAGCCTTTCCAATCTCTAAGGGACAGTACTGCCAGATGTCCTATGGTTCACCACTCCCCACTGGCCTGTTCTTTGGAGCAGCATTATCATCTACAATGACATGAGCTACCAAGCCTCTCTTGCCAGCTGGAAACAAGGAGTTACACTAAACGTAAAGAGTAGGAAAAAGAAAGGAAAAATTGTGACAAGCAAAGAAATTAACAGATACAAACTAGTGAATAATGACCACAGATAAGCCTGTGGGTTTTTAGATTTGGAATTCAAGAGTTATAATCCTACTATTCTCTGCTCAAAAACTTCTTAGAAGGCCAGTTCATTATGAATTATTAATATATGTATGAAGCATTTAAACTCAGGGTGAGATTTAACCTTGCCTTGTGCTATATGGGAACCAGCAGCAGTAGGTAGCTTCTGTCCCCAACAGGAAGGATAAGTAGATGACTGAAGGTGCCAAAACAGTACTCTTGATTTGCCCACACTTACAAACAGCTCAAGTACAGCTCTGAGGGCAGAACTGCACCGTTTGGCAAATAGGATGACTATCCTATTGTGGATTTTCAGCAGGGGGGAGGTAGAAATCTTTATTTTAGTTCTTAATTGAGCTGGCAAAATTTTTAAGGTGAAATGTACCTTTGTGTAGAGAATGAGTCAGTGACCTAGTCAAATCTTTAAACCCAGTGGTGCACAGGTCTTGTGCTGAGCCCTCAGCCCAGTGGAAAGGACAGCAGTGCTACATGCACTATTCATATCATGCTCTTAAGGCATAGCAGTGACTCTCTGGATGGTTCCATTCCAACCTGTGCTACAGAATCAACCTGAGTGGTACTGAAGAGGCCACTTAATCTTTCTGTGTCTTGGACCACTATTTGTTATGCAAATAGTAATTACACTCTCTCCAGCAGAACGTTCTGACCTTTATGGTAAATCTATTGAAGAATGGGTTTCATGGTAACATGAAACCTCTAGCTGAAGGCACACATTTTCATTAAATATTTCCTTTTGTGGGAAAATATATTCCCAAAAAGAAGCGGGCATGATTCTTACACAAAGTGTATCCAGGCCTCATTTTCTTCTACCTTCTGTTTGAATGAAGCCAACAAAACTTTCCAGCAAAATCCATGGTACAATCATGGAATTAATGAAGATCTTAATATTTCTTGGCTCAGGTATCAGCCATGCTGCCATCCCTCTTGTTATTGCCAGGCAATGCAATAAGCTAGGGTTTATAGCAGCCCTGAGAGCCAGGTACTTTGTGGCCATTATTAAGAACATCCTCCTGGGGTTTGTTTTACATCTTTCGGCAAAGAACTCTGGACAGGAGAGTAGCCTTCCTGGGCAACCACCTGTCCTGACTGATTTCCCCGAAGTATCCTGAAATATATGGAATGCCAGTCTGCAGTACCTTTATTGGAGGACCACCTGTGTTAAGCAGCAGCTGCTTGTCAGTCCTTTGAGCTGTCAGTAGAAGAAGTTTGAACTGTGTCTGCTGAATGTTCCCTCTGGTGTGTTTAGCTCAGCTTAGGTAGCACATATTCCTTTGGCTAGCTCAGTTTCCCCTGCTCTGTGCAGTCTGCCTTTAACAGAGCATTGCTAGTATGCAGGGACTGCACTTTGAGGTAATCAAGATTCCTAATACATTATATTATTATTTGCTACTGGAGATGTTAAGAGCAGAGCTTGAAACACAGACATACAACAAATGCGTCCGGGTGGTATATTGCTCTGTTGAATTTCTGGCAAATTTATTGTCTCTAACATTTGTTCCATTAGCTTGGTCCCCTGATGAAGTCAGGGATTGTCACTGATCTGCCAACCTCTAACAGTGTGTGGCCTAATGAGATCCACCAATGGAAGGATCTCCATAAAGTTTATACGGTTGAATAGATTTTATTGAGGCAGTTAATAGACTGACTCTGCAGGAATTTAGGATGGAATGGAAAAGATCAGTGACAACACAGCTGCTAAGGGACTAGAAAACAAAACACAAGTGATGGGGTGCCAAGCTATGCAGACACAAAACTTTTTTGGTATGCGAATTAGTCACATATTCATAGTAGTAGGTGCCACCATTCTCTCTGCTGGAATGCCATTCAGAATATACAGCCAGTGACAGCCCAGAACTGTTTGATTCCATCTAGGCACATTCATATGTTGCAGTGATTAATATGGCAGCTAGATGGGTAACATCTACCTGCAGGGATTGCTCCTGCTGTGGACACACAGATTAATACAAACTGTATGCTGAAGACACCCAGCACTACTCAGTGATGGAGGCTGACTTCAAAAGGCAGAACAGTTAAAATAAGAGGGAAGACACTATACAGCAGTATGCCCTGGAGAGGGATACAAAAATGCTAGAATAGCCACATGAGGGGCAATCACTCTGCTGACTAGAGTTTGTAAACAATTTAATAATACAGTTTATAAGTAAATATGGCCTAATAAGTACAGATAAATAATTTCAGGACAATCTATCCATTAAGAACGTCATTAGTTAATATAAAGCACTTCACTAAACATAAAATGTACTGCCCTATATATTCAAGTTTTCATTTTAAACTACCCCCATTCCTATCCGGTTTACCGTAGATCTCTTGAAAAGTCACAAAGTAAAGGGCATATTTTAAATGTTAGGCATTTTTCTTTAAGACATCTGGGAATCTCTTCAGTGGCTGGTCACTGGACTGAGTGTGTTTGCACCTATGAGCAGATGCTTTACTGTGTGAGGAAAGAGATTTTGACCAAAATATGTATTTTATGTGGAGTTTTTTAAAATTACTTTTCTTTAATCCTCACATATTTTCCTGGAGAGCTTTCCCCTGGTAGTTTGTTAGCTTCTGCCAGTTTTGTTGAGCACATTCTTGGTATCTGAAGTAAAAGGAAAAGGGTCTCTTCAAATTTTTCTGTGTTCCATCACAAACACACTCTAGGTCCAGAATTATTTACACTCAACATAGATATGAGGAGCTCTTGCTTTTGTTGATGAAACCAATCTGAATAATTTTAAAAGAGAACAAAAAATGGAGATTATACTTAATGACCCTAATAGACATTTGAAGTGTCCATTATGAATGATTTGGGGATAGAGGAAGAATTTTTTATCATCTCTGATACTTGGCTATGGGGAGGTTAAGATAACTCTTCAGTAAGTACAAATCAGAAAGGCTTCACTGATATCAAAGGAATCACCACTGGACCAGCACTAAAAATTGCATCCTTTCGCTTTCCATGACTGGGGAAAAATAGCAAGTTCTGTCCAAACAAGTGAACTACTTTGCAGTGTTTCCTTTTAGAAAGGCACTGGCTGGAATAGTCTTTCTTATGTTCTCCACTAAACAATGTACTAAAGGCTGCCACATCGGAGGATCCACAACTCAATCCACAAACACAACCTGGGGAAAGCTTTTCCACTTGCCACTGAATGAGACGACTGCAGGACAAGGGTGTGTGAAATGCTGTGTGCTTAGCTTGTATTGAAGTCACTAGGACCCATGTCAGTGAGCACAAAGTTAAGTTTCAAAAAATATCAGCCTCCTGCTAAGTGATAAATAACCTTCATTTTATAAATTGCTTGTTTTCTAGAATTTGCTGGGAACTCACAACTTAGGCAGAGTTTTTTATGAGCCAATCAAGGATCGACATGGCAATATGTTGATAGTTACTATAAGAGAAGTGGAGAGTCTTTATTCATTTTTTAATGGCAAATGGATGCAGGTATCCAAACTACAAAGCCAGAGGAAATCCCTTTCAACTCCAGAGGAGCCAACAGCATTAGACATCTTGCTTATAACAATCCAGGTATTACTTTGCTTCTCTTACTGTATGTTATTTGCTTTTGTAAAGCCTGTGCCAGAGCCTTGATTTTTGGAAGAGTCTTGTAGAAATTTAGGCCTTAATCCAGTGCCCAATAAAATTAATGGCAAGGCTCCCATTGAAAGCAAAGACTTATATTACTTCCAGTGGGTCTGGGATCAGATCCTTAATATGTAAAATATCCATGAGATTCTGAAGAAATTACTTCAAAGTCCTAACAGAGAATAATAGTTTCTATCAGTTTCGGGAAACCGTGCTGTAGAACTCTGTAGCAAGGGATATAAAAACCTTTAAAATTCTCTGGGATGTCCTTAAGCACCTATGCAGACACTTACAATTTCTATTCTCTGTAAGAGTTTTCCATCCAAACTTGAACATTAAAACTGGGTTTAAAAACCTTACTCTTCTACTTAATAAACTAGTTCTGCAGAGTTCAGAGTTCCTTGGAGCCTGGTATAGCTGCTAAAGAATTCTTTATTGACCATAACCCTCCTCTAATTTCTGCATAACATACCCTTAGACTTCACAATTAGAAAAATACCAAGGTAAGGGTTGGTTTTAGAAGTTGCTTTGCATTATCAGTTCAGTTAACACCACAGAGATCCATGGGTTTTCAGCCCTTCAAGAATCAGGGTATCTGTAAACTCATGTTAAACATAGATAGTTCACATAAAGATAAATCCATGTTTTCTGCAGGCCATGGCAACCTATTTCTCACAAAACATCAGGAGCCAATCTCTCTAAAATTTAGTTGCCTCGTTACCTGAAATACTACAAGACTATTACATTGGTTTAGTCCCTTCTTCAACCCCCTCAACTAGACGATGGCTGCTGTGAGGCACTGTCTTGAGTAGAGACTGTGCTTCTCGTACCGGAAACTGACAGGCAATCAAAATATACATTACCAGGTTTTAGGAACGTTAAAAAATTTCCAAAAGACAATAAAACTTACCTGATCTATGTTAGATTTAATGTATTAAAATGTGTTAAAGGTGTAGAAAAATGTCAATCTGGGCAAAAGTTTTATATTAGGAAACGCAAAATACAGGCCTGATCAGATTTCCACAGAGTTCCTAGTGGAAAAAATGTTCCCCTAATGGTTTACACATTCCTATCTAATGCCCACCCTTTCTTCTATTACTTGCTTAATCATCGAATGGGTATTTCGTTCATGAAGTGCTTGTGAAAATGAGGGTGTAATTGCATCAGTCAGGGCCAAGCATAGCACTGGCAGATAATTTGATGGTTCCAAAAGTAAAGGCATAAGGCCAGGTGTCTTAATCCTCACCCACTGCAGAAGCACACGTTTCTCAGGATGGCAGCAGACATCATTTTTAGGGGAGTTTTGGGGGACTGCTGTACTTAGCCTTAAAAATGTCTCCTGGCAAATACGCCATCACTATTAATGCCTTCTGAGCACTAATTGTCAATAAAGATATTTGTTCAGAAAACACAGCCATTAATTAAATTTTGCAATCCACCAACCCCCATGCTCATAGAGATCCTTCTGCGGACAGCAGGTGATACAGAGAGGGTTTTTGAGAGATGTAGGCTGGCACTCCCCAGGGATTGCTTTGGTGATGGTCCTGGCTTATGCAGCCTCTCTCTCCCACCTTCCCCAAGTGACAGCTTTTCCCAGTGCTCCTCTGCTCCATCTGTGTAGCTACATACCAAATGTGAACAGGGAATTGCTTTGGCTGAAAAATTACTGCTTTTTCTCCTGAGTTGGTTTTCAGCTGAATCGGTTCCCTGACCCAGCTCAGGAATGATCTGACAGGAATGTGGAGGTGGGTCTTATTTAAGCTAAGTACTACAGTTGTGGAAGATTGAAACCCCTCCATGACATGGAGAGCTTAGAGAACTTGTGTATGGCTTTAAATAAGAAATTGTCTTAGTGCATCCAAACTACCAGATTATTTATATGCTGAAGTATGTGCTTAAATGCTTTGCGAATTGGGAACACTGTTGAAACAAAATGATGGCTGTAAAAATATTTGTTGCTTTTTGATCCCAAACTCTTCCGCTTACAAGGGGGAAAAAAAAAAAGGAGATTTTTATGTAGGACTCTTTCTCTTAAAACAGGACATACTTTCCTATCACAAACGAAGTCAGCAACGCCTGCCTCCCGGCTTGTATCTGGGTTACCTTAAACTCTGCAGTTCTGTGGATCAAATCAAAGTGCTTGTGTTGCAAAAGTTGCCTAATGTCCTGTGTCATGTTAAAATCCGAGACAACAGCAATGTCTCCAAGTAAGTGAGTATGTACATATTTACACACAGATCTGCAGAGAGAGAACATTTGGTTTGAAATGACTTATCAAATTTAAATGCTAAGGCAGTTTACCATTGCAAAATTGTAGGTGCCAGCAAAGCCTAGCTCAGGTGTCAGCCCTCAGAGATCAGCACTGACCTGAAGAGGTGTCTGGGGCTGTCCCCAGCAATCTGAAGACCTATCCAGAACACATGCCTATGAGCCTGTTGGTTTCTAAGGGCTGTGTCCTGTGGTCACTCAAATTCTGCAAAGTATCAGTGTCACCCTTTTTGTTGATTTTCACTGATCATGAGTTGTCTGTGATTTTTCTATGTATTCTCCTGTGTAATACCTGGTCTCTCACTATAATCCACAGCAAACACACAGCAGCTGAAAACACATATTTAGACAAATGCTATTAGCTGTTGAAGTGCTGTGCTCTAGGAAAGTCATCTTCCCCTTTGTCCATTGCTTCCTTTACCTATTAGGCAAGTGCACATATTAGTACTGCCTAGTGCTCATCCAGTGGGCAGCATCTTTCATTGGCTTTTATTTGTAGCTTTTTAATGCCCCATCATTTCAGCATCCAACTGATAATTTTGCATGAGGAAAAAGGAATTGGATATCTATATGGATGAAAAAGATATCCAGAAGGCAGTAGGAAATACTAACAAAAATTTTGGAAGGAAGATAAATCCCAGTGCTTCAGAGTTTATAATAATCTCTGACTCTTCAATCTGGTCTTTCCTTAGGAGCAAATTGTACCACATCTCTTACACGTCTTGTAGTGGGGTTTCCTGGACTTTTTTTTCTTGAATGTTTGGTGCTGGCTGCTTTTCAAGCCTGAATACTGGGCAGGGTGTATTAAGGATTTGATCCAGAAAGATAATAAAGATATTTTTCCAAAAAAGATATTTATTGGGTCTAGAATGGATATGTGTCGAGCAAACTGAGACGTTCTTTGGCTCCACTGAGTAGAAAAGTGTCCGCCACAGAAGTGAAACTTCCTGCTAATTGTCACTGTAGTCATTTCCAATCCATGTTTTTTAAAATATTGTGGTAGATAGAGAATGAAGTATGTGAGAAGGAAAACAAGGAGTGAGGAGCCTTAGTGAAATATTTCAAAGACAGATGGACTTCCACAGGTTTGCAAGGAATGTTCAGCCTGATGTATGGACATGTGCTAGAAAAATTAAACTTTTCAGAGTTTGGTTTTTAACAATAAACAATCAAAATTGCACAAGTTTGGAACCCTTTGCTGTATGAGGATTAAACTATCAACAGATCCCAAATGCACATACACTGAATTCCTGCTTGTGCACTGAACTTTTGTTATATTTCTAATTTTAACTTGACTCAACATACAGAGATGAGTGGGAATGGATCCAAACACTTTCTGGCTTGGAATCTGTGGAAAGTATGGATCATACTTCAGACTGCCCTACTCAATTGTTCTTGTATGAGCTCCAGATGGCAGTGAAAGCTCTCCTTAAACAGATCAATCTACCTCTGCATCAGGTACTTTCCTTTGTGGTATTTATCACCTTTTTGAAAAGCGATTCTTAAGAATACAACTAATAGCTACAAACCTTGCAACTTGCAAGTGGGGATGAAATGTTACGGTTGCAAGAAAAGTAAAGCAAAGAAGTTTTGTATTCCATTATTCTAAGTGAGTGCATGTGTGGAACATCTCCAATAAAGCAGTTATTTTCCTGGATATTTGAACATACAATAATTAAGAGACAGATTTTCAAGTATCTCCCATCTTTGCAACTGTTAGTGTATATGTGCAGCTTCTGGCAGGTGCAAATAAGCAATTTTGCACAAAACTGGTAGTTGTGAGCACCTTTACCCAGCTGGCAAAGCAAAACAGGTATTTTTCCAAGCAAACAAGGCAACTGAGTGTTCTTTTGGAGGTCATAGTGAGGGTCTATGAAAGGCCTACAGAAGATATTTTGCTTTGCTATTTTACACATAGACAAATGTAGCACTTCTAAAACTCATAGTTCCAGACCTCCAGATTTCTGTGGGTGAGGAGAGGTATCTGGCTCCTGGCTTTACATTTAGGTACAAAAAAAGCATATGTGAATAAATAAAGTCAGGGGGATAATCTAAGATGTGAAAGATCCATGAAAAAATAAGCTAAGGAGTTTGTTTCTTGTTTACATGAATTCCATTTTATTTTGGACTACAAGGGCAAAGAGGGCTTAAAGTAGAAGTAAATCATCTTTATATTCACTTCAAGGTCGGTTTTTGCAGCTAGAAAGACATGGCCCTAAAATAAATTAATCTGGTTCTACATTTCTTGATTTTGAAAGGTTTAGGCTTTACTTTTCAAAGGGAATCCATCAGCGCTGCGCCTTCTTCCCTGGGAAGAGCCAAGTAAGGCTCAAGTAAATCCAAAATGAAGACAGATGGTGTGCTGCCTTGTGGTCAGTCACTCCAGTTCAACAGGGCTCTGGACAGGTCTCTGCGCTAGTCTATTTTCTTGGAGGTTACAGCTTTTGTGCATCTTGTTGTTTATTTATTTTTTTTAAAGCTAGGGGCTAAAATACTGACATCAACATGCAGGATGTTCCTCGGGCTGCAGTTCAGCCAAGCATTTAAGCTCATCCATCCTATGATTCTGTTGTGCATTAGAGAGAGACTTAAACATGACCATGCAGTTAAACACAGTTGCAAATGTTTTGATGACTCGGGAACAAGGTTCTATTTTAATGAATTGAATTTTTAATTCAACAGTTTATAGATTTTTATTATTTTTGTGGTAACAGTGACACTGGTGCATACCCAGGGTGAAATACAGTACTGCGCACAGCAGCTCCACAGCAGCCTCCAGCCAACTCCTGTGTATGCCATTTTCTCTTGCTGCAGCACTTGTTAAACCTTCCCAGTTCTGTGCTGAGGGAGAGCTGCATATTTCTCTTAACCAACCCTAAATTGAATCTTAAAGGTTTTTAATTGAATCCATTTTCATGTTTTCACATAATTATGCAATCATAATCTTGAAAAGCACATGGCATGTGATCATTTTCTGCCTAATAAGAAACATAAATGTTCATTTTCAGGGGGGTTGTGCCTGTGTGTGTTGTTTTAATGTGGAACATTGCAGCTTTAAATCTTTATTTTATGTAGTGACATGAACCCACATATAGCACCCCCCCCCCC
>VZTU01000311.1:0-26459 GCA_013400835.1 Zapornia atra | reverse complement strand
TCTCTATAGTTCCTTGGTAAATATGCAAGGCAGGAAGATACTCACCTCAATTCTAAATAATTGGGGTTTTATATTGTAATTCCATTTGTTTCTGCAAATATTTTAAAATTATGATTCACTGGGGATGAATTTCTACTAACCTGTTTTTTATTATCTCATTTTATACTACACCTTTTTTAATATAACACCTGCTGTGCTATTAGTCATTCCAATAACTCTTTCTCATTTTTCCCCATTGGTTTCTCAAGCTGCTTTAATACAAGATGATTTTCCTTTCTGTGCGTTCCTTTTTTGATAGTTGGGGATAATCTTGGGGTATTTGAAAAATAAAGTACCCAAGCATTGGGTAAAAATACCCAAGCATTCACAATGGAGGTTTAAATATCACAGATTGACATGACTGACACTTTTCTAGTAGTAGACCCTAATTAAAGCTGAGAAGGGATATGGACTTTCTATCAGGGTTGTGTTCATTTAGCTGTTCTTTGATCAGGTGAGAGACAGAGCACAAGAGGTGAACAGGCACAAACTAAATGTTTTGAAGATACATCTTGAAACTTTCATTATGTGTTTTATTAAATGTGATTGATGCAGTAGTTGTTCATGATTTCTGATTAGAAATAGGTCTCCTATAGGAAACTGGGTAAAATCACTTACGATACAGTGGCTGATAGTCCTGAAACATTTGAATTTTACCTTTGATTTCAGAAAGTCTGGTGAGTATTCCCCCCAACTCCCACCATGTTATCTGCATGCCCTTACAGTCAAACTAAACTTGCCAAAAGAGATGTTTTCTCTCATTTGGACACCTGATTTGGAGAAGGTAGTATGCCATGAGCACTTTAATGCTGAGTTAATGATTAAATGCTCCTTTTTATGTACTTATTAGTGCTATTTCAAATACCCCGTTACTGACATCTAAGGTATAGTCCTGAGCAACCTGATCTAGTAAAGATGTCCCTGATTTTACTACAGGGCGGTGGGACTAGATGACCTTTAAAGGTCCCTTTGAACCTAACATATTCTATGATTTCATTAAGAGTGCAGTGTCTAGCAGGATGATATAACTGAACATATATTTTATGTTTTTCTCTTTGTTAAGAAAAAGTATTTTTAAGTGAATTGTATTCTTATTGAAGTGTAAATGAGGAAATGAATCTCAAATCCAACTATGTTGATTCACTTAAAATTCATCATTACCTTGATCTCTCAAGTCTCCAGCTGATCAGTAAAATTTTTTGAAATCTTTGGGCTTTCTTGAGCTTGATACTCAATTGCAATACCCTTAATGTGTACTTGTTCATTGCTGTTACTTCTGCTTTAGCTGAAGAAGTGGAGATGACAGATATTCTTAGACTGCGATCTTTAAAACACATGTGCTTTTATTTGGGTCTTGGGTTCTCTTGGTAGAGTAGGTATTTAGAGTTATCTCATACTTACACATAAGCTGTTTATGCTTTCAGTGGGTTTGTTACAGACAGCATTTAGGTGTCCCATAGCTGTATTTCTGAATCGGGCCTTGATTTCTGAAAGCTAACATGGGATCTCCTGTTAGAGAGGGATGGGAACATCTCTGTCTACCTCTGTTTCTTCCTAGTATAAAGAGGTTTCATTTTTGGTATTCAATAAATAATATATTTATATAATTTTCAAATTGTATTTTAAAAGTTTTAAGGAAAAATTTGTAGACTTGTAATATTGAAGGATACTACCTTAGAAAAAGCCCACCATCCCTATTGTCCTCATGTGTTGCCCATATTTTACAGATGGGGAACCATATCAATGATGAAAAAGATTATAATTTTTTTTTTTGAGGTCACATTGGATGTTTAGTGGGGTTACAAAGGTCCCCTTGTTCCCAGTGCAATGCTGTTTAGCTCAAGTCTTGCTTTTTTACTTTTGTTCTGTCTCTATTTGTCAGAGAAGAGCTGCTGTGATCATAGTCTCTATGAAGAGAACTTCATAGAAGTGTGCCTTTCATGGAGAAAAAAAAATTGTACAAATATATTTAAATCTTGTGTTATCTGTTTTTAAGACTGAAACCCTTTATTTTTTTAGCTTTTCCCCTTAGGCAGTCAACACATTAGTGTGATAAATACTGTATAGCTTTTAATGCTAGTCCTTGTTGATTCACAGTAGATATGAGCAGGTTGTAAAGGGATATCCCTGGTGATAATAAACAAAAAAGTATTAAAAAACACCCTAAACAAACAAATACATAAGCAGCTCCTTTCCAGTGCTCCACTAAAGCTATTGTAAATTAAGAAAGTGCTTATATATTTTGACAAGTTTACACTGTATTCAAAGAAGGTAGCTTTGGTGAATCCTCATGAGAAATATAAAGCGATATCTTACCTGGATGTACCCGGGAAGTCCATCCCTTATTTTGTATCTGATTTCTGCAATAGATCAAAAGCAGAATTTGGATAGTTCAGGAGATTGATAACTTATTTGGCATTTCATATTGTGATGAAAGGTCTTTTGGTTTCACGGTGTGTTTTAGCAAACACATTTTATTCATTAGGATTCTGCTCCCAGTGTAGTAAGTGCAGAAGTGTCCTGCTCTGACTATATTATTGATGCTGTTGTAAGCTGTTGATTATATCAACTGAATATTTGGCTCTTATTTTCTACTGATCCAAAGTCATACAGAAAATATAGACAGTTCCAAGAGAGCATAAGCTTCCAACAAGAAAAAAAAAAAAAAGCACTCTACATTTTGAGGTCTCTTTTTCACCTTTCTAATGGAATACTTTAAGGAAAAAGAAGAGGGGTTATCTATGTGCATGACGTGTCAAACAACTAACAAAGAACAATGTTTCTTATGCAGAATTATAGACAGAGGGCTTCTGATTATCCCTTCTTAAATCTTTACACTTGGTACTCTGGAGCTTTATTCTTACAGCCTTTCTTCATTCTAATTTTAATTCTTTTGAAAGATCTGGGTTAGTCCAAGGCTTTGAGAATATGTGACTACATTCTCCTGCTGATGCTGGTGTTCACTGTTCTCTAAGGTCCCTGTTTTTGGAATTTGGAGGAATTTAGACGATACTGTAGTAACCTTTTTAATCACAGGCAGTCCTCTTGATGGAATGCTTTTTTCTGTGCTTATTACAGTCTGTTTTCAAAGAACTACTGTTGATTGACAATCTGTATTCTTTTTGACAGAATTATTTCAAGCACAGTTTAGTATATGGCCTTGGAATTGCAGCACTTACTTTTTAGAATTACCTTCTTTCTGTGTGCTTTCAACTTTGTATAGTTTCTTTATCCCATAAGATACTGAGGGCAAAATATTAGCTTTTTACATCAACTGAAATACCCTCAGGTTGTGCTAACAAGTCCTAGAGAGGAAAAAGTACCTGACACTTAAACTGAGACAAAACTTCTATTTACAATCTATCTTCCACTGAGCCACCTTTGAGGGACTGCCGGTCTACCTGCGTCCAGGACACACATCAGAGGTGAAAATACCTCCCTCACCAGGAACTTGTTAATATTAATCGTGAATTCATGACACAGGGGATGCAATACTCTGGTATCACTGCTTCCTATGCACCCAGCCAGATCTCATTCATCTCAGTGGAAATATTTCCACAGGTTTTGGTTAGGGTTGGATCAAACTGGAACGTAAAGGGAGAACTAAAGTCTTTGCAGTACTGTGACTGGGTGTCTTTACTCAAATGTTCGTGTTTATATCAGCAGTGTATCATGTACAGGATTATTCCTGTAAGAAGTAAGCACGTTTTCTGATCTATTTTAGTGTATTTCCCCATAATAAGCTGCTGAGAGCAGTTGAAACCATACCAATGGAAACGTGTTTGGTCCTGAGAGATAAACCAGTGTCTGGCACTTCAATGCGAAGATAATAAGCTCCATGATTATTAAAAATGCGCTTTTTACTAGTTTAGAAGAAAGCCAAGAGTGAGATTGTTTACTCATGAGAATATCTCTTGTTTGCAAGGGGATGTGAGCAGTGCCTCTTAAAAGTAATACCTTCCTCTTTCTCTTTATTTACTGTGTCTTTGCTTTTTCTTCCTTAGTTTATTGATCTGTTTTTGCCTAAATTGATCCCAGAGGTTATAGATCAGCCCTCTAGAAAGTCTTCTTGATAAATGTGGAAATTGGGAATACACTTTACAGTGGGTATTTGGTGAATTTGTCTGCTTAAAATGTGTGCAAAAGTTGTAGGGGTAGAATTTGAATGTGATCTTCAAAATATCTCATTATACCATGGGAGTGAACTGGTTTAGAGAAGCCAGCACAAGATCTGCTCACCTGGACAAATTGGATAGCAAGGCAGAGCAGCGGCCTTCATACCTGGTTAGTAATGTTTCAATCTCCATGTACTGCATATTGGTTATAGAACAGTGTATTAATTAGAGAAACCTCTGATGTTTTCTCAATACTAGAAGTTTCTTAAAACCCTTATTTTTTTTGTTATTTTTCCTTTTCCAAAGACAGAATTAAATTGGACATTTTTAAAAAAATGATTTAGCAAGAAAGATAATTAAAAATTTAAAAATCTTTAGTGCTTCCCAATGCAATTAGCACATTAATATGTAATTTCTCGGCTGTTTTCCCTTAAATTATCACTATGTTATGCCTGGTTTAGATGAAGCCATTGCACCTGCCCGAGATCCATTCTTATTACCGAGCTGATTGGACCATTAACTTTACACTGACTCAGATATCATTTTGTCTTCAATCAGCCTTTTTGTAAATGTCTTGGTTCGTTCACAAGTAAGGATTTCTGTGATTCATCAGCTTATCTCACTAATTTATTGCATTTAACCCTGTGGTGCCACAGAGGGTGCTTAGGTTGTGAGTGGTTTGTGCCCCAGACTTTTGTATTGCTGCCCCATCCTTGCTGGAGAAGAGGATTTTGCCAGTGAGCCGTGCTTAGGTTTTTTGCCACAGGCAATTTCTTCCTTCAAAATAGTACATAAATAAAATATTTGTTCACGCTTCTCTCAGAGCGAAGCATACAGAGGAAAATGTTTACTCACTTATGCAGAAAGTGATATCTGTTGCAAAGAGTAAATCCTCATTTTCATATTTAATGAAGCCATAATCAATGGTAATGGATGAAGATTGCATTAAAGAAATCTTAATGTTCCTCTCAAGGGAAAGTAATTTTACTGGAAACAAGCTAGTTAATCACACTCAGAAAAACTATATATGTTTTATTATACAGGCAGGTTTTCCAAGGACAAAGTAGGAAATGTAACGGAAACATTAGTCAATTTTCATCTTCAGAAATTTATCACATATGGCATTATGTAGATTTTCTCTCTGAAACACACAGCACTAGTCTTGTTTAAGTTTACAAACAATAAAAGGCTGACATTAATAAAATATTTATTTCTGCCCTATGCTGTGTGATTTTCATGCAGATGCAGTTAAATTTCCCCATCAAATGGGTCTTGAAGAGCTAAACAGGAGGAGTACAAAGAGCGGTAGTCAGTCAAATATTTCCCTCAGCTTGTGTTACATATTTACATCAAAATTTAACTTCAGAGGTTTTATCCACAGAACCTTCATAGGGGTCTATGCAGTGTGATGTTCACATGCATACCAAAATCTTCAGTGTGTAGGGGAAATGCAGATCAACAATTTGGCCTGATGGCTGTTTGGCAGGGCTCCCTTCATCCCACTGACTGAAGGACTCGTGCTGAGGGACAACCGCCTTGATCACGGGCTGGGTAGGAAGAGTCTTGCAGTTAAGCACTCTTTTGTTTGGATTTGGGCTGCCAATCCCATCTTCCCTGTTGCTCAAGCATGCAATTATTTAAGGTCAATCAGAAACATCCAGAAATTATTTTACCACTGAGATTCCATTATAGGACTGAGTGACCATAGATGATACATTGTGCCTGGCTTACAGCAGAAGTACAGAACGTGTTTGGCTAAAGGCTTCAGTATAAACCTGTTTTGTACAGCAGAAGTCTCTGGCTGTGCTTATAGATACTTCTTGAACTCAGCCAAGCTCGGTGCTGTAACCGCTTCTCTGGGGATCCTGTTCCAGTGCCCACCCCCCCATTTCAATACAGAACCTCTTCCTTACATCTAGCCTAAACCTCCCCTGTCACAGCTTCATGCTGTTCCCTGGTCACCAAAGAGAGGAGATCAGTGCCTGCCCCTTTACTTCCCCTCATCAGGAAGCCACAGACCGTGATGAGGTCTCCCCTCAGCCTCCTCTGCTCCAGGCTGAACAAACCCAGGGTCGTCAGCCTCTCCTCATAAGAGGACCCTTCACCGTCCTTGTTGCCCTTCTCAAGACACTCCAATATTTTTATGTCTTTTTTTGTACGATGGTGCCCAAAACTACACACAGAACTCGAGGTGAGGCCGTCCCAGCGCAGTGTAGAGTGGATGTCTAAGGGGGTGAGTAGCGTGTGTTTGTTACGGAAAATAGGGGTTTTTTTTCATTTGTCCAACAGAATTGGGAACAGAAGATCACCTTCGGGGCACCAAGCCCTTTTGAAACGTACCTATGAAGTAGGGGACATGCAGAAAGGCTTTTCTGTTTTCAAGTTATACATATATAAACAATAGTTAAAAAAAAAAAAAGGTTTATTTACTTTGAAATTCAATGGGACTTTCAGTTCCTACACATGCTGTAGAGGACTTACCTGGTCTTGGGTTCAGAGCTGTTCAGTGAATTTAACAGCCAAGGACTCCACTCTGGAGTAGCTGTCACTGTCACATTACAAGGAATGTTTTAATGGTATAAACAGGCAATACAGAGGTAGTGAAATGCCACAAATGCAATGAATGGGACACCTGGCTGCACAGAGGTTGCTTTTGATAAGCTTTGCTTGTTCCTTTGGCTGGGGAAACGCTAAGACACATCTTCACCTCCTCCCTCATTCCTGGAAGACCTTTAGTATTAGTTTGATATAGCTGAGAAGCAAGTCCATTTCTTCTACGTTTGGAAGAAAAGCTGAATCAGCCTTTTCAGTTGATACGTTCAGAATGAGTCTCGTTTCTTATATACATTTCGTGGAGCAGTTTGTATTATGTTTACATTAGGAGAATAGATTGTTTTACAGTTTTGTAATTAAAATGCAGCTGAAAATCATTGATCTGAGAAAGAACAGTACAGAGAGAAAGAAACATGGTTTCAAGCAGAACCTGAGAATAAAACAACCTATGGTATGCTGTGAGACCGCTGCATTTCTAGCAAGTCTCAGATGATTTATAAATGCAGTACCTGTTGGTCACTGCTGTGTGCTATAGAGGGGTGGAAGGAAAATCTGGACTTAATGTCAGTAAAAACAATATCCAGTCCTGTTTAATATATTCATTGACGAGCTTGGTGAGAGAATAGCATCCATCCTCAGCAAGTGTTCTGATGATCCAAAGCTGAGAGGGGTGGCTGACAGGCAGAACACTGCGCTGCCATTCAGTGAGACCTGGGCAGGCTGGAAAGCTGGGCAGGGAGAAACCAGATGAGGTTCAACAAAAGCAAGTGTAGTCTTGCACCTGGGAAGAAATAACTGCTTGAATCAGTACAGGCTGGGGGATGACCTCCTGGAGAGGAGCTCTGCGGAGAAAGACCTGGGGGTTCTGGTAGATCACAGGTTGGCCATGAGCCACCAGTATGCCCTGGTGTCTAAGAGAGCCAATGGGATCCTGCGGTGCATCAAGAGGAGCGTGGCCAGCAGTTTGAAGGAGGTGATCCTTCCGTTCTACTCTGCTCTGGCCAGGCCCCACCTGGAGTGTTGTGTCCAGTGCTGGGCTCCCTAATATAAAAAAGACAGGGATCTCCTGGAGAGAGTCCAGAGGAGCTACGGAGATGATGAAGGGCCTGGAGCATCTCCGCTGTGAGGAAAGGCTGAGTGAGCTGGGACTGTTCAGCCCAGAGAAAAGAAGACTAAGGGGGGGGACCTTATTAATGTTTATGAATATCTTAAGAATGGGATGCAGGGGGAAATGGCCAGCCCCTTTTCAGTGGTCTGTGGAGGCAGGACAAGGGGCAATGGCTGCAAATTGACTATAGGAAGTTCCGCACCAACATGGGGACGAACTCTTACACAGTGAGGGTGAGGGAGCCCTGGGACAGGCTGCCCAGGGTGGTTTGGGGTCTCCTCTGGAGATATTCAAGACCTGTCTGGATGCCGACCTGTGCAATATGAGCTAGGGAGCCTGCTTTGGCAGGGGGTTGGACCTGATGATCTGTCAAGGTCCCTTCCAACCCCTATAATTCTTTGAATATATTGGTAATGCTTTTAAAAGGAAATGTTCATGTTCCCATATACGTAGCTTGGAGAGAACAAGAAAGGAACAGCAATATGACATAGATTTGAACTTGATGATCTACTCAGTTTTCTGACACTCTCATTTCTGTGATTCATTAGAAGTCTTTTTCAAGCTTGTGTAGTTGTGAAACAAATGGAACAAATCGGAAATGTGGAAACAAAATAAATAATGATGTGCTCATCATGTTAATATTGCTGCTGTCAGCTGTAGTAACATTTATTTAACAGTAGTTCTGCGTTGATATGAATGTATGTATAATAAAATACAGTCCATCTTTCAAAGAACTTGATCATATGTCAGCACCTCACCATTCAGAGAAAGACTTATGCATAGCAGGAGAAATGTCACTATCCTGGAAATATTTATGTGGATGGTAGCTTGCTTACTAATGTGGATTTAAATTCAGGACCTTAAAATTCTATGGTTACTTAATAGTTGAAGAAGGTTGAAACCTGCCAAAGCAATACCCCTTCAGTATACCCAAGGGCAAGAAAGATGATGACAGGTTTATTTTATGTTGGTCTTGTGCTGATAATATTTCAAGAGGTCTGTATTTCCTTCGAAAACCTCTGGCCTACCCTCTCTGCATAGGTTGTACATAGCAAAATAAACATTCTTCATTTTCTGTAGCTCTCCAGCAGTACAATGAGAGACCACTAGCCAGTTGCGCAGTATGTTAAATTGCAGTGATTCATAGAGCAGTGTGACTCTGCACGCCCCTTGAATTGATCACCATCAACAGCTTTTCATTCACTCCTTTTCTAAGTGATGAAACAGCCTCTGAAAATATGCAAGGAGAAGTAATTTTGGCTTTCAGAATTAACAGTAATAGGTTTCCTAGATGGTCTTTTTGAGTTTCCCTGCTTGTTTTTCTATTTAACTTTGTCTGTCTTGAGCATATTTCTGTAGTACCCTCACATAGGAGGGCCTGGGCATAACTATGAGGACTCTTGCTGCTAGCTTCACAGTAACTGTACTTGCTTTACCCACAGTTTTTAAGGGCACTGCTGCAGCTGTTGGAGTACTGAATCTGAATGACATTGCCGTGTCAGCATCTTTTGATGTGATATTTCCATCACAAGTATACTTGATGGATTCAGAGGTCACTTCCACGAGAAATCTAGGGCTCTTCAAGCAGCTGTTTTCTTCATGATTCCCTTTTTTGTCAATGAGTAAATAAGATCTAAAATGGATGAAGGAAGGATAATGGGCAAATCTTGTCTTCTAGCAGTGGGTGTGAGGCTGTGTCCTCTTATGAATCACCCAGGCCTGAACAGCACAACCCTATGCAAGAGTCTGCCAATGGCACCAGATGGGTAACAGGGTTTATCAGCAGAGCAAAGTTAGTGAAGTAGTTGCTAGGGTTGTGCTTCACATACATTCCTGCTCAGAATGAAACTAATTGGCCACTTTTGTCTTGTCTTTGATTTCTGTTCAAAGTTCTTTTTGTCTGCTTCACTGAGGACAGAAAGGGTAGAGATTGCAAACAAGCTGCTAGCAGAGCTTCAACCAGTCTAAACAACATCTTCAGGTGGTTAGTTGCAAGCACAAGTGTCCCCCTCTCATGATAACTCTCACTTGCTCTATTACAAAAGCATAAATCTGTTACTGATTATATGGATTCTGTTTAAATGAAAGAATTAAATAGTTCTGTCTTACAGCAGGATGCCAGGGATAATTGTACTGCAAGTCCTCATTTTGTGGTTTAAAAAAGTGTTTTGTTACTGAGTGTAGAACTTTTTATATTGCTGTAGGGAGTTCACTGATCAGGAAAACATTCCAAAATATCATAAAGGGAAATTAGACTAGCAGGAGATTATGCAAATGAAGCTGTTTTCTTACAGAGGGAGAGGGATCTTTAAATCTTCTTTTGTATAGGGTTTCTATGTTTGCTTACATGAAACAAATTGGGGGAAATCAGAACTTTTTAATCTCTCTTTAAATTCTAGTGCTGGTTAGTGGTCTGTAATTACTTATCTGTTATTATATTTAGGAATTGAAATGTTAAATAGAAATTTTATGTATACTTTCTAAAGTGCCTCCGAAGATAAAAGTCAAGGTCTTACATTTTGTAATTATTTATGGCTGGCTGCCTTACACATTTGTATATTTTCCAAATATTTGTATTGAATAAATCTTGTAAAGAATTGACATAACCATACAGCCTTTTTAATCACAAATATATATATTGTGATGTCACATTTCAGTTTCTAGGGATTTTAATGAAAGTATTTTCAGAGCAGGAGCGGAAAGGGTATTTTGTTTCTCCTGTGTCTCAACATACATAATTTTTTTCATTAGTACTAATTGCTTTTGATGCATGCAGCAAAGCATCAACAATGTGAATGCCTTATCTCTATTGATTGTGTATCTTTAATTGCCATAGTCAGATGATCAGGTAAGAGTTCAGGTCCTCACCGGTGCCTTTGGGGGAAAATATTATTTCTACTTCAGAAAATGAAATCATGAGGACCTGAATTTCTCAGAAATGTGATGGACTGTGTAATCTTCCATCTTTAAACTCACTAGTGCAAAACTATATCAATAGATCAGTGTGTCAATAGTGAAAAGTTCTGGTGCCTTAGTAGTAACTTATGTGAAATTATTTTGAGGTCCCAGTCTTGTTCCCAAAGTCTGCATCAAAAGGAATTTTTTTTTAAAAAGTAATTTGAAATTTATTAATATTCAGTAGAGTAGTTGAGGATTGTCAATGCCATGGGTGACATCGTTACTCCAACCTGTCCAGGGCACTATTGGCATGCATCAAAAAAGCATGAAAGGAAAGCTTGCAGTTCCCTTTAAATTCTGTGACTGCTTTTTCCATCTATGGGCAGTTACATTTCCTTTTATTGATGATAGAACACTAAATAAATAGGTGCCCGAAATATGAAAAGCAGAAAAGGAAGCACATGGCACTCTGTAGGAAGAATGAGCACTGGGGTAGGTGTGTTTTTCTGCAGGGCTGTGTGTGCTTATGGGATCAGTTAGCTCCTGGGCACCTTAGACATGCCCAGGAAGCAGAGCATGTGGGAAGGACACTGGCTACAGCAGCTAAGAGATGATGCTAAGGTGCTTATTTTGTGAGGGGTTCTTTTGACAGTATTTGAGTCAAGCCAAATCAGTGTGGGTAATTCAGCAGATGAAAATGTCAATGTAAAGAAGCCAACTCTGAAACTCATTTGCAATGATATAAACTGAAAGTAACTTCATTAAAATATATTTATGTATTAGTTTTTCCTGTATCTATTGTGTATATGTTAGACCAAGTATATATGTGTGTGTGTATAATATATAACATTAGCTACATTACATATTTAAATAGTACTATTCAAAATGAGATGGTGTCAAAGAAAAACACACAGGCAGTTATAATTGTACACATATTAAATTATATCTCTTTGCTTCAGAGCAATACATTTAAATAGATTCTAGTTTTAAGAATGTATGTACTGTCAGCTCTTAAAGCATTCATTTCCTTTTATGAGCCTGTAATGGTCCTGTGCTATTCTTCATAGTGTCGTTCCAATATTGAGAAGTCAAAACTTGCCAGAAATTACCACATATCCAGTATCACAGTGTCGCCACATGCAGTAACTAGGACAGAAGATAAAATGGAATTACTTTATAAAGTTTGCCTGCAAAATTGAAAGTCATCATTATACTCTGCTTCTGTATAAAAGCCTTATAAATGGTTAACCAGTTTTGAATAAATCTTTCATAAATGTTTAATTGAGGGTCAGTGGGTTGATTTTAATTAAGGCTTATAAACATCTGTAGCATGCTTAATTTATAATCTAATTTGTAGATATGTACATAGATCTCACTGCTGTAGGAACATACCCACAACTAGAGAGGGAAAATTTTCTTTAAATATTTTTGGCTAATTGCTTTCCAACTGCTGTACACTGGTGCCACTTGGTAGCATTTCCATTCAAATCCTGATGAAGTGAAGCTTTTGTGGTGTCCTACATGGAACAGCTTGGAGGCATTTTTATCGAGTACCAAGCTTGGCATATTGGCAAACAAAGCATCAGTTTTAAAAGAAAAAATTTTGAAGCCAACTCTAAGAGTATAGATTCCATAACTGATATGCCATAAGAGCATTTATCAATTTATTTTGTACATGTAAATGTGATAAAACCCCTCTGAAATTCATGTAACTAGGTTGTTTTGCAACTGGGATGCAGCTGAATGATGTTATGAACTACTGCTGAGAGCAGTAAATTGGAATAAAAATGTCAGTGGTGCTTTTCTGCAGCCTCTGCTGCCAGCTAATTTTGCAAAAGAAAGAACTGATTTATGGTCAAAAGTCTCAGCAGAGAATGGCATTGCTTTTCACTTTGTTTAGTGAAGAACCCAGGTGGCTTCTAGCAAAACTCTNGGGGAAAAGGATTTTGGCTTTTTCAGGCACCGGGGTGAACCTAGTCCAGTCAGATACAGGTGCTAACAACTGCTTTGTGTTACCTTTGTATGCATAATGTCAGTGTAAATGATAGAAATGCTCTAGATTTATCTCTTGCCATTAAAATAACCTTTTTTTTAATTGTAGCTTCTCATGAACAAAAGCAGCTACCTTCATGAAGTGAAGGTCTGAAGGATACTTAAGGAAGGCAGCCTATGGTGGAGTTTGCATAGGACCCATTTCTGGTAGCCTCTGCTTCACTGAAGGAAGCTCATAAACTCCCATTTTAGTCTTTGCTGTTGTGTTTGATTTCAGCAGATAAAATCCTGGTTAGTAGACTGCAATATTTCATGGTACATGAAACTGAGTGAATGGCAAAATATGAATGCAGTAATGTGACGCACAAGTTGTTTATTTGTTAAATGCAAAAGCTCTATGGAACATTAGAGGAGATTTTTCATTCTGGGGTTTTTTTCTTAGCACAAGATCTGAATGCATCTAGAAGTTTTGAGTGAAAAACATTGTCCTGAACAACTGTTACTTAAAAAAATATTCTGGGAATTCAATATAAAGAAATGAATGCTTTTCCTCTGCAAAGACATAATATGTATTATAAAATGTATGCTCTTTGGGGTAAGTATTTATGTAAATTTTAATACAGTTGGAATTTTATTAACTAGGGGAAGTTTAAAGAACACAGAAAATATATACGGAAGAAATAACGGATCTTTAGAGCTTGATTTGAGAACCTCACACTCAGGACGGTGCCGAAAGCTGGGGTATTAACACCTGCATTTCTGTGCATTTCACAATGTAACCATGTTGTCATCAGTTGTGCAGTTTTAATGATTGCATAAGCACACATGACACTTTATTTTTGTTAAAGCTTTGTTGGTATTCTGTGTCATTACAGTTTAAGTGGGAAACATAAAATATGCCGCCTTTTATTTGCTTTAACAAATTACCCGTTTGGTTTAATTCTTAGTGGCACTGTGTCAACAGATATATTCAGTGCAAAGAAGATCATTATCAGATCTGGTTGTTATAGGCATAGAAACTGCAATATGCTTAACAGAATGCTGCTGGGATTAGTATCAATGGGCTCTGTCATAAGTGGCATGGAAGTGAATGAAATTACAAACTGTTCTCTCTTTAAAGTAGTACATTTGAATAAAAAGCTAAGGGAATTCCCTGAACAAAAGAGTTTGCAGCTATCTAATGTGTATTTCTAGTAATGTAATAGAAGTACATAATAACTTCCTTTGGCATTGGCAGGTTTCCTTGGCATACCTATCTCTTCTTAAACTTTCAAGATGTGTCATGGATGTATGATTTAAGCTACAATTTTCAAATTTGACATGTAATCCATAGATACACATCATTCTGGCTCACTTATAGCTGCCATGGCATTTAGCTGTAGATAAATCGTCATAAAACAATAATAATTAGAAGATACAAAAATTGATAAGTTTGGGGGTTTGTTTTGTTTCCTTCAGCAGGTGTTAAGTTTGGGGAGGTTTAGAAGTTACTGTTCTTGTCGAACGTCAAGGAATTTACATTATAACTGTTGTAGGGATTCTGTGGTCCTCTTCTGAGTTTACATAAATATAATCTGTAATAATATACTTCATAATTGAATGAGATCATCACTGTGTGGCATTGTCAGGGAAAAATATTATCAGTCATGTTGGAGACAAAAACTATGACTCAGTACTGACCTTGACTAGTGGGGAGATTTACAGCTTGCATCCATAGAAAGTAGGATTTTATATAAGTTAGTAAAAAACCAAATGAATAAATCACAGGAGCACAAGGCGTATAAGTAAAATATTTCTTAGTTGATTTTTCTGACTAAAGTTTTTCATGGAAGAACCAAACTCTTAAAAACTGGATCCTGAAGCTTGGTATCTTTGGACATTTTCATTCTTCCATATACCTCACACCAGGGCTCCACTCCAAATTAAAAAACAGCTGAGGTGGGGAAAATTTATGCATGTATTTGACAAATTTTATTTACAGATTGCCCTTAAACTTGGTAGCAAATTGCTACTGACATTTCCAACATTAGGAATTGTGAGAGCAAAAGTTAACAGGGAAGCGAAGGCACAGACACTTCTGTCTGCTCCCAAGTCCCATTTGCTTTTCCATTTACTTCTGATAGAGAAAGAAGATGGGTGGAATGGACATTGTCCTGTCATAGCTCCAATCAGTGTATTTTTACACAGGCCTGAGCCATCTTCTTCTCTCCAGGAGACTATTTCCTTGAAGTCTTGAATTTGAACAGTAAAAAGGAAATGAAGAGCTCAGTCTTTAATATTTATATGCCTAACACATCCTGTTGAATACAATACCCACTTTTGTCTTCAGCTCGACAAGACATGATGGAGAGACAGTAAGGAAAAACTGCTCATAGAATTAGGAGGCTTTAGTAGTTGAAATCGGTTCACTGCAAGCCATGTCACCCACTTGAATTTTAAGTGTGTTTAAGCTGAAGGCTGTGCAAAAGTACTTGGTGGAATGGTAGGAATGTGTTGCCATTTAAAATCGGTTCTAGTTCTTCCCCTTGACACAGTATAGCACTGACTGGTGCTTGGTTTCCCTGGGCTCAAGAAAGAATACACACACATGTATAAATATACTTGAAAATTGCTGTGACTTAATGACACTTTTTTTGCACATAGCTCTGCAAATCTTTATGAACTCTAAATATCCAGTTGCTGACAGTGATACATCATGAGAGTTCTGTGCTTAATTATTAATTTTGCATTAAGGAGTTCCACAGTCAATATTTAGATGCTTTATGACATACAAAGCCTTTTCTGTACCCATATTTTCCCTGCAGGGACATAATGTAGCCCTTTGAATACTAAATCAATTGCACACAAAGTTAAAATAACTTGATTTGCTGCTTAAGGTCCTTTCCTAACATGATGCATCAATTTTAAGGGAATAAGAACAGTGATGTCATGGCCTGCTGTTAATCCTTGCAGACCTCCACTTTCCAAGGGTCAAGTGTCAGCACAGACCGTAAAGCTGTCCGGCACAGAGCTGGGGCAGGGCTCTAAAGCACTTCCTACTGGCATGTTTTCCCTTCAGCTCTAAGTAGCCATGAAGTGGGAAAGGGATAGTCTTTTGGAGATTACCAGAACACAAGTATGGGAGAATAATTTTATTCCAAGCCTCTTTTCCGCACCTGTAGTGACAGGCAGGATTGATAAAGCAGTGGCATCACCTATTTTAAGTGCCTGGGAGTTTGATAGCTTTTCTGAGTTAGATTTCCCCCAGAATTAATCAGTTCTAAAGATGCTTCATCTCACTTTTCTTAGGTATTTAGCTTGGAATAGGGTGAATTGCATCCAAAATAGCCATAATTTTAAAAGACCTGCTTTAAAATCATATTGCATACTCTTTCAGCATCTGAATCATTTATTGAATTCAGCTATCAGTGGTTTTAAAATGGAATTTAACCAAAATGAGGATTTTGAGGAGGGCTGCAAAGATTTCTGTATGCAGATATTTCAATCTCAAGATGGGAAAATGGCTGAAAAACATTCCATCTTCTATTATTCTAGAATGCCATTAGGGAATGAGTTGTTGCTTTGGACTTGATTTAAACGCTGTACAATTCAAAGTGTAGGTTTTCAGAGTCGCTAATTGTGTTTATCCTTCCTCACTATGGACTTCCTTACTGTGGGGTGTTATTGAGCTTGGTTCAGAAGAATGCATAGGGGAAGAATGAATCCTTAAGGTAAAGGATATCTTTCCAAGATGTGTCTTATGGTCCTCTGTAAGAATTTGTTCAATACTAAGATGGAGACCACACAAGCAAATATACTGTTTCTGTTTGAAGTTTTAATGGGAATTACTGCCTCTTTGCTATGATTTATCTAGAAATGTTCAATGGGCTTAATGCAATTCTCTGGATGAAGAACAGGGAGTAGCTCCCAAATTCATTTATTGGGTCTAGCAGTGAACAAGTTCGTTATGAAATATTGTCTAGGCAGGATGAATTTTAATAACTTCAATACAGCAGATGCTAATTTATCCACTACTTCGTCTGTAGGAGGGGGGAAAGAAAAAGAAAACTTACCTAAAGAGATCCTGTATTAAGACAACAACACTTATCCTTCAGATACAAACTTTCAGATGTTGACTAGATCAAATGGCTAGGACTTGACTGTGAAATCAATATGAAGATGAAATGATACATTAAAATAAGTGTGTGCTCTAGTTCCTACAGATGAAGCTAGAAACACTGTAAGAAGATTTATTTCCTCATTATGAGGTCTGATTCTTCTTTCATTTGCACTACTTTTATAATATTGAAGCACCCTTGGCTTATATGGATTAATTTTGGATTGATGTAGGTGATGAGAATCACAGTGACAGAATCATGGATAACAAGGATGGGTGTTTCAATTATATGCTCACTTTGTAACGTGACACTAATGCACAACCAGTTCATGTTAGTTAAAGAGGCAAGGAATAAAGATGAGAACTTCTAAGGTGCAGTTACTGATGTTGGTATATTGTTGGTATCCTATATCCCTATAAAAAAATTGCTGCTTTTATAGGTTGCTGGTAGCAAGGGAAAGGGTCTAACATAGAAAAGGCACAGATCATCTTTTGCTTTTCTCTTTCATTTCACATATACTGAAATTAGGAAGGTAAAAAGAAATACAGGCGGAGTAACGCTCTGTATACCTAATAGAGACCTTCAAGGTCATTCCTGTATTCACAGCCTCATCTAATATCTTTGCTTTAGTAGTGCTGGGCTGATTTAGATCAACAGAAATTCTGGCCCACTATCTCAAAGAGCATTTCCAATCAGGGAAGATTGACCTTGCACTAAGAGATCTTATTAAAATGTAATATTATTACCTTTTAATCAGGAAGGATGCCAGTGTACCTTACTTGGACATAGAAGAATAGTCTAAAGTGGTTTCTCTAAAGTAATGACGTATTTTTGATTACAGCCCACTAAGACAGGGGACTGTAATTGCTGCCTCTCTTATAAAAAGCCAGTCAGTTCCTTTACAAAAGTAGGTAATTTAAAGAATGAGATCTTCTATCAATGAAGTGTGGCCCTGATCAAAAGATTATTGAAATCTGTGAAAATATTATCATCTTTGATAAACTCTCCATTTTGTTGCTGCTCTTGAACATGTTCTAATGCAGAGTATGCACACAGCGTATTTAGCTTGGGTTTCTTATTACCCATTCCACAGGCTGTACTTTTATTGTGTTCTAAAAAAATAAACACTGTCATTACATTACTTTTTGTTTTGTTTTGAAATAATTCATTGTTGGAATTGAAGGAAAAATATTCTTCTCATTTAATTTTCTTTTTCAAAGTGTTATTAGATTTTAATGTAGAACTGATTTAAAACCCATATTTGGCACTAATCTCTTTCATTTCAGTGAATTTTATTTAACTAGTTTCATGCCTGCCTTACAGACAGAAAATATGACTGACAAACATCTCTGTTGGAGCTGTTATTGGCATGGGATTTTGCTATTAAAAAAGGAAAAAGCAGTCTGAAGTGTTATCTCAATCCTTTCTCAGCTAAGGCATACCTTCACGGTCCAGGGTCTGCTGCTTCCTCCCTACCACATGATTCCTTTCCAAAGATCACAGGTGCTGTAAAAGGGTTGTGTGCTAGAATATGGCCAGGAGAGTTACCTGGCTCCAAGAGCTGCAAAGTGCTGCTAGGTCTCCAAATTCCAAGGCTTGATGGATAGCTGAATGTGAGCTAGGTTCCCAGTGATTAACTATGTTTTGTTTAATAAGGGCTAAGAGAAGAGTCTATACCTGTTCCTGTTCTTGTAAATATTCAGAGTACTAACTTCTCTTGACAGGGCTGGATGGAGACAAGGTGAAAGTGGCTTTGAAGTGAAAGATAGCCAGTTCTCTCCCAGAAGTTCAGAATGCAAATAATTGCCAATCCTTTTTTACCAACCTAAGTGAAGCCTCTGAAACATCTATTTTCTTTTCTTCATTTATCTTGATTAAGAATGCCTCCCTGCTTAAAGGCTAGGAGAAACTGGATATTAACTTCTTTTTTGGGAGAAAGTTAAATGATTAATCTAATTTTATCTGGTTTATTTTCTGTCATGAGGTTTAGGGGAAGCTTTCTACCACATTCAAAAGGTAATTTATCAAGGGTATTTCTGGATATGAAATTTGCATCAGGCTTTATATATTTGTATTGCTTCAAAAATTGCTGTCTATTAGCAATTTGCATTGCTCTGGCCAGAACTATACCACCCAGATAAACAGGTAAGAGTTAGAAGAATGGCAAACTATTAAAGAAAAGGTAGAGAAAAGCTGAAAGAAAACATTTGGAATATAAAACAGAGATAAGTGCAGAATACGTATTTTTAGTAAGCTCTCTGCTTAGCTGTTCTTGACTATGAAGTTTGCATCTGCATTTAAACAGCTTGTATACGTCTGAAATCAAATTTGAATGATTGCAGGCAACTCCAATTTTACACAGGAACAGGGAAAACAGCATGGTGAATCATGTGAGCTGTAAGCATCGCTGACAAAATGTTTCAGCTTTCAAACAGCTCAGATCAAAGGACTGGATGAGCAAGTCACTGGACAAGAGGTGTTGAGTCTCAGACTTTTTACCTCTGGTAGTTTTATAAAAGTTGAGAACAGAGCTTAGCATCCTCCATCTCCACTGGTACAGTGGTAATCTAGAGCGTAACTGGCTATTTTAGGCATTGACCTATCTCCTCTTAGGAACTGGTCTAGCTTTCTGGCAGGTGTTTGCCAAATGCACTTGTCATGGTGATGAGTTACATGGGGACCATGATCATTTCTCTGAGGCATTAAGAAGTCAATATTGCTCTGTGTCTTTTTAAGAATGGTCTTCCATTGGTTTTTTTCGGGGGGTGGGGGTGTGAATTTAATGATGCTTTAATGTCTCATCTAGTCTTTATTGCTTGTGATTTTTCTGATTGACTTCTGGTGCCAGCTAAACTCAAGAGATGTGGGTCCTCTATGTTTTTGTGTGCCTAGGGCTGAATCTTACTCTTTGTATGTTGAATAGCTAGTCCTTCACACATAAATCACTGTTCTGTCATATTCGCCTGCTGTGAGATGTTCAGTGCATATCATCATTTACATTAAACCATTTACTTCAAGCGAATGTGTTATATTGCTTTATGAATTATGTTATCTGACATATAAGATTATGTTATGAATTGGCAGTTAGAACAGTAGGACTTTTATAGTTTATGGTCACAATCCAAGAAGTAATTCATGCCTTTTCTTAACAGACTTCACTGGTCAAAAAGGAAAGCACTCATGAGTATATGACATTTTTACTACAGATCCAAAACTCAGGCCAAATCTAGTTAAGTAAAAACCTTTGGTGGTTTGCTTATATCTGCAACCAGTTCATATCTGGAAGAGGATGTAATTTTTTAATCTGTGGCTTTATTGCTCCAAGTCTTTTTACTAAATTTGCAATTCCCAGTCCATCTGAAGAAAATGTGAACAAGTGAGAGATGACTTCCCCATGTCTGAGCAAGGAGGGGTTGTTTCCTGAAGGGCTGACAACAGTGTTGAGCACAATTGGGGAACTGTTTATGGGAAGATTGGTGAGGTGCTTCTAACAGCATCAGAGAAGTCACTATTCCTCTCCTATTTCCCTTGCTCCTATGTTCTGGAGGTTTAGATTCATATTTAAAAAGGGATAAACTTGGTGCAGGAACATGTCACAGCACTTTCTTTCTCAGCAACCTTCTGTTTTAAAATATTAAACTCTTTTATTTTCTAAATGTGAAAAGTTAATTTTTTTTTTTTTAAAGTTGATGAGTTTGACATGTACTCTGAAATAGAGGAGAACATTTCCACCAAACAGCCCTGTTCCTCTTACATAAAAGCCTTTAATAGCTATGTCACTGCATATCAAGGTTTCTGTTGTTACTGTTATACCTGTATATGTTCAGATGAGGAGGAAGCTTAATAAGTGGTACACTTGGCATAGAGCAAAACCAGCCTATTGCTTTCCCTTGATGAACTCACTGGGAATAGTTTTTGTATTTGAGCTTGAATATAGATAGGTGATGAACAGAAACAGGCACATAAAAATAAGAAGTCATCTGAATAAGTTAACTTTTAGGATGTTTCTACCCATCCGTCTGGCAGTAGTTTTCACAACAGTTTTGAACTTATCACTCAGCTTCCACTGATTTTCTCATAAGGAAAATGTTGTCTCAAGGAGTACCGTAAATTCGTGTAAGCCTCATGAGAATAAGAGGGGGGAAAGTTCCTGTTAATGGTCTTACCAAGGGAATGGCTGACTTTAGCCCCTCTAAGACATCATCTTATCCATCCAGGAGATGAGCTTTTGGACAATACCAGCTAGGAAATGGAACTTCATTGATTTTACTCCTTATGGAACTGCCAACTTCATGCTATCTGTAGTCTATCAGACAAATGTAGAGACTATGTGCAATTTTTTACTGGTGTTTTTTTTTCTTTTTTTGTGAGGGAAAACTGCACCATGTTCAAAAAGAAAATTATCCCAATCAGGGACCATGAGTTTCATATTTTGTACAACACAAGCACTGTGATGGGAATCTTAGTAGTATGAAAGGATCAATAATGCTCTTTTTATTTGTTTCATAACTTCTTGTATCTGCATATATAGAGCATAATTTTTAGTATATGTATGCTACCAGAAAATCTTGTATCATCATATATACTGATAATATGTGCATGATTCAGGAATCCTTGGCAAGGGTAACAATTTTCAGTACTTTTGCCCAACACTTTTACCCTAAAGAAACCACTCATAGAACTAGAGACAAAGCACAATATACCAAAATAGTATCCGTGTCACATAACTTCAACTAATGCAAAATCATTTGCTGACATTTCATATATCAATGTCTCACCTGGAGCAGCAGCTCTTGACGTGGTTCTCAGTCACATGGCACTCTGACCTACAGTATAGCTAGGGACCGTATTCTATATAACTTGTTCTCAAAAATTCCCAGCAGTGTATAATTTATTCTACCAAAACAGCTCTGCTACTCATGAGGAAAAAAGGTTAAATACTAGCATTGTGAAAGGTTGACCCACCCATACATCTTTACTGTCTTGTTCTTAATGTTCAACTAGGAATGTCCCATTATTTCTTACTCAATTTATATGCTGTCTGCATTAACTCTCCATAGGTAATAGCAATTCTTAACAGTTCTTAATCTCTACTTGAAATGACTGAAAATTATTTTCTATATCAACAGAAGTTATTTAGTATTCACTCCAGAATTGATAGTTCACCGGTACATCTTTCCTCTCCTGCTGGCTGCAATATGCCTGGTGTACCCATCAGTGATGCCTCCTAAACTGTAGTTGTAAAAGCATACACATATCCCTAATTTGCCAGACATCTGGATGTGAAGAAGTCCTGCAGGGCAGAAAATTATTGCCCCATAGAAATATGAGATATGCTGAAAGACTGAACTCATTGATTCTTACTAAATGTCTTCTCCATTGAGCCCTCAAGATTTTAAAAATACACATAAGTTAATAACTGTAGTTGCAATTCAAATACACTTGATTGGAGCCATAATAGACCTTTCTTCTTATATTTGTTTTGCTTCCCTGGGGCTTGTTGTCTTTAAAGTACAAAATGACAGTCAAACATGTAATTAGGTCTGATGAGTATAGTAGTCAGAAGGCTATCCTTCCATTTCCTGGTACTTTTTCTGAAAGTCCATGTCTTTTTTTCCTGTAGCAATAAATTTATCGTGTTCTAGTGATAGAAGTATCCCCTTAAAGATATCTAGACACACAGGTGAAAATAAAACTTGGTAATGCAGTCACGTCAATTAGGAAAGTGGACTCTTCCCTTTCTGTAGTAAGTGTCAAAAACATTGAATGTATTGAACATAGAGTGGAGAATGAAAAAAGCATCAGGAAACTCCAGTGTCAAATTTTTGAGTGCTGAAGCTCTCAAGGTTAAAACTGCTCAGTCATTAAACTGGATAATATTTTAATGTTAGTATTCATATGCAGAGTCTCCTTTAAAGGTTGTAGGCTTAAGACACATGCTCCTGTTTAATCAAGCTAGAAGTAGACCTAACTTCCACTACATCCTAGGTCTTTTCTGTAAACCTGTCAGCTGAATATAATAACTAAATAAAAGGAATAAGGGTTAGTAGTAATGTCATCCATTGGCTGATTGATTCTTGATGTTCTCTCAGCATCTTGACAGGAAAAAAAAATGCAGAAAACACCACCCCACCCACCACCAGCCAAAGAAAAAAATAAGAGGGAAATAGAAAGGTTATTAAGAGGTAAATAACAAAATGCCAAAGAGCTTTTTCCCAAGAAACCATCTGCTCCAATCCCCGCAAAATTGTGCAAGCATTGTGTTTTACTTCTTAATGCCTAAGGGGAGCGTTTTGCCAATATTTCCAAGCCAACTTACAGGCCAAATGAGCAATCAACAGATTGATAGCTGCAGCCTCTGGAGCAATGACTTGGCTCATGGGACATATATCTGATCAATGAGGAACTCTGGGAGGTGCAAGTAAAGGTTTTGAGTGATTATGGTAATAGTCATAGTCACACTGCCCAGAAAGTGTGACAAATAAACCATGAATATTGAAATACACCAAGGCATAACTGTACCTTTACTGGGAGACTGCCTCAATGACTATCTGCACATCGTCAGCAGAACTATAAAGTTGCTGATTTTGCAGACGTTTCTTCCTCAGCTTGATAAGTTAATATATATTGTTTAACATGATAATGTAGCAAGCTGTTGTTTTGTGGTTTGAAAGCCAGCTGCATTTGATTGATGCCAGGAATGGAAGTATTTATAAAATGACACTGAATTAGAAGTAGTCAGTTTATGGGTCTGGGGAAATGAATCTTTTATGAAGAATAAAACTTTATGATGAAGGAGTAATACTGAGGAAGCGTGCATCTTGAGTTAAATTCTTTTGGACCGGATGCGTGCTTTAGAGCCTTTTAAAATAAAAATTCATTTCACGCTATTTTTAGGAAAGAAATCTCTATAAACATCATCTTTTGTGGTGGTCCAATCCCAAATGTATAGACACGTGTGTTCTCTCTGTGAACGCATTGACTAGGATAGGAAAGTTCTTCCCTGGAAATTGGGATTCTGGTTAACCAGCAGTTCTCTTAGTTTAAACCAGCTATGTTGGTTTAAAGCCATCGTGACTTTTGAGGCATCAATCACAAATATTAGTCCATTCTAGCTTTTTTGTATGGGTGGGGTTTTTGGTTCGGTTTGTTCTACTGGCATACGATATCGTGTCAGCACCACTGTGCTTTGCAGTGAACGAACAGGATTGCACTCTGGTTACTTGGAAACCTGCTTGTGAGCATAGGAACATAAAGGATATGCTTCTGAGGACAAGCCTAACGTCAACTTTCAACTCAGTGCTAGGACTTCCTTTTTGTTCTCAGCCACAATTCATCAGCTCCTCTGGTTGTGGGTGAGAGCACATGGGGTCATGTTCTCTGTCTTGATATTCATGAACACAGGATAGGTACAACCTTACATGGACTGTACTGATGCATAGTGAAATCTAAAGGCAAACCCCAAATTTTATGTGCATTTTTACATCTGTTGTATGAACTTGTGAAAATAGAATGACTTTTACTTAAATGTAAATGCCACTTTGGAAGTTAGAAACCAGTATCTCAAAAATTTTGACAAAAGCAATGTAGAAACAAACGGATTTAATTCTCTACAGCTTTCCCTCTGGGGCTAGCATCTCTGTGCAAAATGAATGTAAAATTCTGCCGTTCAGAGCTGCTGGAATTTCTTACATATGCATCTGAGGAATGATTGCACAGAACAAGATAATGTCCAGTCAGTTGAAAGGTTAGGAACTGCAGCTAGAAAATCAGAATCAGATTCAGCCATTGTGTTAAGCCTGTTTTATGCCAGAGTAACTTGATATTTGGGGATGTACATCAGATCTACGTTTGCCTTCCTCAGCCTTATATTCAGAAATATTTCAGTAGAGTTTTTTCGGACAGCTGTATAAATAGGTTTTGTACTCAAGTATATATTTTAATCAGTTTCTAAATCTCTGCTAAGCATCAACTCATCCAATAGATTAACAATGGCAGCAACTGTGTATTCATTTAAAATATATAGCCCAATGTACTTGAGTATAGAGTCTCATTAAACTGCATTTTTCATGAAAGAACTGTGTACTGAAACCCACCGAATTTTACTTACACTCGGGTGCTTTTTGAGATCCCTTGAAGATTTGCCTTAATTCTTATTTATTTCATTGAAGTCTGTGACTTAGATCTTTGTGAAACCCATTATCTAATATAAATATTCTTCTTGAAATGCAATAAAAATCTAAAAATTGATGCAGTATGTTGTACTGTTGCAAAGAGGGCGAATCTTCATTCTTCAAAACAGAAAGCTGCTCTTTTTTCTTTTTTCTTCTGAAGGAGTCTCAAACAAAGTAGGTGAAAATATCAGGGCTAGGATCATCTTGTAATATTGGAAAACATGGCATGGTATCCAGTGTAAGCTTCTTTTTGAGCTGTCTGACCTTTAATCACTGGTGAATAAAACCAACATGCTGTCAGATCTCTGTTATTTTTCTCAAGGGGGTAACTCTGCCCGAAGTAGCAATGAAGCAAAACCTTTGAGAGCTTATATTCAAGGTCACTACAACAAGAGGCAGTGCGTAGTGCTCTGGGAAGTACAGCAAAAGAAAAAAGGAAGAAACATATCTCAACAAGCCAGTTGTGTTTGTCTAACAGTGAACCAGGCAGTTGTTGTGTCGGCCTATAAACGAAGCTGAATTTGTTTTTACTTTTATCATAATATTTCATTTTGATTTGATTTTATTTCTTCTTCAAGACCTTCACAAAGAATATAAGTTCACTCTTCATCGTTGTACATGAGTGATATATGTTCATCTTCTGCAGGCACTTCCAATGTAATGTCTCAGGCCCTGTCTGTACTGGAAGGTTTTAGTCGCTTACAGATCTTCTGCCACAAAAGGCTGTGTGGATACTGAGAACAGATCATATGGTCTTACAGACCCATTAAGAAACTATAATTTGTATTTGAAGTGGTTTTTATCATGGTATTTTAAAGTAATACTGGCCCGCTGAAAGTCTGTGGGAGAAGAGAGAGGGTTAGCCACAAATAAAAATTAATCTCTAACAAAGAATTATAACTAACTGTGACATTGTGATACACATTAGATAATATGGCTTCAGTGCTAAGGTACTTAAATGTAAATTGTGTGGTAAATGGAATTTAATTTTATTTCTTTTAGTTGGGATTTTTAGGCAAAAGAATGGGTATGTTCCCAGATTCCTTATTTGTATGAAGTTTGCCAATATCTTTTGCATTAATTTGTTGCCTAACTTTAATTCACCATTGAAACTACTTTATTGATTTGATAATGCCTTTTTGTTACTTAGTTGCTTTTTATTCTTTCTTCAGGTCAATATTATCAGCAATACTTTGGTTTTGGTGTGATGATATATTACTTCTAGGTTTGCTTGTTGGTTTTTGTTTGTTTTAAAACGATTCATGCAATTACATATATACAAATGAATCAATTAATAAATTGTGATGGTCTAGGGGTAAATATCTCAAGGTTCAGTCCAGGTCTCTAGTGACTTCCTTTCCTTTGGTCTCAACATGATGTACAAAGCAAATAGAAGAATGCTACACTAGAACGTTGTGCGCTGTGTCATCCTCTGGTGTGCCTCTCTAAAGGAGATGAAAAGACGTGATCCTGCAATGCAGGT
>VZTU01000309.1:7701-27229 GCA_013400835.1 Zapornia atra | reverse complement strand
TCTACCGGCAGCTGCCCAAAGTGGTGAGTGCGGCGGCCGGGGCCCTGCCCGGTCCCTCAGGCGACGGCGCTCCGGCTGCGGTGGGCGGGGGCTGAGGAGCCGGGGCGCGGCTGGAGGCTGTCCGGCCGGCCCTCGGGATGTGGGCAAGGCGCGCTGGGGCGGTGGGTGCGTGCGTTCCCGCCGCCCGGGGCGCAGTGGGCGGTGTGTCACCTTCTCCCGGCCGAAAGAGCTGAGCGGGATCTTATTTTCCTTTGGCGCCGTAGCAGCCGGAGCGAGCCCGCGGGGCTGCTCTGATAACGCGCTCTTTTCCGCGCCCCTGAGGGTGTGTCTGCCCTCCGGCGCGTCTGGGCTGCCGCTCGGTGCGCGCTCCAGCCCTCTTATCGCGCTTCCCTTCCGCGCTGCAAAGCCGCCGTCAGCGGAGAGCTTACGCAGTAAGTGCGGGGCGCTACCAAACCGCATCCATCGCACCACCTTCTACGCTCCCGCGCCTTTGCGGGACTTACGTGAGGTGTCTAACTGCATTCTGTGAGGCGTTTCACGTGTCAGGCTGCGGTAAGTAGTACGTACCCGGCTTGGTTTCCAGACGTGGTAAGTGCTGCAGCTCCCAGTGTTTATTTGGAGTTGGGCACCTTCACCGTGTTCGATAATCTGACCCTTTTCCTCTGCTTGTGAGCTAAATCCTTTAAAATTGGGACCTGGCATATCCTACCTCACACGGTTAAAATAACTAACTCTTGAAGGACTTACGATTTCAATCCTGTGTTTCCCAGTCAAAGGCTTGAAGAACTATTTCTCTGCTTTTTCTTTCCCCTGTGAGAGGGGATCAAAGGGGGCAGGTAGCAAAGCAGATCCATTTTGGGTGAGTTAGGAGAGCCTGAGGCACCTGCTCCCTAAGTTGGGAGCCCAGACACCATAAGAAGGGGCAAAGGTGAAGTGAGGAGCGGAGCTGAGTAGACCAGCTCGGGACCCAAAGGCAGGCTGCCACCAGAGAGTCAGGGAGGGAGCAGTCTTCCGCAAAGGAGGGCGATGACTCCGGTTGCTGTCTTGCTGGATGTCTAGGGTGGGTTAACGCTTCAAAGAATGAAGACAAGACAGGTGACTGGATCTCCAGGTGGTGCCATTTTCAAACAGCGTTATGTGTGCATTTAACTTGCGGTGGGTGGGGAAGCAGTTCTGGAATTCTCGTTACGCTTTTCTTAGCGCTGAGGCAGCTGTTTGCCTCCCCGCACCCTGAATGGCACCACTCCCACAGCTGGCTCAGAGCCCTTCCCCAAGCTAGGGGCTCCCCCCATGCCAACAGTGGCCCACCAAGTGGGAAGGCACAGATAGGGCAGTCTCAGGTGAGCCAGTGCATGCAAAGCCAGGAGGAAACAACGGTTAGCCAAACACAGAGAGAGCCGGTATTTTATTTTCTAGCTCTAAGCAAAACAGTCAGGTGGGACACAAGGGCAGTAATGCAAGCAGGAGGCGGGAGCTGTCCTTTTCACTGCATGCAGATCTGTAAGGCTTTCTTTTCTAGGAACTTCATGCTCATTTGAATGGCTGTATCAGTTCTACCACTATGAAGAAACTAATGGCCCAGAAACCGTACCTCCAGATCCAGAATGGGATGACTGTGATTGACAAAGGAAAGAAAAGATCCTTAGATGAGTGAGTATACGGGGGTGCGAGATGAATGGTTACCGAGTGCCTTTTAATCAACTTCAAAGCACAGAAATAGGTGGCCTTATACACTGTGTGCAGGAAATACACTTTCAGGTTGTGGTTACGCTACAAGGGGTTAGATGTTTTGCTAGCTCTATCTACAGAGTAATTCCTTAGATGTTTGCAGACTAAATGGAAACCTCATGTTGGTTCATTCCCTTTTTTAAAGGATGGAATGTTTTTACTTGTAGCGGATGTTCTTCAGAGAAGATTGACTTGTATGGTTTCCTGTTTGGAAACTGCCTCTTTTCCTTTGTGTTTCAAAAAGCTTTGTGATGATGATGATAATAATAATAACAATAATAATTGTGTTGCAAACGTGTTGTTAGCACCTGAAATCAGAATCACCATTCAGATGGTCTGTGTATTTTAAGCTACAAGCAACATAATCAAGCGTAGCGACTCCGTGTTTCCAAAGTGTAGGTTACTTGGTTTTAGATGCTCGTTTTACTACTCAGCTTTTGCCCAATTAATTTTTTAACTTTTTATTTCAGATGCTTCCAGATGTTTCAGATCATCTATCAGATTACCACTAGGACAGAAGATATTTTACTGGTAAATTAATTTAAAAGTCACTTAAGACAAGCAAGCAGTACTCGCAGTCAGAATCAGTTAGGTTAACAGCGCTGGGTTCCAAGTAACAGTATCAACAGAGGTCCCTTCAGTTGGAGCTCTGAATTCTTATCATGAAATGTCTTTATTTAGAAACCCAGGATTTTATATAACTGTTACACTTAATTTTTGTGAAAGCACTGAGCTTCCAATATGCTGCTCACTGTGACCTCTCTGGACTGATGATGCCTTAAACATGTGATGTCTTCTCATTGTTCCCCAAGCCTGTACCCTAGTCACCTGTTCCTTCTCTGGCTCATTACATACCAGAACTACAGAACCAGAGTTGCCCTCTGTTCCCCTCAGACAACTGCTGTGTGATCAAAACTGAGATCAGAAAGTGGTGCAGTGTCCTCCCCTTTCCTTCTGCAAGGGGGCTTTTAGGCAGCCCGTTATTCTTGTGGCAAGGAAGGGTACCAGTGAAAGGGGTTATGACTCCACCAGCTGAGGGGTGTTCTCACTCCAACAAGGAAATTCTCATTTCTCCCAACTGTCTCCAGTATCTCTGAGGAAACAGAAGGCACCCTCTGTGGGGTAGTACTTCCAGAGATATGGAGCACCTTAAGTCCACGTAGCGCCTGAAAATTTTGCCAGTGTTTCACACCAAAAAAGCCTTGGGTGTTGTAGTTGCAAAGTACAGTACAGCCATGTACATATTACTCACATCATGCTGGATACACTCTTTCTTACCCAGATAACTAAAGATGTTATTAAAGAATTTGCTGATGATGGTGTCAAGTATCTGGAATTAAGGAGCACTCCTAGAGAAGAAAAGTCCACAGGTACAATCTGTTCTGGTTTTTAATTTGTAAGTCTGATGTGATATAAAACTTAGTGAAGAATTAGGTTAATAACAAGTAACATCAAATTTAATTGGTTCAATAAAAATATACTTGAAATATAAAAGCCAAGATATAAGCATGTAAAAGCACGCCACTGTACTACTAGATTTTTGAGGACAAAACCACATCAGTCGTAACTCTACTCCCCAGGAATTTGGGTTATTTGCTTTAGTATGACATCTGAGTCGTATTTTTTAATAGCTGATATATTTTCTTTTTGTTACTGCATTTTTATTTCCTTTTACGTGTGGTTTAATAGAAGCACATAAGAGAAGCCCTGTTGTTACTCTCTGCTTCACATGAAGTTATTTTCTGCCTAGGAGGAGGCTTAGTTCAAATGCACACTTCAAAGTAAAGCTGCCTTTATAACCAGAATTAGAACTATATAGGCTAGGAGATTATGGACTGAAATCAAAGGTGCAGAATGAAATTTAGGAGTGTAGGAGAGCTGGGTCTGCAATATAATAAAATGAATTCCAGTGTTAATTCCAAATGTCTGCATGTGTTTGTAGGTATGACCAAAAGGATGTATGTTGAAACTGTACTTGAGGGTATAAAGCAGTGTAAAGAAGAAGGCTTGGATATAGATGTCAGGTAAATAAAACACATGGAGTACCTCTGTTTCAAGGTTTTGTTTAGTCTGATGCTCAGTCATGGTTTGCAGAGAGGTTTAAAGCATCACTGTAGGAAAGAAAATTATGCTTACGCGAGGTTACACGGCAGGGAGACAGCTCATCGTACGGAAACCCGAATTTGCATCTCCCCTTTGACTGATAGAGAACAAATCTGAGTAAAGCTTTTCAGCTCTAAGACTGTCCATTCTCTGAACATTTTCAGGAAAATCAGTGGTTTTGATGGCAATAGCATTAAAGACTCCATTTCACAGCCTAGATTGCAAAAGATTTTGCTCGATTAGCTGCACAACCACTTGCTCTGAAGGAGAGGGAGTCCTGGCCACCAGGCAAGTTTCAGAAGGTGCCCGTGGTTGCCTGGAGGCAGCCTGCTTGCCTGTTTTATACCTCTGGCTAGCAGCCCTTGTTAGATTCATTCGTGGGAGCTGAAGAATTGTCATTGTTCATGTGCATACCTCGGGAGAGGTTGCTCGCCTGGCAGCACAGGCAGCAAAAGGGCAGAGTATTGTTCCCTGCCCTCCCTCTCACGTGGCTGTTGCTCCTCGGGCTCACCTCTTTATCCCATCGGTGTCCCACTGCGCTTTCCTACCTTCACACCTTCAACAATTTCCTATACAAATACTCTTTATACTCAACCATGAAGGATGTGTAGTGCCATTTTTGTTGGCATCAGATTGGTTGGTCTCCTGATACCACAGCTTGTCTTTAACTTACTATGTGCCTGTCTACTCCAGGTTGTTAATAGCAATAAATAGAAGAGGTGGCCCGGCAGTTGCGAAGCAGACTGTTAAACTTGCTGAAGAGTTCCTCCTTTCCACTGATGGTGTTGTAGTAGGACTCGACCTCAGTGGTGATCCCACTGTAAGTTTTTGGGTTATTGTGGTCTGTAGTTAAGAGGGTTTTATCACATGTGTAAGGGGGTCTCCTCATACCCTGTTCTTACTAGTTTTTGTACAACGTTTATTGCTACTTTGAATGGATTGCCCCTAATCTTGGCACCAGGCCAATCTGGTTGCCCTCAGGGATGGACACAGTAAGGAAGAACCAGTAGATCAGTATGTGACATTGAAAAAGGAGCCAGGGAAAAGTAGGGTACATCTGGGAAGGCTCAGTTACTGCATTGTCCCGGTCAGATTGGCTGCGCTGTGGCAAGTTAAATAGCACTGCAGGCTGACTCTAGTTTAAATTTTAGAGGTACCAAATGCTTACTGTGTATTGAGGAAGCAAAACATGTTTGAGGATGGCTTGATAGCCAAGTTGAAATGAACCAGCTCCAGATGACAGCTGTAGAAAAGACATCAAAATAAACAGCTGGCTTGTCAGGGTTGGGCATCACCTGAACTACTGACATTTGAGCAACGTACCTAAGTTGTGCCCGTGTGGCAGAACGTTCTGTAACTGCTGCAATAGTTCAAAACTGAGCAATGGGGAAAGAAAAACTATGTAACTGTATCTGAATTAAGTATTGGGGTATTGCTGGACTTCTTAATTATTGTACGAGGAGGGGTTTTGTAAAACAAGCTGTAGAATGATGATGTGTTTCTGTCTGCAAGGCAGGACATGGTCAAGATTTTTTGGAACCACTCTCGGAAGCCAAGAAAGCAGGTCTAAAGCTGGCACTGCATCTCTCAGAGGTAAACACTTCCTTTATTTTGGCCATTTTTCATCTTATAAAAACCTCAATGAAAATAAAACTAGCTTCTGTGCATTTTGAACTTCAGAGGCCAAAGTCGTGATGGTTTGGGGCATGTTGACAAGAGAGAAGAAAACAAGGAGAAATTTTCAACAACCTGTTCTTACTGTACTCTATCTGGGGGGGTCATTGTGAAATTGAAAATTAGTCATGTTCCATGAGATCCACCATTTCTTCCTGGTATTTTATCAAGAGTCATGTACAGTAAAACTCGTGTACTTTCATGAGTAGCTCTGTTAGCTCTGCTTGTATCAATAGCGAGAGTTGGGCTTCATACAGTCTGTTGAACTGGTAGCTGAAGATGACAAGTCTGATGAACACTGAAAATATTTTTATTTCTTGAGGAGATTAAGCATGATATATGGTGTCACAGGTCTTTTTATTTCACTAAGGAGGCTTTTACAGATCAATCTTGCATGCTTCACAGAAAATTTATTTCTTAATGTCTCACTGGTCTTTTTGGTTTGGTTTTTTATTTGTTTCATTTTGTTTGCTTGGTTAGTTTGGCCTCTTGCAGTTGAAGTTCTTCATGCACCATTTTTTAAAAATCCCTGCATAAAACAGGCATCAAAGGATGAGGTAGTTGTGTATACAAAGCTGATCTGAGGCCTCCAGCTGAAAGTACTCAGAACTGCAAATAGTGAAGGTCTGGCTTTGTGCACCAGTCTGGGGTTAAGGCTTCTTCAGTTTGTAATTCTAAGTTGAGAGTCACTTTGATGTGCTACTTCTTTCCTTACAGGGTAGAAATGCAGATATTTAGTCTCACTAATGCTTTCTTTTAGATAAAAGATGCTGTGAAAACAGAACTTGAAATCTGTTGTAATTATTTAATGTGCTGGTTTATGCTGCCTTGACAAAATGTAAAACACATCCCGTCTAGATTCCAAATCAAGAAGAGGAGACCAAAATTCTCCTGGGCCTGCCTCCTGACAGAATTGGACACGGAACATTTCTCAACTCTGCAACAGCAGGTTCCAAAGAGTTAGTGCCGCTTGTTCGACAGAACCATATACCGATTGGTAAGAGAAACCGTTCAGACAGTTACGTGGCGATCTCCAGAGTATCGTACGTACTGCTGATCTAGGAACCCCGATTTGTCTTTGGCCAGAGGTGGCTTAGAGATGTGGCAATGCATGTGAGAGAGTTGCTGCAAAGGTACTCGGGTAACACATCTGTGTTCTTGACATACTGGTGGCAGCAGACACCAGCAGACATCTCCAGTGAAAACAGAACTAAGTTGTAACTTTGAGTTACTGAGCAAGGCTGCGTGGTGTTCCTGTCTCTGGCTTGCAAGGTCCCTGAATTTCATACCCAACCAGTAGTTAAAAAGAAATTGATTACCAAACTTTCCTTAGAAGATACTAGCAAATGCTTGAAGCATAGAAAATCAAGGAAACAAGAAGAGTTGATTTTATTTTTCACTCAGGAACAGAAATAATCAATTAATGTGTCAAAAATGTATCTTCTGTTTCAAAAGATATCCTTGTTTCTTTTTTTTTCCCCCCTTAGAACTTTGCATGACATCAAACATCAAAACTCAGACAGTGCCTTCCTGTGACAAACACCATTTTGGGTACTGGTACAACATGGGTCACCCTGCAGTGCTTTGTGTAAGTGTTTTCATTTTAACCATGTATTTGGGCAAAGAGCTGAACGAGTGTGAAATAGAGAAGTAGATCTCCTTCTATGGGTAAGAGCTGACTTACTAGACATCTGTGGCCTTGCAGCAATAGGGAATCGTCATAGTCTGAGAAATGCTTGTCATACAAATGGGAAATTTTAGTGTTTCTCTTGGTTTTATCATAAAGACCTTTTTCTCCTATATGGATAAGCTGAGCAGCCAAACATGCAATGAACTTCCTAACTACTGGCATACTGACACGTTTCTCTCCAGCACGTTGGTCCCATGCTTTCATGTCAGCCTGTGCTTTTCTGGGTGTTTATTGTGTTGGATCAGAGTTCTTGAGTTCTCTTGACAGTTAATTAAGGTCCTTAAATGCTGAGGTGCCAAGGGCTTTTGCTGGCATTGGCAGGATTTCACTGTCAGCTGTTGGTTTAACCCCTGTAATTTGTAGCACTGCCCAAGTGTGTGTCTATACATATTAGAGTATTATACTTACTATTCACATAAGCCTCAGTCATTTTCTGTATCAAGTATTTATTACTGAGCTTGAACTCTATTCTATTGGATGAAAAATAATTCATGGTTAGAGCTGATTACTGACATTTTCAATTGTGAAAAGCCCAGCTAACCAGGGATGTCAGTCAGAAAGCAGTTTACCCACAGAGGTCTATGGAAACAAGACCAGTGGCAGAAGGAGGTACTAGTTTCTTCAATTTAACAGGATATAGTTAGCATGCTTCTCAGGGGGGCACAGGCACCCCAGAGTTGCAGACAGGTAACCTCATTAAGCCCTAAATAACCCCTACTTCTCATGAGATGAAGAGTCTTTAGGTGGTTTTCAATGGTGTTTTTGATGCTAGCCTAGTATTTCAGTCAGTAGTGAGAGGCTGTTCTGCTTGGCACCAAGTGGGGAGAGTGAGCTGGTTTGAAATGATGCTGGGAAAAGCCGCAAGCGTCACTCTGCTGAAGATGAAGGGGCAGAGTATGCTCTAGTTCCTGGATCTGAGGAAAGGGAAAAAAAGCAGTAAGGAGACCTGCACACACTGACACAGCTTGTATGGACGCAACATTTTATAGCCATCTTTCTAGCAATTTGAATAGGAAATTTAATAGGAAATCCTATTTTCTTGATTAAATTGTCCCATCACTAGAAGTCATTTTCTTGTATGTTTGAATGTTTCTTGTATGTTTTGAGTGAAAATGGCACGACAGATGAAAGAACCATGGAATAAACTGTGACACAGCAAGATAAAACTGGTTTGTAATGTATAGAAAAAAGCCTTTTTGATGTAGAGGAACTAATTTAAACTTCTTTTTTTTTCCTTTCAATGTAACTCCAGACTGATGATAAAGGCGTCTTTGCAACAGATCTATCGCAAGAATATGAGCTGGTTGCAAAAACCTTTAATCTGACTCGATCACAGATGTGGGATCTCTCCTATGAATCAATCAACTATATCTTTGCTTCAAGTGTAGTACAATCAAAGCTCAGGGAACAGTGGTGTAAACTGAAGCCAACGCTGTTTGATTAATCAAACTGTTGCTCTGAACAGCTTGGGTGTATTAGCTTAGTTAACAAGCACTTTTTGATGAAGTCCCTGGCTTTTTACAGACTTCAGGTTTATAAATCCAGCCTATAAACTGTGCCTGTGCAAAATGAAGACGACAGGAATGCACCCTTTGGGAGCAGGGGCAGATGTTCTTCTGTAGTTGGGAAGGGCTCTCAACCAGTGACTAAAATTCCAAATGTGTCATTGTGTAGCTTCTCTCAGTTATGCAACATTAAAAAAAAATAATTAGTTGACATATGTTATCATACTACAAACATTTAAGAGTCAGAACAGAATGAAGGCGCAGCTGTTAGAGTTTATAATGTCTCTGCAGGCAACATTTACAAGCAGTCTGTGTGTATGGTGTGTGTATATTTGGGTTCGCGCTGTTTTTAAACAGAAGTTTTGAGACATTGATGGAATGTGAAGACAGAACAAACTCAGGGAGAGTGAAGTATTTGTCCCAAAGGAAATAAATATTGCATCCATTTTCATTGGTGTACATGTATGACCAATGCCTGCTGTGGATTGTGTAGCTTGTGGGGTGGTGCCTACTGACGCATTCAGCACCGGTGGAATTCAGGCAAAGCGAAGGATCTTGAATGCCTCAGCACGCTGAGCTGTCTCCTAAAATGCTATTTAGAATTGCTGTTTGTTTCTGGCGTAAAGGTAATAAAAACCTCTCCAACCTCTGTGTTTCTGCAAGTGTGTGTATATGTGCGTGCGAGAGCTAACGAAGAGAAGCAGCTGTAACCTGCTGTGGGATTTGGGACGTGTGAGTCCCAGGAGCAACTTTCTGTCTGCGAGCAGTTCCGACAGAGGGTGCTCCTTGGTTCAGGCAGCAGCAAGGTTCACTCCCCCTGTCTCTATGCAGGTGTATTTGGGTACTGAGATATCAAAATATGTATGAACATACACATCCAACAGCATCAGATACTAGACATTGCTAACTAGCGTAGGAGGTATCCAAGCAGAAGGTATTTCACACCTAGAATACTTTTACATTGATTAATTAATTATGTGAAGCAGAACTGTGGTTCTATATATTCTCATCTGAACTTGAAATAAGACCTCATGCTGGCTTCTTATTTATAAACAGTGCTTGGAATTATTTTCCCAATAGTTTCACTGATCAAGTGATGTTTTGTTGTTTGATCGTGTTCCATTGTCTCTTGCTGTTTGACCAAGGGTGTCTGCATTTTTCTTCTACAAGAGCAATTACTCTAGTAAATGTATTCTTTTTCTTTTCTTCCTGAAAAGCTCTCCGAAGACTGAACGGCTTTCTGGAATACTAGTTACCTATATCTTGGTCTCAGCATAAGCAGGTCTACACTCAAGTGAGATGGCATTCTCTTATAAAATAAGTTTTATCATATTTTTATAGGTTATGGCCTTCTAATAACTCTTCAGTAACACAATATTTGGTTTATTAGCAAGGAAAAACTATTATTTACTAAAAAGACATCCTCAGTCTTCACATTTTCTGTCAAGTCTAACACTTTCTAAAGCAAAGTAAGACTTGTTAAGTTTGATTTTTAAGGTTTACATGTTAAATGTGGCATGAAGATGTATCAATTCAGAGAGCATAGCCCTGGTAAATGTTAATTTCAACTTCTTTTTTTACCTGCAAGCAACAGTGTCTTAGAGATTTTTAACATTACAGGCTGATACATACAGCTCTCAGTATTTCCATTTAATTGATTTCTTTGTGTCTTCAAAATACAGCCTTGCATCTCTTGTAGTACTGCCCCCTGAACAGCTTGGTACATGACAACACATGTTTTATAGTTTTACAATTTTAAAAAACCCTTCCCTGATTATTAAAGAAAAAGCAGTGTTTTGGATATATAGGGAAATGGTGCTGTTACACGTAACGTGGAGTTACGGAATCGCTCTTCTCAGGACTGAGTACGTACCCTGTCACTCAGGTGCTTGCAGATGCACTGCTGATTTAAAAGAAATGCACCACTTTGTGTCTAACTACAGTATTTATAGTGTCTCCCCTGGTAATGGAGTCAGGCAGTGACTTGAGGATTCCATCTGGGTAGAGTAAATTTGGGTGGATAAAGAATGACACAGAACAGGAGGAGTTCTCTGTATTGTCTACCTGTGCGTTCCTGCAGTTACACCACTGGAGTGTTATGCTTAGAGTGGAAATGAGAGTTGGAGAGGAGAAGTTTTGGCATGAAGAATCATCATCTAATTAGAGCTTTGTTTGCAGACTTCCCAAGCTGTACAGTAGAAGTTGAAACCTTACCTTCTGACTATCGCCTTTTCAGGAGTGTAACTTTTCTAAGTAGAACTGCACAAGTTCCTTCTTTAGCTTCAGGTAGGATTATAGTTAATTTGAAGTGCTTCTTGTTGAGCCTGCTTGTTCAATTCAGAATAAATAGCAAGAGAACCATTGTTTAGTTTATAATATTGTACAAAAATCACTGTGACAGTCAGAGTGAAGCAGCACTGAAGTGTAACCATCAGTAATGGGGAAGAGGACTTTTTTTCTTCCTACCAACACCCCCCCTCCCAGTACAGTGGAAATTCCAAGTAACTCTTTCCTCAATTTCATATGGTACATGACAAGGTTTAAGTAACTATTCAAGTGCAGCTCAGCTTATTTTTGAAGTAGACAAAACAGATCTAGACCAAGTTAAGTTAGTATTTTGTTTATTTCCCTGTGATTACATGAAATAACCCTTACAGAACAGTCTTCAATGCTCAGTCTTGCACATGATATGAAAGTACACCCTTTGGTCCTACTAAACAATACTATCTTTGGAGATATACGCAAGCAGAGAGCAACTGCTCCCTGTAGCATAAGATTCTCAGAATTCCTTTTCAGACAGGCACAGAGGGTCTTCAAAACCTCCGTTCCTTATGATTATTAGGCTGGTAACATACCACAGCTTTTCATAATGCAGCCACTAAACTGTAAGTATTTACACACTGCTCTTCAGACTCATAGCTCTGCAAATAATATAGTGACATGAATGATTTATATGCCTGTTTTCAACTGATATGTTAAAAAAATAGTAATACAGATAAGGGCACTGCATTAGCTAAGTACATAAGATGATTAAGAGACTGCAGCACCTCTCATATGAGAGACCTGGTGACCTGGGGCTGTTTGGAGTGGAGAAGAGGAGGTTCGCGGTGCGGGGAGCGGGGATAGATCTCATCACTGGTTTTAAGCATCTGATGGGAAGGAGTAAAGATGGAGCTAAGCTCTTCTCAGCAATACCCAGTAACAGGAAAAGGAGCATGAACTGAAACAGGAATTCTGCCTGGATGTGAGGAAACACTTCTTACTGCATGGATGGCTAACCATGGGACCACGTTGCCCAGATGGGTTGGGGAGTCTCTACCTTTGCAGATACTCAAAACCTTAAGACACCTGCTGTAGTGGACCCTGCTTGAGCAAAGGAAGTGGACTGTGTATCTCCAGAGATGCCTTCCAACCTCAACTATTCTGTGTTTTTGGGAAGTGAATATACATATATACAAATTATAAAGTCTCTATATGAATACAAAATCTTTTAAAATTAAATACTGACTTAGTCTCTCTAAGTAATAACTTTTCACCAGGCTTGAACAAAAGCAGTTGACTTACTTGTGAGATTTCTTGTAAAGATTATTTTTTTGTTTTAATTCTTCAGAGCTTTCCTTCTCTCACACCCGTTGTGGAAGCCTTTGGTGCCATCAGGACCTCTGGGCAATCGCAGCACCCCCACAGGTAGGCCATCTGCATTTTGTATTTTCCGAGCTAACATGGGGCTGCTGATGGGACTCCTCTCTTGTGTTACACTCTGAGCTTTCCTTCTCTGTACCCAGGGGCTACCAGAAGGAGTGATGCTGCTGTCCGAGGAGTAATCCGTGCATTTCCTCGGAATTTCAGGGCTAGTACTTGTGTTAAGCTTACCCTCTGCAGCCAGTGGAGACTTTTTGGTTACTTTTCTTAGAGAAGATGGACTGTTCCAAGGACTTGATCTGGGTGACACATTAGGACTCAGATGGTTGTTTGGGTGAATGACAGGGCTCAAATTACTCGCAGTATTTGTTGCAGTACTTTTGCGGCCTGATAATGGTGATGTAGGATTACTCTCTGGGTCAGAAGAGCTATTTGCTGAAGATTCATCACCCACAAACTGAAGTTCCTCAACTCTCTTATTAAGGGACCTAGCCTTCTTATGACTCTTGCTGCTATCTTCGTCATGGTTCTTGTCTTTGGGAACTTTCTTCTTTGGAGGTTTCATGCCTATTAGGACAACTTTCATGCCGGTCTCTTTCTTTTCAGCACACATGAAGTCATGAGCACGTATGGCAGCATCTACTTCTTCAAATTCTATAATTGCACATTCCTGTGTTCCCAGCTGGGTGTACCGACTGCTGACCCTCCTGATATCAGGTGGTAGATCCCTACCAGGCTTGATAATACGAACTGATGAAATTACACCAAAAGTTACAAAGGCTTTGAGGAGATGCTCCATTATCCTTTCTTGCATGCATCCATTTTCCTGTTGCTTGTTAAGAGCCTGCAGCTCAGGAATCATGTGGATATCGTACGCCAGTAACATCCTGGTAGGGAGGTTTTCACTTGGAAACAGTGGAACTGGAGTATTTCTTCTAACCTTTTTATTGTCATCATTGAGCTCAAGAGTGTCTGAGTACTTCAGTGCATAGGCTGTGGTCCTCCAGTCACGGGTAAGGTGCTTCACCTTGAAAATAAACATAGATTGGGCAGCACAACTGATCAAACTCACTCATACTAATTACAGACAGTGTAAGGTAGATGTAGGCTCTGGTCTGCAAACAGAAACCTGGATTTAAGTTTCATGTACCAGACTTGACTGAAAAAGTAAACAGTTTTCCTGCCATTATGGGCATCAGTGAGCTCCTGTACAGCTCACGTCCTGGTGAATCTACTCAAAATAGGAACTGATGCTAAGTCTCAAACTGAAGACCATTACTTTAGCTTAAAGCCTGCTCAAGTGATGTGCAGTCATTCCATATCTAGGTCTGAACCATGACCAAATGCATGTTCCATGGGGTTTGTTTTGTTAAATTTTCAAAAACAATTGAACTGATTTTTTTCCTACCTCAAAAATCTCAGTTTAAAAAAAACCCAACACCACACCACATGTCTCCATTTCCAAGGAGGTTTTTTTAAAACTTTTTTTATCAGTATAATCCATTTAAAATGATCCAGAAAACGTGGGAGCACCTTAAGTTGTAGGCTGAAGAGCTCTGCAAAACTGCCATTCAGAATCTTGACAAAGTGTTTCTAATGTAATTTTAGAAAACACTTGCATACAGATTAATAAAGGTGTTCCCAATGTAAAAAAACCCACAAAACCAAACAGAAAACCAAAAAAAAACTCCACCTCACCTTTACATGACTTTGGCTATCAGATACTTTCTACTACTCTTTAATTTTGGAATCTCCATACATTTACAAAGGTCAGATTCACCATCCCTTCTCAGAGACAAGAAAGTAACTTGGCCAGGATTACTCAGCTGCTCATGAGTAGCTGATCTAGTAATTAACTTTATCCAATGTCCCATTTACTATGCCCTACTCTCTCACAGAATGATAACTTAAAAGTGTAGCTGCTTAAAAGCCTATGATTTCCTTAACCAATCATGATCAAATTCAGCAACAGAAGTTCTGGATGACAACAAACCTCACCATCACATCAAAACTGAGTCAACCCCTGAGAGAGGTAAATAAAGAGGAAGACTGTAAAACCACCCCTATAAAATAGGTTATTTTCATCTAATCTCTCCTAACGTCTTTAGATTCATCAGGCTTACACAAGGCACTTCAAGTCTTAAAAAGTTAGCTTACCTTCTTAAAAGAAGTTAGGAGCTTAACACTGACATAGCCCATCTTATTTCTTCTCACATGCTTTAGAAGAAAAGCATCTTTCTCAAGGTTTTCATCTGAGAAGTAATATTCAATCTGTGCTATTAACTTCTGAATCAGGTCATTTTCAGGTGGTTTCCAGTTCTGGTCAGAGTCATCATCATTTTCCCCACCACTGGAAAACAGTTAAATCATTTTATAAACAGGTCTTCAACTTATACTACTGGATTCAAATAGTTTTTCAAAGTGAAAAGACGTAACCATAATGCTGATTCCAACTTACTTTATCTGTAGGCACTGAACAGGTATCGCCCTATCCATCTGAGGCAGGAGGCCAGCTAAGAGGATGCAGCTTTCCAGTCATCAGAAGCAGTCAAGTTCCTGAGCTCATTCCAAAAACTGATCTCAGTGTAGAACAATGAGACATATACACTACCAGCTGGAAAATACTCTGCAACTCAAATTCTACACCAAAACATGACATGCAGGTGCACAGTCACTTGGTGGTATACAAAGTTCCTCCAGTGACAGTGTTTCCTTTCTCAGTATGAAGCTGTTAAACATAGACTTAGTGTTTATGTGCTCCATGAGTAGTGTCATATACCAGTGAATGAATATTCCGACTTGAGGCAATCATGATTTTTCAAGCTTCATCACTGCGTGAATACAGGAGCTAGTATCCAGGGAGTAAGAAAGACTGACAAGACTATTGTGCATTTTACAGCTCATTTCCAACATGACAGAATAACTTAACTAGCAGTTAAGGGCTTAAACTGTATGTATGCTTCAGAGTAAGGACTTTGGTACAGCAACAGTTCACGTACCTCAGGAACAGCTGTATATGCACTCAGATGCAGGTTGCTAAGAAGCCAGACTCCTTTTCTCTGCCCCTCCCATCATGTTGTCTGTGTATCTGTGCAAAATGGAGCACTGCTGAGCATCGTCTCCCAAAAAAAGATACTGCAACCATGGATTTGAGATAAACTTCTTGCCACAGGGTTACAGCAACATGTTTGTTGCTGAAATACAACCAACCATGTAAATTATTATCTAGCATTGAGCCAAATAGTTATTCCACAAAATACAGCCGTAGATGTTGCTATAAAACCCATAATGCCCAGGTCTGTCTTACAGCAGAGCCATTTTTGTTAAGCTGCTGGCAGTCTAGTTTTGCTGTGGTATCATCGTGAAAGTTTCTGCTAAAAAAATGAATTAGAAGGTAATCCACTAAAGACCCTAGACCCTACAAAACACCTCTAAATTTGGTGTCCTGTGTGTTTTTGCAAGAAAAAAAGAAGGAACCACATGTTTTCCCAAAATTGTCTTAAATGGCTTTTGCAGAGCTTTTGAAATCGTTTAGCAAGGGAGCAGCCATTGTACTAAACTCTTCTGTGGGCAATCTGGCAGGAGGGTTGCAGGCTACTGAATCACTTTGCCTTTGTGGCAGTTTTGTCTACTAACAATTGTAGTAGACAATTTTGTCTACTACCGATTCAGAACTAGTGTTGGCACAAGAAACTTAGAACATTTCAGCATTTTTATGTATCCACACTCTGCTAAGAAAAAGCCTACCTTCAATACAGGATGCAACTTATATAGGGTTTTTTAGAATATTTATTAGTAAAGACACTTGCAGGTATTTGAAAGGTTTGGATGGAAAGATTTGAAAGTTCAGCATCACATTTGGGGAAAAATAGAATCATAGAATCATAGAATGGTCTGGGTTGGAAGGGACCCCAAGGATCACAGAGCTCCAACCCGCCCTGCCACAGGCAAGGCCACCAACCTCAGGCCTGGATCTACACAAGGTTGCCCAGGGCCCCAGCCAACCTGGCCTTGAACACTTCCAGGGACGGGGCATCCACTACTTCTCTGGGCAGCCTGTTCCAGCACCTCACCACTCTTTCTGTAAAAAACTTCCCCCTAATATCTAATCTAAACCTTCCTTCCTTTAGTTTTAATCCATTCCCCCTTGTCCTGCCATTATCTGCCCTTTTAAAAAGTTGAATCCACTCCTGCTTATAAGCTCCCTTCAGGTACTGGAAGGCTGCAATGAGGTCCCCCCACAGCCTTCTCTTCTCCAGGCTGAACAAGACCAGCTCCCTCAGAAATAAAATAAAATAAATAATAAAATAAAAAATAAAATATAAAATAATAAAATAAAACCGAACTGCATGCTTGCAAAGATCAGTACCATTCTTACAGTGCTAGGATACTGAATCAGAGTGAAATAGGTCTCATTTCACCTCTCTAAATTAAATGTTGGTCACAGTCTGAACTATACGCCATTGTTTGTATTTGGTGGATGATTCAGCTTTTACAAAATACTCAGGGCTCTGAAAACACCCCTCACTACCTAGTGTGTCAAAATTCCACCTACAGCAAATGCAGAGATTTGTAACTAGCTCCATACTAATGATCAACTGGTAATACTTCTCAGGTAGCAGTTCTACTACAAAGGTAGTTGATACATCAGTGTCAGTCAACATTGACCAAAAGAAAGCCTAGTATTTATTCACAACTTTAATTTACTTATTTCTTTATTCAGAGCTTTGTGACAGATATGCTTGTCAAAACAGGATAGACTGAAAGACAACCTTTTAACACGGTGACTCATCTGGCTATTAGTCACACAAGAAACTAAATGCATATCGGCATGAAGAACAGATTTTGAGTTTTAAATATAAAAGCTCACAAAAATACATTAAATTGTCTGGATAAAGTCTAGCTTTTTGGCATCTTTTTGCTGAGACTTAAAAGGAATAAGGTACTGTATTAGTAAGCTCTATGGGCCAATACAACATACAGCATCAAGTTGATGTTCTGACAGTACAATCAACCAAAGGCAGGGCAAGTCTGTGAACAAGAACTAGTGGATACAATACTAGGTGCCTACTAATGGGACATGTAGCTGCAGCAAACACTAAATTCCAGTTTCTATTGTGAAACTTCTATTTTTTTATACTGACAACATTGTAAAAACATTCACCTTTCAAGCTCAGATCCTTCCTGTATCTGTCTGCATCCAAAATAAATATAAATTGAGCAAGAACAGCTTTACTTTATGCATAAGAGGACCATGGGTTTGTTATAAACAGCCTGAAGGTCCTTCTGAAGCACCTCGCAGCTAAATAGGTGAGGGCTGATGGTCATAAATACTCAGAAAACTACCAAAGAACCGTAGTATCTTGAGGAGGAAATGGTTTTAATTTCTTAGGCTGTAAAACCTAGAAACAGAAAAAAAAATCTAAATTGTCTGTTACTTAGCTGGAGAATGAAATGGCTCATTCCCAGCAGTTCTAGACCATCACTGACAATTTTTCCAAATGTTTGAGTAAATCATTTCCTATCAGGTGTTGGATTCCCAAAAGTAAACCCTTAGCTAAGGTTACTTGTAAATGGCAAAAGTATGTGTGAAGTCCACTCACCTACTTCTGATGCAGAGCCTTTATAGTTCTCTCCATGGCAATACCTCTGGCCTTTCCTGGATCAGGAAGAGGCCATTTACAAAAAGGCAACCTCCACAAGAACTGAATATACATCAACACTGCCAGCAAACATTTCTGAAGATAGCATCTACTGCAGAGGATTAAATAAGATTTAGCTACCAAGTGTTACAAAGCTTGAAAAAATAACCACCTTTTTCCCTAGCCAAGGCCAGGGCTGGAAGCTCTTACACAAGTAACATTGTCAAAGAAATAAAATGTAAAAAAAAAATCTGAATTTAAGAAATCACTAGTTGGAATTCAACATTATAGACTGCTGTAATATTCGATGTATAAAAATACAGCAGTCACACATGATTGTGGGAAGACCAAGCAGACTGACTTTGAACCTTTTACTAGTGTCTAGCTGTGCTTGCGTCCTGTCTCCGTAGTGCATAGTTGACAACTTTGGCAGCTGCAGAAAATTCCCCCTCCACAACTGCCCCCCTGTAATTTATAACAATGCACTGCAGTTCAGAGTCTGCTAGGATAGGAAGTTAGAGAATAGATTAGAAACAACCAATCTTCGAACCAAATGCTGAAGTTCACACTACTGTTCCTAAGTCTTTATGCAACTGAATTCATTACTGCATCTGCAGCTTTAGCACAAAACACAATACAGTGATAGGCTTTTTATATATATTTATAAATATATACATATATAGCTTTAGCACCAACTGGTGACCTTTGCTTCTGCAATTTTCTGGCAGAAAAATCTGGGATGTTCCTTTTACAAGTAAGATTCTGGTATACATTGAAGCAACTTCGGGCATCAATAGTAATTCCTACAATTTATCACTGAACACAGACAACACTACTGATGCTATCAAACAGTGAAGTGCAGAGATTGTTATAAAGTGATAGGTTCTTCTGCATTTAAATTGGTCTTAATTTCACTCTGGTAAACTTGGTTCTAAAGCCAGAGATAGACTAGGTGTGCTTTTCCGTGTCTTAATTCTAGTTTAAGAGAATCTCTGTGGTTCTATGCAATAAAAAACAAAGGAAAAAAGAAAACCACAAAAAACCCACAAGAAACCACAACAACCAGCCCCAAAGCCCTTCCTGTAAAAGGCAGTGAAATGCAAATGTCGAGGGGCACCACAGCCCGGCGCTTCTCGCTGTTTAAGCGACGCCCGCTCCGCGCCTCCGGCGGGGCTGCTGGGCAGCCGCAAGCAGCCGGGTCCCAGCTCCGGTACTTCCCTCGGGGGGAAGACACGCAGCGCGGGTGGAGTCATCGCCGCTCCGGGCAGCTCCCTGCCCGGCGGCTGCCGGGTGTTCCTGTTGGAGGGTTTCCCCCGTGTCCCACCCCTGACCGCCGGCGTTGCATCAGCCGCGGCCGCACCGTTACGTGGGTGGCGGCGGCCGCTCCGCTCCGCGTAGAGCCAGGCCCGCAGGGAGAGGCCGGCGTCGGCCGGGGCCCGTTCCCCGCTACCGCCGCAGCCAGCCCCGCGCCCCTGCGGGCTCACCTGGAGCGTCCGCACCGCCCCGAATCCTCCTCGCTGCAGCTGCCACCGCCCCGCGCCGCT
>VZTU01000308.1:2011-12298 GCA_013400835.1 Zapornia atra | reverse complement strand
CTTGTTAGATAATAGGTATGTTCAGTAGTAAATAAAATATCTTTAGGTAATGACCAGCATTTTGAAGGTATAATTAAATCCTCATCTCAAAATTAATACTGGTTTATTAAGAACATAAAACATCAGTTCTCTTGAGTATTGTATCACAATGCTTCTGAGCAGCCTCTTATGTGAATTTAGATGCAAGAAATACAGAATTGAAATTAAATTGGAATTTTTCATAGGCGTAATTTCTGTTACATGGTAGAATATGAAGGAATAGCTTTGGTATTTAGATGTGCAAAGTCTTTGCTGGGCAACTTTTGTATTAAGAACAGATTTAACGATCAATGAGATGTCTAGAAATGTAGACAAAATGTGACATTTTCTCATGTCACATTCTCAAACATTTGCTTTCTTCCAAAGTAGTTAAATTGCTTTCATTAGAATTACTTCTGATTTATGATGCTGTAAATGAGATTAAAATGAGGTCTTCTGGGCTCCCTGTTGCTCTGGAAGATTTAGGTAGGGGCAAGCTTGCTTATACAAAAATGTGATAATCTTCTCACCTTAAAATCTACAGAAAGCAATTTGGAGAAAGCAAAACTTCCATCTACAACTGAATTCCTTTATTTTACGTTTTTCATTTCAGACATAGGTATTCTGTGAAATATTAATTCATAACTCTAAAGAACTTGTCATTTGCAAGGTCGGAGGCTTTTTATTCCTTTCAATCTATGTTGGTGAGTCTTTTTAAAGAAGGATTTAGTTCTGCAAAAGGTCAGGCTTTGGGTTTTTTTGGGGTGGGTTTTTTTTTTTTAATGGCACATAATAGCATTCAGATCTTCTTTCTACATTCCTTCTACTACAGCAGACATTCCTACTAGGAATACCTACAGAAGAATTTCTTCTTACTTTAAAAAGCAGTGCTTTCTTGGAAGGGCTTATCCTGAGCCTTAAACCTGCTCCTCCACCTTTCTGTATATGCGTATACAGATCAAATGACTTTTGGCATGTACATTTCAAAATCACTTGGTGGGTAACACTGCAGTAGTCTATGGCCTTGTTTGGTTTTAGACTGGTAGACTATGTTATCATTAAATTATATCTCCAAAGATATACCTTAATTGATGAGTTGGAACTACACATACATTCATAGTTACTGCATGTGATAGCACACATTGATGGGTCACATCATCTAGCCTGGCTGCATGGCAGCTATCTTCTAGTTTGCCTTTTGTAGTTTATGACAGAAACATATCACACTTAAGATACGCATCCTCTGAGAGTTTTCAAGGTTGAAATTAATGAACTACATAGATACAGAATGCACTTGATAATATGATCAAAAGTTAGCCATTTAAATCTCTGTGAAAAGTGATTTTATTATAAATACGACTGTAAATCTATTTCTGTAAGATTAGTATCAGGTCAAATAGGGCTGTAGCTTCTCCCCGTATTTTGCTCTTCATTCAAGCTGAGTGTTCCACAGGAGTCCATAAGAGAATCTGTCCCATAAAGACTTCGGATGGTCTCATTCCTGCAAGACTGCAATGATAGAGCTGATTGCACCAGTATGATATTGGGCCTGCTGAAATCTGTGTACCTTCTATAAGCTCAGCATTATCCATTGGAATCTCTCCTGCTTGTCAGGAAATCATGTACAAAGGACACAAAATGTTCACTTTCAGGCATAACATTAGAAGCCTACATTGCAACAGGAAGATGAGTTTTGATGAGCAAAACTTAACTCCAGCATGTAAAGTGCCTATCTGAGTAAGTGAAAGAGAATCCTGTTTATCATGCCTATTTCTAGTTAGGATGACATTTCCTCTCTTCCATATCCTCTAACTCATACTGACTCATGTTACGCAGCCACCAAAATATTTTTTTGTCATGTTCAGATAGAGGATTATTCCATGGAGCACTGACTACATTGCTTGGCAGGCATTCTTCATTTTCTGTGAGCTTTCTACTACTAAGAGCCATAGCTCTCTGATACAATCAAACACTTGGCAGTGGAAAACTGCCATGAATAACACTCCAGCTTTCTAGCCTTTGTCACTAATCAACTCTCAAAAGCCCTTGGAATTAGGTGAATGAAGAAAATATTGCCTGAATATTTCTGTCTTTTTTGGAGCCCTTTGATTATATGTATAAAGAGAGCATCTATGTAAATAACCTTCCTCAGATTTAGATTTTTATTCTCATATTGCAATCTCTTGTGTGATAAACAGCAAGGCTACTGCTCAGTATGCGCCAACACCTGGGAATAATCATGCAAAAATAACAGTGAGAAACAGCAGAGCATCTGTTCTTGACATTAACTTTCCTCAGTTTGACAGACTGCCACCACCAGATGTTAGACTTATGTGCCTTTTTTCCACTGGAGATGGCGGCCTTCCTGCCTCTCTTTGCCTCTAATAGCTTACATCAGTGCCCTTTGGAGAATTCATGAAAACAATTGTGTCACTGCAATGATTGCTGAGAACCACCACTTTGCTGTGCTGACGCTACGATTATCAAACAAGATGGGATAATTTTAAAACATGGAAAACTGGAGCAACATTTAACCTCAGCATATTTTTTTTCCTTATGTGTAAGGTCATATTTGTGCAATGAACATGAGCCTCAGGGACAGTAAATGTCCACTTAATTCTTGACCAAAGGCTTAGCATTTTAATTCACAGAGCAGCAGCCCTTTTTACTGTACTGGCCTTGTCTAGTGGAAAACGTGCATGTTTATTAACTGATCTAAATAAACCAAAACTAAATGCAAATATTTGGTAGCGTACAATGTCAGATCTGTGCTTTCTTTAGTCTTTCCCCCCACCCCACTCAGTTTATAATACTTGGAAAATGGAAGACACATCTGTCAGTTTAGTCTACATTAATTTAAAACATTGGCTAGTTTAGTATGATAATAGCAAACACTTTTGTTTTCCCCCTGGCTTTGTGATGAGTGTGTTTTATGGAAGAATGATGCTGCATGTGCAGTAGGGGGTTTTGCACAGCTTTATAAGCCACCATATAAACTAACATATACACCCTTCATCAGCATTTCTCGGTTTTATGAAGGGATGTGTTTTAGCTTTTCTTAATCACTGAGCTCCATTTGCCTGCTCGTTACTGACTGTGGTCCTCATCTGGCTTGAAGTAAGATCTGTTAAGAACTCTTCAGAGTTATGCCTGGGGTATGTACCGAGGCTGTTTCATTGACAGAGACCCATTACATAGTTGGTGTCAGGGAGCACGGCTCCCTGACACCAAACTGTTTGCCTCCGCTTGCCATCAGCCAGCCAGAACCTGGGTAGTGTCCCTCTGTACTAGGCATACACGGTTATGGTTTTATGTCATGTTTCCTATTAGATATAGCAAGTAATAGCTGCTGTTGGGGGTCAGGTGGTACACTCGTTGGTGTGCATTCAAGTCTGCTCTGCAAAGCATCCTTGCCTGTGCTTTAGCTCTGCAATTGAGATGCATAAAGAGAAGAATAAAGATATCATTGCTCAACTGCATTGTTTTTATGCCACAGGACACTTGGTGGAATTTTGCTGATAATAGCAGGTTTTTACTCCTAATGGATGCTTTTAGTATATACATTTGCTTTGATTTTTCCTTTTAAAAAACTTTGTTCTAGCTCTAACTTGAAGATTATTTTCGTCCTAAATAAAAAGAAGACACCCTGCCCTGACCCCAACTTGGAAAGAATTTGGAGAAGAATATGGTTATAGGTCCCTTCTCTTTCCTCTCTAATTCTAGTGTAATTAAGATCAAAATCCAGGTTGGCCATACAAAAATCAGAGGAAAACATTTTGTTAAATATTTAGCACATGTAAGGCTTGTGTGCACACATTAAAGCGTTGGTTCTCAGTTTGTACCTACGAATGATGCTCAAAGCAAAATAATCATTACAAAGGCCAATTATAACAACTGTTACAATTTAAAGAGTTCTTTTTCATTTTAGATTTCCATTTCATTTTCTCATAGAAAGTGACCATGTGATGCAATGAGCTGATCTGTGATACAAAGGACGTATCATACACCCATAATACTCTTCAGTCTTTTCTTCTCTTTGTATCCCCATTTGCCCACTTGGTTTAAAAGAAGGCAAAATTAACTTTGAACTACTTTAAGATGCACCCGAGTGAAACCTAGATGACAATGTATAGTGAGTCATTGTGTCTCTTCTATTGACTCTTCTTAAGGGGTTCAGAATTAAAAATGGCATAGACTTAAAAGATGTTTGATCATCTATTTGAAAGCACTGGAAAGTTGCAATAAAAAAAAATTAAAAAAAAGATTGAAGGGTGGTTTCTTGGTGTGATATCTAGGATCCAGTGGGCCAAATAAACAAGAATTTTAAGGTGGTTTAGCTGTTTCACTCATAGCCTCATTTAGCTATCTTTTATATGACAAAGGATCTTATGGCCACAGTAAAATACTGAGAACCCTCAGGCCAAGTCTGTATACAGAAAATCTGCTACTGGGTATATTTGAAGTCATATGGGAAAGATAACTTCTCCAGTTCATATATAGATATTGTCTCTGTGTGAATTGTCTGTCTACAGACTGATTGTCTGGCGAGTTGCATTCTTCCAAATATGCACTTTGAAATGCCCTTAGGAATTAGATGGCTTGGATAGATTCTTGTAGAAGTCCTCATCTGTTATTTCAAGTATAAAGATGCAAATGTTATATGTAAGCTGTTAGGTGGATGATCCTAATGTATTTTAAATGATTGGGTGTCAAGAGATTTTATTTGATGCTGTATAGATAGTAGAATTGTTCCAAGTGTTAATTTCTCTTTGATGCACATGAGAAAATGACATTTATATGTCTTTGTATTGTCTTAATGTTTTTCTCTAAATAGAAAATGAAGCTCCCAGTTTGCAAAATTAATTTCTGTTCACAAATCAGACTCTGTCAGCACCAAGAAAAAAGTGACCTTAATACTTGTTTTTAAAATTTGTTATTATTTCATACTAGCAGTTTTTATGCCAACAGGGAATAGTCTTGTAGAAATGTAGCAATTTGCCTTGTTTAGCATGATAGATATTTTTGTACTTAATTTTCCATGTGCAACATTTGGGCTGATGTCAAAAAAATTAAACTCATAAGACTGAAATTACCCATGATACAACAAATCCCTGCATACACAAATGCAGTCTCAGCAAACTGGGCTTTTTTTTTTAATTTATCTTTTTTTAAATTTTTCTTTTTAATTAAATCTCACAGCACCATTATAGTAAGTTTGTCTGTTGTTTTCAGGTTGATCCCCTGTTTACAGTGCCTGCACCTCCACCTCCGATTTCCAGCAGTATCACACCTCAGATTCTGCCTTCCTACTTTTCCCCATCTTCATCCAATATTGCAGCACCAGTCGAGCAGCTTTTGGTACGGACTCGTTCAGTGGGTGTAAATACTTGCGAGGTTGGAGTAGTAACAGAACCTGAATGCCTTGGACCCTGTGAACCTGGGACCAGCGTGAACTTGGAAGGAATTGTGTGGCATGAAACTGAAGAAGGTAAATTGTTTTTTCCATTAGGTTTGTCTGTGAGATATATTAATGAGGAGGAGACTTCGCTGTATCTGCCTGGTAATAACTAAGGGCTTGCTAATCTGTTGGGACACCATTATGTACAATGGCAGTCACAGCTTTGTAGCTGTGCTATTAAGTTTTTTCTCTTAAAAAACAAATGACAGGTTTTTTATTATTTAAGCAACTGTATTTTCCAAATGACCTAACACATAACCCCAGTTAGCAACAGAATTGCTTCCTATTGTTATGCCAAGAAAAGCGCATGAAGAAATAGCTAATAGAATAGCATAAATGTGCATCATGAGGAGAGTTTATGTGATAGGAGTGGATATATCAATAGTTTAGATGAAAACTTAGAGAGCTGAATATTTTTCAAGTTAGACACTATGACCAAAGATGTCACCATTAAAGTAGAAGCCCCAGAGACCCCACAGAAATTCAATTTGATGTGATTATTGTTTGCATTTTGGTTATTTAAAACATGCTTTGAGAGGAAAAGCTTCTTGCTGAAAGAGGAGTGTTCCATCTGGTGAAGAAGCAGTATTTAAACCACAGTGATTTCTTTAATGTTGTTTGAAGGCATTTGGCCAAGCAGGAGCATTGGAGAACTTTGGGGAATACTAAACCTTTATTTAGAACAAAGTAAATAGGAAGAGGATTATGCTGTGATATGCAGATTTTTCCATTCTGGTTTTCAAAGACTCATTATTAATATACCAGCTTTCTTCTGTTAATGCTAAAAATACTGCACGTGTACAACAAAATTCTGCAGTTCTTGGTTTGATAATAGTGAATTTCTCAAGTTATATCTCCTTGAGAGTCTTCCTGTGATTGTTCTGATGGTTTTTTTGAGGCTTACTTAACTGTTAGTGATCTACCTCCCTCAACAGCAAAACCAAGATTATTTGCAAAAGGGTATAATGAAAGAATACAGCAGTGCATTGCTTCATGATAAATCCTGACATCCTTCAGACATACGCACAACGGCATTTGGTCCTTTACAGTGATATATAAGACCTCACCAAAGTGCTCTACGCTGTCCTCTCAAAAATCAATAGAGAGAGTCATATTTACTTGCTTTTATATGCTTTCATCCATCCATCTTTCTCTCTGTGTATGTCTACAGCAGATTCATAAGGTGGATTGATCCTTTTAGATTGTTTTTAAAGCACAGCATAAATTCTGTTTTAAAATATCCCTGCAGAGCTGACTGCCCTCAGCAGCTCCAATCTTCCTTGACTGGCCTGTATTAACCAGAGTTGGAATGTGTGGGCGTTAACTGTGTTGACATGAAAGAGCAGTAGCTGTTAATAGTGTTATTCTTGCTGAATAAACTAAACTTCTGACCCTCACTGCATTTAAGAAGCCTGCCTTGTTAAAGGTTTGGCACCAGAAATGAAGTATTTTAAAAAAAAAAATCTGGTCAGGATGACATTCGGTTTACCAGCTTCTCAACACTCTACTGGTTTAAAATCTCTTGTTAGTTAATAGAAATTAACTCCCTTAACCTTTTACCAGTTTGTCTAAAACAATTTTCTGAATCAACTCAAGAGTTCAGTGATGGCACGTTTGAGTGAAATGGCTTTGAACGTGCCTGTTTTCACAGCTTTACAAACACCCGTTATTGCTACAGCTATAAGTGACCACGTTAATAGATAAAACTGTATTGTAAAATGCTATAGCAATACAGCTAGAATGTAGATTGAAAGACTGAAGATAATTAATATGATTTCATATTGTGTGTCTTGTTCTGTGCTCTTTATGTTTTACTGTTTCAGACCTTCCTTACTGAAGAAATTACCATTAAATTTTACTGTTTTCCCAGTGTTCACAATCAACACTGTATTATGAAAAATTAGTTCCTAATGATCATTTTTGCATTTTAATTAAGTTTTGACGTTTGGGGCACACATATATGTATATATTTAGATGTTTTCAAATTCTCTGACATGCTCATGAAAGCAGCTTGCGTGAAAGGACTTCTGCCAAATTTTTGAAAACAGGGTGCAGATGGGTCTTCTATTTATCTTTAACAGAAGGAAGATTATCAGATACTCATTTGCTCCAGTTATGATTTTGACTTTAATTAGACCAGAACATGACCTTTCCTAAATTGGTGTAAATCCAGAATAACTGAAATCTTTGTAATTGATGACATCGAAAACCATCTTGATGTTCATAATGACCAACGGAAATACAGATTTCTTTAGTGATGCCCATATGTTTTCTCCCACTCCATTCACTGCTTTCCAAAACCTAATAGAAACACACATGCAAACTGACATCCATCTAGCTGTCTGCATATTGGATAGGTTTGTAATGTAAAACCATTCTAATAAGGTAAGCTATGATGTCGGCATGCATTGTGAGATATTTTAATTATTATGTATCTGATTTAACCACGCTGAAAGATGAATTGTGAGGTGATTAGAACAGGCTTGTAGAATGCCTGCATATTCCATGGCATATGGGAGCTATGAACCAAATGTGCCACTGAGCACCCTTCGTGTGCTGCAACAACTTGCTGTGGGAATGCAAATACAGAAGGGATGTGGTGATCACAGCTATTATAATAAGAACAGGAGAGTGAGTAGAGAAAGATGAAATAATATACATTATTAAATGTAATATATGCTTCATAGAGGAGGAGGCGTGATTGAGAAATCATGTTTTGAAGGTTTTGGTATCTGAAATAACCAGTTTTCTTTTAGGAATGTTAAACAAGTTGTCACATTCTGTTTCATTTGTTCTTTAAGGTCAGAATAAGGATGATGTTTGGTTTTCTTACTCCTATTTTTGTGATAATCACTCCAAAAAGGGAGAAAAAAAGCAGCATGGGATTTCAGAGAAAACTCTGGCAGATCAAAGGGAGCATTGTTACTGTAACTCTTTTCATTTATTCCACACCAATCTATTCAGTTGACTTGATCAGCAGATTTCATAAATCAGACCTTTTTTCCCAGAGTGTTCCAATCTTAAGACAAATAGAGTGAAGCTGGCACGTAAGTCTGTCATATTTTATTATAGGGCTTTGTAACTAATCATAGCTGGTTACTCATATAATTGACTGAGACTGCTGGTTATCATGTGGGCACTTTTCAGTTGCACAACTAAGGTGTGCTGTGTTTCATTTTTACATATGCATGCTGTAGGCATTTTCATCTGCATAATGACCTCCATTGGATATGACCCGAGAATGTGTCCAAAGCAGTGTTAATGGCTGTAGAAAATAACATGGAAGGAGCTAGTTGAAGCTACTGTGTAGCGGCAGAATGAGAAATGGTTATGGGCAAGACAGCCTACAAGTTCGAACCTGATGCAGTTATCTGACACCAGAAGCTACCACCCTGTTATAGTAAAAAAGTTCTTCACAAAAAAGCAGCTTGGTAGTGTTATTGGAGTGTGGTTTTTTGTTTGTTTGTTTGTTTATTTCTTCTGCTACTCTGGCAAACAGCTGCTAAAAGTCAATATTTCTATACTGAGAAATAAGGTTTATCTAGAATCAGGTACTTGCTAAATCATGTAATTATCTTCTGGGAAAAGAGTTTTGAAGGGAGCAGTAATTGTTTCTTACTACCTGGAGGAAATAAAAATGACCCAGAAAAAAAAGGGAAACCACCAACCAACTTTCTAAATTGCTTAGAGCTTGCTTTTTGGCTTAGTTTCTCACATACAGTTGCCCTGGGTCACATCCTGTTTTTGGTTCTGCATCTAGTAGTAGAGTCTGCTTTTAGATGTGGGAAGCACTAGTTCTGATGACATCTTGTTTGCTTGAGAACTGTGAAGGAGACAGCCATCTGTCACCTTGCTGCTTTTCTGTGTAGAACAAGCTGTCTACGTGTGGTGTTGGGAGTTCTCGCACTGCTGCACCAGCATTCTTCCTCTTTGTGTAGTTTGGGTAGAACCTTCTGTTGTTCAGTAACAAATAATGGGGAAATGATTAAATTTTTTTTTAAAGTGTCTTCTTAACAGGGTTAGCTTTTTGATTTTTATAACTTCAGACTAGATGTCAAACATAAGAAGCAGGAGTCGAATGAATCTCATAAATCTGATGGGATCATCTTCAGAGCATTCCAATCTCACTCTACTATCAGTTCTGACACCATTTTGCAGAAATTTTCAGTAGAAAGGAGGTTTGATGGCAAAGAGACATGCTGGTATGTGTTTTGTATGGTTTCTCAGCATGCCAGGTTTGCAACTAATATGCATAAATGTTGCTTTGGAAACATCTCTGTTGCACAGAACTGACATGGATTCTTCCATGCCTCACTATGAAGTTTTAGTTTTGCAAAAACTATTTTAAAAGAGCAGTCTGTTTCAAGTTTGAAGGCTTTTGACATGGTCCTCTGAGTTGGAGAGATACGGCTTTGATGAGTGGACTGTTCAGTGGATAAGGAATTGGCTGGATGACCGCACCCAGAGAGTGGTGGTCAATGGCTCCAAGTCCAGATGGAAGACTGGAACAAGTGGTGTTCCTCAGGGGTCTGTGCTGGGACTGGTGCTGTTTAATATCTTTATTAATGATATTGACAGTGGGATTGAGTGTGCACTCAGCAAATTTGTTGATGACACCAAGCTGAGTGGTGAGTTAATGTGCCAGAGGGATGGGATGCCATCCAAGAGGACCTGGACAGGCGGGAGAAGTGGGCCCAAGTGAACCTCATGAGGTTCAACAAAGCCAAGTACAGGGTCCTGCACCTGGGTCAGGGCAATCCCCGTTATCCATACAGGTTAGGAGATCATGTGCTTGAAAGCAGCCCTGAGGA
>VZTU01000298.1:0-16819 GCA_013400835.1 Zapornia atra | reverse complement strand
AGTCCAAAGAAGGTCTAGGAAGATGATTAGGGGCCTGGAGCATCTCCCCTATGAGGATAGGCTGAGTAAGTTGGGACTCTTCAACCTTGAGAAGAGAAGACTAAGGGGGGACCTAATTAAAGTCTATAATTATCTTAAGCAGGGGATGCAGGGGGAGTCAGCCAGCCCCTTTTCAGTGGTCTGTGGGGACAGGACAAGGTGCAACGGCTGCAAGTTGGAGCACAGGAAGTTCCGCACCAACATGCGGAAGAACTTTTTCACAGTGAGGGTGACAGAGCAGTGGAATAGGCTGCCCAGGGAGGTGATGGAGTCTCCTTCTCTGGAGATATTCAAGACCTGTCCGGACACCTATCTGAGTGATATGTCCTAGGGAGCCTGCTTTGGCAGGGGGGTTGGACCCGATGATCTCCTGAGGTCCCTTCCAACCCCTACGATTCTATGATTCTATGATACTCGCATTCATCTCTACTCTCCTGATCCCAGAGAATCCGGCTAGGAATTCTTTGGAGAGATACTTCTTTCAACTTGATCTATTTTTCTCCTCCAGCACATTATTTATGAAACTAAAGATGAAAAAGCAGAAACTGAAGCTGCTTTAAATGTAGCTTTCCTTGGGTCCCTTCTTTATGTTCGAAGGATTATTTTGTCCCATAGCCATTTTTTGGAGCAATAGACTGGGAAAATTATGGAGCACAAATACTTTTCTTCTTACAGCCACAGAGACAGTAAATTTGATGACATTTTCTTCTATTAAATTGCCCTCTTGTATTGAATTTGTATGTATTTAGTGCTGTATTTGCATGAAAATGACTTATACACGTTTTCATGCAGACTGGCATCTAGGCCTATTTAGCTATATCTAATATGATATAGCTAAAAGAATAAAAATTAACCTATCTTCAGATTTATGATGTGCAACATGAAAAAACTTTCATACTGGTTTGCTAGAAAATCTGCATATGCCTTTAAGCTAACCGGAAAGAGTTTATTTTTCTTAAAAGCAGGGTTAAAATCTTATAAAAACTTTCATATTTTTTATTTCCCTTCTTAAGCATCCTGTATACTTGTGTCTTGGTGTGCAAGAATTTTTGTGTTAAATCCTCTGCATGCTGTGAACATTTGCCCAACACTGAAATTTAGGCTCATTGTTTACTGTGATACCATGTGATGAAAAATAAATTGCAGATTTACAGGATAACTGTGAAGAAACTCCAAAACCAACCAACCAAAAAACAAAACCAAGAGTCCATCCCCAACCAATTTTCTCTGTGGAAAAAAAAGACTTGCTGATATTTCTCATTTCACTGATTAAAGATATAGCCACAGGTTTTGTATTTGTCACCTGTCTGTGGCATCAAAGTTTGGGTTGTAGATTTATGTTGCCACGATGAGCAATGGGTGAGCAAACTTAATCAAGAGTTAAGCTCTCAGCTTTGAGGCTTTTCTTGGAGCAACTCTGCTGACAATACAGGAAACTCTAGTCTTCACTCCTTATCCCAGTATCCTCATTAGGGACCTAAAATTAGCGATACGGTTACTTTTTTTCTTAAATACAGAAAGCTGAGGTGTTTAGTTACAGTTTCCTTAATCCTAGAATAAATTTCAGATCTCTAGTCTGAAGAATGCTACTAAAAAGACCAGAAAAGTTGTGGTGGATTTTTTTAAGTGATTGTGTTCTCCCTTGTGATTTTTCTTTCCCTAGAGCTGCAGCTCTGGAACAGTTCAAGTCTCTTGGTGCTGAGCCTTTGGAAGTAGACTTGAAGGAATCTGGGGAGGGCCAAGGTGGTTACGCTAAAGAAATGTCTAAAGAATTTATTGAAGCTGAAATGAAACTCTTTGCCAAGCAGTGTCAAGATGTTGATATTATCATAACTACAGCACTTATTCCAGGTACATTTCATGTGCAATTTTATGCTAATTTTTGTTTATCCTAAGTTAGCATGCTTTGGCACTGTGCCTGCAGTGAAAACAGATGCACAGTAAGTTGTATCTGCATATGTAACTTCTCTTGCTTGCTTGATAAATGCCTTTTTTAAAGTGTGTGCCTTTTTTTATAACCTTTTGTTTTTACAAACTATCAGTCTTTGACTTGGTATTAGGTTTTCTTATTAAACAAGGAGTAGATATTAATAAATTAAGAATATAGCATATTTATTGCTTCAGTGTTACTTCCACTATTGAGCTTGTGCACTGAAACAAATCCTATTGAAACACTACTGCCTTTCATTATTGAGACATTGTAAGCATAGAGCTTAGGTTTTAGTGCTTTGTATTGCACAACATCTGTCTTGGTAACTTATATGATGTTTCTTGTGAAGTGATGTTATCACTTCCGTTGTAAGGTCAGGTAATGTCAGTTTACTGAGGGAGAAATTGGGACTAGCAAGTATCTTTGGTAGACTGACCATGCATACCTACCCTTCCCTGCCTGCCCACCCCCACCAGCCTCACCCCTGCCATGCTTGGGAGCAAGATGGGCTAGCACCTTATCTCTGTATAAACCAACCAACTGTGATATTTCATCCCATGTACTGAATACCTGAAAACTTTGCTTAACAAAAATAACGTTTAGAGAGAGAGAAAGAGGAGTGGAGAACTTATCTCTTGAGCTCTACAGATACACTGTATTTTGTGTTTAACTTACTATGTCTTGTCTTACCAGGCAAAAAGGCTCCCATATTGTTTAAGAAAGATATGATTGAATCAATGAAGGAAGGTTCGGTTGTTGTGGATTTAGCTGCAGAAGCAGGGGGAAACATTGAGACTACGAAGCCTGGAGAAATGTACGTTCATAAGGTGAGCATTTTAACCTGCAGATGATTTTCAGTTTGCATGAATTCACATCGTGTTTTGTAAGCAGTATGCTGAAGATGAGTATCTGATTTTGCTATTTGGGTTTAAGTAATCCTTTAGAGTTTGGTTACTAGTCATCTCTGTAACAATTCAAAGATTTTTGAAGGAACAGATAACCTTTGTATAGTGTTAATGTGCTTTAGTATGAAAGTGTTACTCCTTTGACTTACAAGTCCAGTGCTTTGTCTCTGCTGTGGGTGTGGTTTGATGTCAGTTTCTTAGTCTACCTGAAGAGACAGTTGTAGCAAGAGCTACTTTGGCTTGCTCACCACCTTCCATAACTGGATGGTAACAGTCTGTGCCATAAGTAACTTAAACAGGCTCAGACTACATCAATACTTACTTCAAGTCTCTGGCTCAGCTCAATATAATTTCACCTTCAGGAGGGTGCTGTATTTGTATGTCTTTTACTCAGCCAGCACAAGTGTGTCTGTCCTAGAGTATTCAGATTGCTTGTAACTCAAACTAGGAGCAGTGTGAGTTGGTTCATTAAGTAAGCAATTTTGCTCTGGACTGAACTCTGTGTGCTCCAGTGTTCCTTGGCTCGGTTGAGAGCTTGTTTTTCTGCTTTTTTGGATTTTATTTTTTGTATTTGTGAGAAATATACTAGCAGTTACAGAAATTTGGGTGATGAGATTGAAAGTAGCAGGTTATTACCTGGTAAATTTCATAATGCTGTTATTAAGGAAGCTTGTAGGACATATTGCTGCCGTGGTTGTCCTTAATATAAATAGGGCTGTGAGTCATGCATTGTATTTGCCTTTATGGTTTTTTAGAGCTTTTGATGTCTTAAAAACTGAAATTAGAGTCTGTAGAACTGAAATTAGAGTCTGTAGAGCTGAAGTCAGCAGATACCTGCATGCAGAATTTATATGGAGTGTTTTTAGCCAGAGGAATATTATCCCTGAATATAGTGTATGGGCATTGAGCTGTGGAAGAGGGCAGCAGTGCAGAACTATTAGCAGTGTGCTGGAGCATTGTTTTAAGAAGGCCGAGTTCCTGGAAGCATGTGTGGATCTTCGCTGTAAGTTGTAGGCACAGTGTTTTCACACAAGCCTGCTTGAACATGAGCAGCGTATACCAGCCAAAGTTTGCCATACCTTCCAAAAGCTCAAGAGCTTGATAGCCAGGAGTACTCATAGTTGTTCTTTAACAGTGTGGATATATTTCATTCTATCTTTACACAAATGTGAACCTGGGTGTATTACTTGAACAGCTAGGTAGCTCTGTGGAAGCTCCCTTCACACCCCTGTCATATAAAAAGTTGCTTCCAGTGCATGCCCTCTAGAAGGACTGAGAAGGTGCTATCAATTAGGCAGGATAATCTGTTACTTGGTTGTTTTTAAGAAGATAAGTTCTGAGACATTGGTAGGATTTGGAGAGGACAAGCTCTTGCACCAATACATCTTCCTCTGTGTCGGCTTGTTGCTAGTGGCATTTATCCATGGCATGGGTTTCATCATATTGAATTTTGTAACTGTTGTGAGTAATCCTCACCCAGCTTAAAGTTAGAGCTGCAGGTAACAGTTTTACCTGAGGTTGAAAGCAGAAATCAGTGAAAAAGTTTGGATATGTATTTCCAGAGGGATATATTAGAAGAGAAGCTGCTTCTTCAGGGATTGAACTAATATTTAATAAATGACTTGAATTTTTCCAGGGTGTTACACACATTGGCTACACAGACCTGCCTAGCAGAATGGCTACTCAGGCCAGTAGTCTGTATTCCAATAATATTATCAAACTATTAAAAGCTATTAGCCCTGACAAAGAGAACTTCTACTTTGAACCAAAAGATGAATTCGATTATGGGACTCTGGATCATGTTATTAGAGGAACTGTAGTAATGAAGGTAAGTCAGTAAACATTTGCTTCTTAATTTTTGAGTACATACTTATACATTTATTAGTGCTGTCTCTTTAAAATGCATTCAAATATACTGCATGGCAATCGACTTCAGATGTGTCAGTGTGGGCAATCATGTTTGTATTCAGCTGAATATTCTTCTGTCCCAACGAGGGAAACCTCTTTGCTTTTGTCTTCTTGTCATCGTTACATGAATACCTAACGTCTACTCTTGAAAATTTGGATAGATATTAAATACGCATGTCGTATTCATGTGATAAAAGCATGGTAGTTTGAAACATTTTTACAGGACCAGGAAAACATTTTTCCTTTTTTTTTTTTTTCTTTTTAAAAATAAATACATGTTTCTGCTCTTATAACTTCAGAAAAAAACCTGGTGGAACTAGAATATGCAGGATAGTTTCAGCTCTATTAGGAAATAATAAAATACAAACTTAAGGCATGGACCGGTACGGGCTCTCCTGCAGCCCTTAGGAAATAATAATTTGCAGTTTAGGTAAGAGGTATTGATTTCTATTGAGGTTTTCTGCATACTGTTGCCAACATGTTGTGGTGCTTATGATACCTACTCTGGAGGAGAAATACGTTGACTTCAGCTGTCTCAGACCACTGAAGTGGGTCCACCACTTAGTCCTCCAGGAGGTATGCGACATCATGCTTGGTACCTAGCTGAGGTCTGGGCAGGCTCTGATTATTTTTATTTGTAGCAGATTTTTGCTATTTCCAAGACCCTGTTTTATTTTGCATAAATGTTTTCCATTTAAGGAACTTTTAAACTTATTTCTTTTGGTTCATGCTTTCAAGCCTTGTGTTGTATTTCCACTAAGTGCTCTTGGACACAGATATTAAGTGTTGTCTGGAAAACATGTAAACCAGTGTAGTTAACTTGGTCAGGCTGTACTGATCATCCAGCCTTGCAAACTTCTGCTGATGCAGAAAAAGGAAGATGTTCCTGGGCTGTGTCTGTAGGATCTTAAGACATACATGAGTTGCAGATAATTAAGAATTGGCCTCTCTAATTATAAAGCATCTTTTGTGTTAGGGGTAACTGTAAATGTCTCTTGTCAGGATGGCAAGGTGATTTTCCCAGCACCGCCACCAAATAACATTCCTCAAGGAGCCCCTGTGAAGCAGAAGACTGTAGCAGAGCTGGAAGCAGAAAAAGCAGCTACTATTACACCTTTTAGAAAAACTATGACTAGTGCATCTGTATACACAGCAGGTAGGCAACTTTTAGAGTTGAAGAATCAGCGTAGTGTTCCTCATTTGGCTAATACTTTTAAGTCACTCCTCATCTTACTCATTCAATTTAATAACTATTTGGGAGAGCACTTGGATGATGTACCCTGGTGCAAAATCAGTGCAGTGTAATAATTGCTTTTGAAAGGGGAAAAAAAAAAAGTCAGTTTTATTTATAAGTATTAACATCTCAAACAGTGCTGAATCATGCTGTGTGCATGTATGTGTGTTTGGCTTTATTTAAATATCAGTAAAATACTTTAAGTTGTGAAGGACTCCTCCTAGGGACTGTGCCCTTACTTTGCAGCAGAATCAGTTCAATGCCATTGCTTTCTTCAAACTTTAATGCATTGTGTGAGACTTAAATGACCGCCATCTACTGAAGTACTGAGAATAGGACATTTGTCTTGACAAATAAATATTGTCTGTTCTTATCATTTGATATTCTGTGTGCATCAGAACTTCTGCATGAAGTATGAATGGAGTAGTCTTAGTTTTAATCTCTGTTCTTCATATGCATGCTTTGAGTCTTCTAAGTAGTTTCTTAATATGGTTGTGACTCGTGTGCATTTTTTTGCTGTAGAACAGAGAGTGACAGGATTAATTGTGTAGAAACCTATCTTTGCTGCTTTGTGTGGATGCATTGCAAAGATGTGTGTACTATATTCACTATTTTATGTTCACTATTTTATGTTGTGTTATAAAACAAATACTAGCACTGAAATAGCCTTGTAGTTGTCAGAAGATGATCTGGCTAGTCTTGAAACAAGTCCATGCATGAAATGCTGTTCTGCTTTTAGCTCACTACTGGACTCCTGTTGTACAGTCTAAATGTAAGAAACCATTGAAAAGTTACAGAAAATTTTTTGTTTGCTTTTCTTCCAGGTTTAGCCAGCACGTTAGGACTGGGAATTATAGCTCCCAATAGTGCTTTCACACAAATGGTGACCACATTTGGCCTAGCTGGAATAGTGGGGTACCATACAGTATGGGGTGTGACTCCTGCTCTTCACTCCCCACTCATGTCAGTGACTAATGCTATCTCAGGTAAGCAGCTGTCGCACAGCAGTTTATCCTCTCTTTGAAGCAGGTACTGCTTCTTTTGCTTGAACTTTAGACAGAATTCTGCTGAGATCCCTTTTAAAATGCCAGGGGGCCTAATACCACTTTGTGTGCCTGAGTTTGCTTTCATAAATAGCAAGGACATCTGAATCATACTCTTTCTGAGGCTGTTTTTTCAAAAGAAGAGCAAGTGTGGTGCTGTGTATTTTTAATTCTTATGAGTAATCTCTCAGTCTCAACCTGTTTGCTCTAAAGTTTTGGGTTTATTGCGGGGAGAGGGTGATTGGTTTGGCGTTTTTTCTGTGGTTTTTTTTGTTTTGCTTTTGTTTTTAGTGTGTTGCATTCTGCCATTTTATGCAATACATCTTTTTTCCCCTCTGCAAAGTAATGCCCTGAAAATAACTTGTCTTTCATAGTTTTGGCATTCTTTTTTCCCTCTCCTCAAAGTATGTGTTTTGAGAAGAGGGGAAAAAATAATTTCCAAGTGACCTCTAAGATTTATAACTCCATTTTACATGTTTATATGTAATCTGTGTGTATCTATGTGACAGGTCACAAGTTTGATCTACTCTGATTGTTGAAAACAAAGTTTCTTTTCTTGAACAGAATGTGGAGGCTGACTCTGAGGAACTGTACTTCAAATTGTATTCATATACTATTATTTTTTTTTTTTACAAAACATTTTTGTATTGCTGAAAAACACCACAATAATAATAGAATCACAGAATTTGTTGGAAGGGACCTTTAAAGGTCATTTAGTCCAACCCCCTGCAGTAAGCAGGGACACCCTCAACTAGTCTTTATTTAAATAGTAATGTGTGAAATGGGTTAAAACTTGAGGTGACTGACATCTGTTCTGACAGCTGAAAGGAAACTTGCTGTAGATATAGACCCTTCTAAGATTCTCTTTATCTCTCACTCTTTTTTAATAGGACTAACTGCAGTTGGTGGGCTGGTATTGATGGGAGGACACTATCTCCCTGAAAATGCTCCTCAAAGTCTAGCAGTGCTTTCGGCCTTTATCTCTTCAGTCAATATTGCAGGTATGAATGTTATGTTTTCTCCTGAGGGTAACTTTAAAGCACTTGTGTAATTCTTTTATTTCTTCCAGCTCTTTAATTGTATAGATTCCTGAAATACTGCTGTGGGAATAGGATCTGAAACCATCCATCCCACATCCCATAAACCATCCCACACCCTTGAAATTGTCATAGTAGTTACTGTATCTGGTTTTCCCACCCTGTGCAGTAACCTCTTTTCTTTTTTTGTTTTAGGGAAGCATTTAAGTGTGCCTTTTTCTTTCACAGTATCTTTTGCGTGATGATTTTATGAAATATCTTTTCCTCTGTATCCCAATATGGTACTGTGTTTATCCTTATATTTCTTTTCCCACTTGAAAAATACACTAGTGGCATTGAACAAAATTCTGCTTGCTTGAGCTTTGAAAGTTTCAGCTTAATGAATAAAAAAGACAAGAGTGTGAGCAATGTGATGTACAAATACTGCTTTTTTTTTGCTAGAGTAGATAGGGAAAAGGACACAGTCATCAACTAGAATGTATCCTACAGTCAGTGTAGAGTTGAGAGCCAGAGAAGGCCTCCAGGCTTTCCAACTCTTCCTTGTATTTGTTTCCTCCAAAGGTTATAAAAAGTAACAGGACCTTACCCTGATTACAACTTTGTTTCCTGGTGTTCTTCCAGACACCTAGCTTCTCAGAGGCGTTATTGGTGTCAGTTGTTAACTTTATTTAATAATGAGGTTTAACCAAATATTTCTCTTCTCGCTTGGCGCCTGCTTAGTTTAAGATTTTATTTTTGTAAACTTGTTCCTTTGCTTTGGCCAGGTGGATTTCTAGTTACACAGAGAATGCTGGATATGTTCAAACGTCCCACAGATCCTCCTGAGTACAACTACTTGTACTTACTTCCTGGTGCTGTATTTGTAGGAGGCTATGCAGCTTCTCTCAACAGTGGCTACAATATTGAGCAGGTAAGAAGATAACTTCATGGCTTTCAGTGTTGACAGCAAGGTATGCACTTCCCTGCTCACTCTGTGTAGGAGTAAATAGCAAATTAGCCATGGTCATTTCACCACCTACTTAATCCCTCAAGGCCAGTCTGAAGTTGATTAACTAAGCTTGCAATCATACCCTAAATGCTGACTCTGCAAACTTTAAAAGCTTTGGGTATTTTTTGCCTGTAAAGCGGCAGGTATTTTATTATTTTTATTATTGAATAGTTTTCCTAGATCACAGTTTAAATATTAGCATGACTACAGAAATCATTCTTCTGTTCAAATGTTTCTGAAAATTAAGCTTGGTGTGACAGCTAAAGTAGGCATGACATCTCATCCTAGCCAGCTGTCAGCACAGAGGGATGTACAGGAATTGTACCTGTACAACCTTTTATGGTAAACTTGTTAGCATTTGCTTTACTGGAAAGAAAAATCTACGTGTATTGTTGTCTGTGTTGAAAAGTGAATCCAGGCATACCTTTATGCCAGAAGCTTGCATGTATTTGTGTTTTTTTCAGTTGTCTAGACATGTACAACTCAGTTAATTTAAGTTTGCCTATACCTTTTGAAGCCATGAGCTCAGATGTGCCATAAGCAAATTCTGAAACTGTATAATGAGCAGGACAGTTTAGCTCTGGGGTTTTACTAAAGAAAAAACATTTTTCTGTACTGATGAGGAAATGGGCTTGAGTCAATTTTAGTATTCACAGTGCAGGTAAAGCAAGGTCATGAAGTGGGGAAGACGTTTTCGTAGATAGCAAGTTTTAATTGGCAAAAATCACATCCTGTACATGTGTTCTTCATAGTCAAGAGTTCTGACTTGATGTAAGAACTGTGATTTATACACTTTTGAGAAATTAGCCCTTTTGTGTAATAATTTGAAACATAATGATTATGCACCTTGTCTCTACTTAATGTATGCCTATTCATGTTTTTCTTACTTTAAAGATGATGTATTTGGGCTCAGGCTTATGCTGTGTTGGGGCCCTGGCTGGTTTGTCCACTCAAGGAACAGCTCGACTTGGAAATGCTTTGGGGATGATTGGTGTTGCAGGAGGTTTAGCAGCAACTCTTGGAGGCCTTAAACCATCACCTGAATTGTTGGCACAGATGTCGGGTGCAATGACGTGTGGTGGTACCATAGGTAGGTGTATGATAATATAAACTAACAATATCTTCTCTATACATGCATTTATGCAAATTGTATATACACAAGAAACCTGCATAGCTCACAGGTGAAGTGACTAACTTACATACATGGCTTGTGTATGTTGTTTTGCAAATACATGGACAAGTAATCCCAAGTCCCATGGCTTTTATTAATGCATCAGGGTGTGCTAAAGAATGAGGAGACATGTGGAAAAGCAGGAACACAATATCTCTGTTGTGGAAACAAAGTATGTGGAGGCAAATAAACTCACCAGCTTCATCCTTTGGTTCCTGGCAGAGTGCTGCCAAATTCCCTTTTACACACTCTGCTTTCGTAACAGAAAATGTTGAATTTCTTAGTATGCAGTGACCCTTCTGAGAACATGATATCTTTTAGCTTTCTCTCTAATTTCCATGATATCCTCATTGCACAAAATACACATATGCAGCTTTTGCTTAAATGCCATAGCAATTTCTAGTGCAGAATTTTTTTTCATTGGAACAGACATATATGTATTCATTCTACACTGAACCACAGTAAATGAATTTCTAGCTGTACAGATTGGTTATATTTTGTAAGCTTTCCCTCTTGTCTTCAAATCCCAATAGGTTTGATGATTGCTAAACGCATCCAGATTACAGATCTGCCTCAGCTAGTGGCTGCTTTCCATAGTTTGGTTGGTTTGGCTGCTGTGCTCACCTGTGTAGCAGAATACATGATTGAATATCCTCACTTTGCTACGGATCCAGCTGCAAACCTCACCAAGGTTGTGGCATACCTTGGCACGTACATTGGTGGAGTGACTTTCAGTGGCTCTCTTGTTGCTTATGGAAAACTGCAAGGTGAGACCTTCCATTCAGAACTAAGTATTTGTTAAAGGGTCCCATCCCCCCCACTCTCCCCCAGTGTTTAGTGCTGTCTTAAGACTACTGTGGAACTGGAAAGAAATCTTGTGTTTTCCATCAGGTAAAAGCTTGTATCGTTATCAAAGGATAATGAAAAGGCTGGGATGCTGAATGCTGTCTTTGCCTCGATCTTTAACAGCAAGACCAGTTGTACCCTGAGTACCCAGCCCCCTGAGCCAGAAAACAGGGATGGGGAGCATAATGCAGCCCACATAATCCACAGGAAAATGGTGAGGGACCTGCTTCAGCACCTAGAAGTGTGCAAGGCTATGGGGTCAGGTGAGATTCACCCAAGGGTGCTGAGGCAGTTGGTGGAAGTGCCACTTTCCATTATTTATGAACAGTCCTGAGTATCTGGGGAGGTCCCAGTTGACTGGAGATTACTGAATGTGATGCCTGTCCACAAGAAGCGCTGGAAGGAGGACCTGGGTAACTACAGGCCTATCAGTCTGACCTTGGTACCTGGGAAGATTATGGAGCAAATCATCTTGAGTGTTACTGAGGCATGTGCAGGAAAAGAAAGCCATCAGACTCAGTCAGCAGGTCCTGCCTAACTAACCTGATCTCTTTCCATGATGTTGTCTATCTAGATTCTAGCAAAGCTTTTGACACAGTTTCCCACAGCATTTTCCTTGAGAATCTGGCTGCTCTTGACTTGGACTGATGTTCTCTTTGCTGGATGAAAACTGGCTGGATGGCCAGGCGCAGGGAGTAGTGGTGGATAGAGTTAAATCCAGTTGGCAGCTGGTCACAAGTGGTGTTCTCCAGGGCTCTGAGCTGAGGCCACTTCTCTTTAATATCTTTATTAATGACCTGGATGAAGGGATCGAGTGCACTATCAGTAAGTTTGCAGGCAACTAAGTTAGGCGGGAGTGTTGATCTGCTTGAGGGTAGGAAGGGTCTGTAGAGGGATCTGGGCAGGCTGGATTGATGGGCCAATTGCATGAGGTTCAANAGAAGGACCTGGGGGGTATTGGTTGACACCTGGCTGAACATGAGCCAGCAGCGTGCCCAGGTGGCCAAGGCAAACAGCATCCTGGCCTGTATTGACTAGTATGGTGAGTTAGGACTAGGGAAGTGAGTTAGGACTGTCCCTCTGTGCTCAGTGCTGGTGAGACAGCACCTTGAATGCTGTGTTCAGTTTTGGGCCCCTCACTACAGAACAGACATTGAGGTGCTGGAGTGTCTCCAGTGAAGGGTGACAAGGCTGGTGAGGGAACTGAGGAATAAATGTTATGAGGAGCAGCTGAGTGAACTGGTGTTGTTTAGCCTGGAGAAAAGGAGGTGGAGGAGAGATCTAATTGCTCTCTACAATTACCTGAAAGGAGGTTGTGGAGAGGTGGGGGCTAGTGGCAAGTGACAGAACAAGAGGAAATGGCCTCAAGTTATGCCAGAGGATGTTTAGATTGGATATTAGGAAAATCTTCACAGAGAGGGTTGTTTGGCATTGGAATGGGCTTCCCAGGGAAGTGGTGGTGTCTCCATCCCTGGAGGTATTTAAAAGACAGTTAGATGTGGTGCTGAGGGACGTGATTTAGTAGTGGTTGACAGGTTAGGGTAGTGGTTAGTCTTGATCTAAAGGGCCTCTTCCATCCAAGAGAATTCTATGATTCTTAGTATGTATTTTGAGATACTTGTGCTAGGTAGTTATTCAATTATTTCTTCTTGATTATTTTTTTAACCTCTTCTCCATTTTACCTCCTCCACCCCCTCAGTGATTTGTGCACATGTAACTGGTGAACTTCACTGCCTGTTTGAGCCCACTCTTCTGTTTCTGTTTAATTTTTTCTGCCTTGCATTTTCATAATAAGCTTGTCAGTACTATTGAATTAGAGGTAGTAGGTCACACACTTTGAGACCTAGTCCTGAGACCATCAGTTCATTCTTTGAGTTCAGCTAAATTTAAATGTGACACTTGGTAAGCAATTACTTTCACCAAAAGCAACGGATAAACTTGCATTATTTTTACTCCTTGCTGTGTTCTTTGGGAGGGGGGAGCATAAGCTGAGAATGATCATGTAATTGTCTTAAAAACTGAGTGGTAATGCTTTTCTAAGCACACAGCTTTTTAGAGGCTGGGATAATACCTGTACTAATAAATTCCAGCTAGAAGCTTCCTATTACAGAGGTCACGCACAACATGCTGGAATGAAAGTAGGTTTTATGTGTTTGTTTTGGGGTTTCTTTTGTGGGGGTTGTTTTTTTTTTATTTAAAAAAGGCTTTTAAAAACAGAATTTTTGTGATTCTTCTGAAACGCTTCACTGACATTAGGAAATGTCAGTTTAATCAGGAGTATTTGAGAATCCAGAGTAAGTTTGAATGTGTTGAACTACTAAGTCAGCACAGAGTCTGAGCTTCAACTAACTTGTTTTTTGACCCTCCCTTGTTTAGTATTTCTTTTGGTTGGGTGTTTAGTGTATGAAGGCAAGGGACAGGCTCTCCTGCATGTATGTGTTAATTTCTGAATCTCCATTTGATTGCAGGTATCCTGAATTCTGCACCACTGCTCTTGCCTGGTCGACATGCACTGAATGCGGGATTGCTGGCTGCCAGCGTTGGTGGAATGATTCCCTACATGATCGATCCTAGTTACACTACAGGAATTACTTGCTTGGGTTCTGTGTCAGTTCTCTCAGCCATAATGGTAAGTCAGGGAATTGTAGGAGGTGAAACAAGTGAAACAGTTTGTTCTTCAGCTTTGTAAGTTTCCACTTAATGATTATGTTTTACCATTCTGAGTCATAATGGTCATAGTGCTAGCTTGCAGAAGCAAGTAGAAGCTGACTTTTCTAAATCTAACTGTAAACAAGAATTGTTCCAGAGAAGGGGCATTTATATATCTAATTACTTTTTGAAATTATGACTAAGTAGAGCCTTTTATGTGAAAAATTTCAGTGGAGCTGGTAGGATATATTTGTGAATAAAAATATCTGACTAAGCACAGGATGAGGAGAGTGCTTTCCTGTCGTCTCTGAAAAGGCAAAGTTGCCAATCCTCAGGCCACAGCTTCAGAAGAAATACTTGAATAGGTTAAACAACTTGGTGTTTATTTTTCAGAGCTGCATGCATACTGTCTTCTCTGCATTTCTTAGTCATAGTTTACACTGGAGTATTTTCTTTCCTTTTCCAGGGTGTCACTTTAACCGCAGCTATTGGAGGAGCTGACATGCCTGTAGTTATTACTGTCCTGAACAGTTATTCTGGATGGGCTTTGTGTGCTGAGGGCTTCCTCCTGAACAACAACTTGCTTACCATTGTTGGCGCACTCATTGGCTCCTCTGGTGCCATCCTATCTTACATCATGTGTGTGGTAAGTCATCAGCAGCAACTGTGCTTATTTTCCAGGTAATGGAACCTTACACAAAATGTTTGCTAGGAAGCTAAGTGGTTGGAAGACCAAACTGCTAGGTGTTTTTACGGACTAGAGAATTCTTGATTGAAACTGTTGGACTAGATGTCAGTCATCTCTCTTTGGTTTGGAGAGATACATTCTTCAAAACTGAAGAAAGTCTTTGCATTGACTTAGGCATTGAGAGTTTGAAGCTGTGCTCAAATATGTGTGATTACTTGTGCTCATCTGGGTGGGGTTTTTTTGTGTGTTAAAGTAAATTTAGAATCTATCAGCAGTAGATACTTTTAGTGGTGAGTTCCTGTAAAAATGTTTGGCTCTATTAGGAGCAATTAAAGTTTGGGTTTTGGTGTGCAGGGAAATGCTGCTTTCTTCAGAGTAGCTACTTTTAAGTACCACGGGGTGGCAGCAGGCCTGCATTAGTGTATTGCTGATGCTAATGTCAGTCAGAGCTGCCTGATTAATAATTTGCCTTTTCTGTGGAACGTTTGTACAGAAGTCACTTGTTTTCCTATGTCTCTCCTTTGTCTTTTCAAAGATGGAGAGGTAACAGTTTAAGGAAAACTATTCATAGTACAAAAGCTGCCAACCTCCTGATTCTCTGTTCTGTATGTAGTTCTGTTTCATTTCTGCTCTTGTGTTCTTGTACCATCAGTGTTCCTGTTCTCCCCTCCTGACCTGTCCTACAGTCAGCCCTGGCTGTCTTTTACTCATCACTCCTGGGATGTGTTAGTTACTGTGTTAGGAATGTTTCAGTGTCATTCGTTTCCATCTCTTGAGGAATGATTTCAGAAATGCTTAAGAACATACTTTTGTGCAGCTTTCTGGACTTGACTTCAGATGAACAATGCCAGGTGTGGATTTTAAAGAATCTTGTTTGTTCTTGAACACTTTGTATCCCCTTATCAAATGAAATCAGATTATGCAGCACATGAGACATGTTTTATACATAAATATGTACCTATATATTTTTATATAGTCAGCAGTTTAGTCAGTATCAGTAAAAAGATAATACTTTTGGGAAAACCCAGATATGAAAAGCATGGTCTTTAAAGGTCAAATTCCTTTATGAAAACATGATCTGTTAGGGTCTTTACCAGTAGGCATAGTCACTCCACATAGAGAGTTTTGAGATGCTTGAATCTGTTGGCTGTGGGAATATAGGTAAATAGGAAACCTGGGAAAATACCTGGCAAAATAAATATGAAGTGACAGAGTGGCTTTCCTCTGTGTATTTCTCAAATTCCAGGAACTTTAGTTTCCTAAGGTAATATTCTGGAAATCTTGTGCTGCTTTACATAAGGAAATAGGACCCAGGTGACAGGAGATAGGACAAGGGGAAATGGCACAAAACTGCACCAAGGGCAGGTTCAGATTAGATGTTAGGAAAAAAATTTTTACTGAAAGAGTTGTCAGGGCCTGGAACAGGCTGCCCAGGGAGGGGGTTGAGTCACCATCCCTGAATGTGTTTAAAAAAAGGGTAGATCAGGTACTTAGGGATATGGTTTGCCATAGGACAGGAACGGTTGGACTTGATGATCTTAAAGGTCTTTTCTAACCTTGTGATTCTGTGATAAACTTAGACAATTAAAATCATCCTGTATAAAACTGAAATGATCTTGTATAATTTCTGCTTCAAGTTTAAGAGGAACTATTAATTGCATGAGGAAAGATTGTGTTAATTTTATAAATTATATGTTGGCTCATCACCTGTAAAGTGTGCTTTATGTGGGCACAGTAGGAAGGCAAGTTCTTGGAGATCAAGGGTTTGGTTTTCCTTTGATTTGGAAGTTCCTTGTCAGGAATATGCACAGCAGAGAGGGCTTTTTGCTGATGGTTGCATTATCTGTGAATGGTGAAGCCTGTATTTTATTCATATGTGTCTGTGGTGGTAAAGAAGGTGAAAGAACCTGTAGAGGAGTTTACACACTGTGCCTGTGTTGAGTAGGTCTTAGCTGTGTTGGTTAGCTCTTGCTTGATGAGGTTTTGGCTTGTTTTGAAGCCTTCTGTAGTGCCACTTTTTTTTTCTTTTATTTTTTTTTCTTCTTATTTTCTTATTTTCTTTTTTTTTTCTATGTTTTCTCTTTTTTTTTTCTCTTTTTTTTTTCTTTCCTCCTCTTTACATGCGTCCTTGTTATGGAGCTAAAGGCAAAGGTGCTTCAATCACATGCTTGCTTTATGTGGATTCTCAGATTTCTCTTAATATTTATTTTTTTTGTCGTTTGGCCTGATCTTACTCTTTTTTTTTTTGTTTAGGTATGTGTAGGAAGTGCTTTACTTGTGGACATACTAAGCTTACAAGATCTGCAGGGGTATTCTGTCTTGGCTATGTTAGCTGACACTTAACTGCTGTAATACAGTCTGGAAAATGGGAAACATAACCC
>VZTU01000290.1:0-11231 GCA_013400835.1 Zapornia atra | reverse complement strand
AGGGGGAAGGGAGGGGGGGTGGGGACTGAGAGGACAGGGAGGAAAACCCCATAGGACTTCCCAAAGCTTTCACTTCCCCAGGAAAGCGCCAAGCTGGGGGCTCACCACCCCAACGAGCCAGACATCACAGATGGAGGGACGACAGGCAGAGCCAGACACACCAAATATAGGAGACCCATCTTTTCCCTGCCTTGGAGCCAGCCCATTCACACCACAGATAAAAACTCCCCAATCATCAAGCCAGAGCATCCCTTCCCCTCTCTGTTCCTGAGACAGCATCCCCCCTCTCAGCCCCAGGGACCCCCCACATCCTCCTGCTCCCCCTTCCATTCGCCCATCTCAGTCCCCCACATCCCCAGGGGAGACAGAGATGCTCGGTGACGTGTTTAAAAGCAAGCTGACCTCTTTATCCATGCATGGCTGCTGCCCAACAGCCAGGGGGGCAAGGAAACATCTGTGCTTCCCTCTCCTAGGAGGTGTAAAGAGCCTCTGGGTGAGGCTGGGGGGCTCAGCAGGATCAGGCCCAGCATAGCTGCTCAAGAAAATATAATATATATTATATTTATTAATATATTTATTGCTGTTATATCAGCAACATGCCCATCCTGGAGACATCCAACCCCACCTGGATGTGTTCCTGTGGGGATTAGGCTGGGTGATCCTGCTCTGGCAGGGGGGTTGGGCTAGATGATCTTTTGAGGTCCCTTCCAACCCCTACCACTCTGTGATTCTGTGATCCCAACCTGCTCACAAGAGCCCCTGGGAGCCATGCAACTTGGTTAAACCAAAGAGGAGCAATTAAACCCCATGGTTTAATCTCTGACCCTCCCCACAGTGCAAAAATAAATAAATAGCTTATTTTATTTTTTAAAAAAAATATATATTTTTCTGCCCATCCTGTAGGTAAGACTTTGCATTGAGGGGAAAGAGCAGATTGCAGCCTTTAATTAAAAGCTAGAAGCCTTTTCCTGCTTGGAGTTGTGCTAGGAGCAATCTCTAAACACCACTCAGCAGAGAGGAAACAGCACTGACTGCTGCTCTGCTTTAACCAAAGGCAAAAAAAAAATTAAAAAATAAAATAGCACAAGCCCCAGAACAGGGAGTTCTTCCAACAATCTGTTTTCTGTACCCTGGAAAATAATAGCAACCCATATGGAAAGCCCACACAGCTATTTTCCAGGTGCTTTGTATGGCGTGAAATCCATGGAATAAATTACCTGTGTAATGGAGTTGGGAGGGGGGGGGATGCTGAGGTTGTGTTTATCTGCTGCATCTCATTCCCTTCTGGATATAAACACAGGGCTGGTGAGGGATTTTCCCCTCTGTTGGAAATGTCACTTGAAATATCAGTGATGTTGGGGCAGCAGCGTGGCAGAGCCTTGTTCCCAGCTGAGGTGGGGGCTAAAAAAAAGAGCTCAGAAATATGGTCTGGGTGTATCTGATCATGGGGTGGTGAAATTTAATGGGTTTTCTCTGGTTTGCTTATTTGAGGGTTGTTTATGGAATGCCTGGGTCCTACAGCCAAGCTGGGATGCCAGCTGGTACCTTTATGGGGTAGGGGTGAGGGAGAAAACCTAGCACTAAAAGGGAAACTGAGGCACATCAACAGTAAATGCTGATGGTTAAAGCAGAAACATAAAGGTGACCAGAGCAGCTAGGTTAAAAAAAGTGATAAAGCCATTAAAACATTCCCATTCTCAGGCCCTTGGAGATGCTGGCAAGATTTGGGCTGGTTGGTGAATAAAATCCTGAAGCCACTTGAAAGCACACAGGTTTCTTTCTCACACCCTCAAAAGCCTCCCCCCCCCAGCATTCCCACCCCCATGTGGGTAACCAGCTCTTCTGGTGGATGAAGTGAGGAAGGCCATGCTCCCAAAAAAAGGTAAGGGCATTTCCTAAATACCTCAAAGCTGGTTTTATTCAGAAAGCACCAAAAGGCACGTGGGAATTCTGTTCTCCTTCTACTTCAGCTCTAAAACCTGCAAGCTTTGCTTTATTCAATTCTTCTCCTGGCCAAAAAAAAGCCCATCAATTGGGGTAGGTGTTGCCCAAGTTTGCCCTTTGTCCTATCATGGGGTCACCACTTCCTTGGAGCATGGAGCAACCCCCCTCCCATCTCCCTAAATGGGCTCTGGAAGGTTTAATCCCCTCTGGTTTTAACCAAGGGAGAGCAGATCTCCATGGTTGGAGCCCCCAGGACAGGGTCTGCTTCAGGTCCCAGGATGGAGCCCCCAGGACAGGGTCTGCTTCAGGTCCCAGGATGGAGCCCCCAGGGCAGGGTCTGCTTCAGGGCTCAGGATGGAGCCCCCAGGGCAGGGTCTGCTTCAGGGCTCAGGATGGAGCCCCCAGGGCAGGGTCTGCTTCAGGGCTCAGGATGGAGCCCCCAGGGCAGGGTCTGCTTCAGGTCCCAGGATGGAGCCCCCAGGACAGGGTCTGCTTCAGGTCCCAGGATGGAGCCCCCAGGACAGGGTCTGCTTCAGGTCCCAGGATGGAGCCCCCAGGACAGGGTCTGCTTCAGGTCCCAGGATGGAGCCCCCAGGACAGGGTCTGCTTCAGGTCCCAGGATGGTTTCATCTCCTGGATGTCACATGCAGGTGACACACAGGCTCCCCCATCCAGAAAATTTGTTTATATGCAAAATCCATTCAGTTAAACTGGGAATTAAAGGCTTTTCATCCTGATGGGAATGAAAGCATGCATTGCTGTCTGGACAGCCAGTGTCAGCATCTTCTCAGGTAAAAATAACAAGCTGGTTTGATTTCTTCCCTCTCCTTAAAGCAGAGCATCCAAGAATTGGCTCAGCAAAGGCTGGGACAAACTTGGAGGTTTGAGCTCCCACTCTTCCCTCTCAACAAGCAGACCAACATGTTGTTTCCCCACCTCCTCAGCCTTAAGCTGCTTAGAGAGACAAACACAAATCCAGACAGAAAATTAAAATGGGGAAAAAAAATAACAACCCAAGACTAATTAAAGCTACAACCAACCCCTGGTACAAAAAAACCCACCAACAAACCCACCAAAAAACCCCCCCAACCCATTGCAGGCTTTCTTAGCTGACAAATCAGAGCTGCTGTAATTAGGAAAGAGTAATTAGGAAGCTAACTGTAAACTTCTTCTACTTGATCAGCTCTTCACCTCATTCCACATCTGCTGTGACTGGGAAGGAGTGACCTTTGATGCCATCTCCTCACCCTTTTTTAGTTCAAGCTCTCTACCTCTGGCCTGATGACCTCCTCACACTGGCAGCTCCGTTCTTGCCCTCTGCTTTTCTTTCTAAGGATTCCTAAGCCACAGATCCTGATGGGACATCTCATAGAATCACAGACTGGTCTGGGTTGGAAGGGACCCCAAGGATCACAGAGCTCCAACCCCCCTGCCACAGGCAGGGCCACCAACCTCCAGGCCTGGAGCTACACAAGGTTGCCCAGGGCCCCATCCAACCTGGCCTTGAACACCCCCAGGGATGGGGCATCCACTACTTCTCTGGGCAGCCTGTTCCAGCCCCTCACCACTCTCTCTGCAAAGAACTTCCCCCTAATATCTAATCTAACCCTTCCTTCCTTTAGCTTCACCCCATCCCCCTTGTCCTGCCATTATCTGCCCTTTAACAAGCTGATTCCCCTCCTGTGTCTCTGCTCCCTTCAGGGACTGGCAGGCTGCAGTGAGGTCCCCCCACAGCCTTCTCTTCTCCAGGCTGAACCAGCCCAGCTCCCTCAGCCTCTCTTTGTAGGGCAGCTGCTCCAGCCCTCTGAGCATCCTCGTGGCTCCTCTGACCCCTCTCCAACAGTTCCACATCTTTCTTGTATTGGGGGCCCCAGCTCTGGACACAGGACCCCAGCTGGGGCCTCCCCAGGGCAGAGCAGAGAGGGACAATCCCCTCCCTGTCCCTGCTGCCACCCCTCTGCTGATGGTGATCCCCTTGTCAGGGCTGAAATCCAGCCAGGAAGGATGCAAAGGTCTCAACATCTACCTCAGGTCATGGGGCTGGTTTTTTTTGGAAGCCTTATTTCATCAGAAACTAAATCTCTGAAGCCTGGCCAGCAAAAAGGGGGTTCTACCTCAAAACAGGGGTGACCACTGGTACACCAGTTCATTGCAGAACGATGCTAATAGGTAAATTGCCAGGCTCTGTCCTGGCACTCACTCAATCTGAGCCAAACTAGCCCATCATCCCAGCAGACCCTGCCCTATAGCCCACCCCAAATCCCTCCTCCTGCAGCACTGAGCACAATCAGGATCATCCCCAGTACAGGGGGATCCACCACCCAGGAGTCCACTCTGAGCCTCTCAACCCATCACCTGTGGCAAGCACCCCCAGGCAGGGCCCCCCCATCTCACAGATCCAAATCTGAGGTCCAGTTCCCCCCTCCCAGCAAGGAGAGCCATGGCCCAGAGGTGCTGAGCAGTCCCCATGCCTGGCAGCAGACCCATTTTGGTGACACTCAGCCCCAAGCTGCTCCCCAGGGAGGTGCCAGCAGCACCAAAGGGCCCTTCACAGGCTTCCCCCCAGACAGCAAGAAAAGCAGATGGAAGGGACAGAGCATGCAGAGGAAGGGACACAGCACCACTAGGACAAGCCACAGAGGTTTGGAGTTAACACAGGGGAGAACCAGCTGCCCCACAGCACCCCCAATCCAACCACTATACATAACAGCCAGGACCCCACTTACCTTATGACACCCCAATCTCAGGGAACTGATGCAAGCACAAGGGGTAACTGCAAGGAAACATGCTGAAACACCTAAACCACTACCCCTCCCCTAAAAACCCAGCTGCCCCAGCTCTCTAATAACCCACAGCAGCACCCCACAGGTGCTGTTGGTTGGGATCCTGCCCCAATCCCAACCCAGCTGCCATAGCAGCAGCAACAATTAGAAAACCCTAATTAAAAAGCTCCATTTGGAGACATTAAATGGACTGAGGTGGATGTGGTGGCCTTGGGATGAGTCTGGGTCTGCATCCAGATTGCCAAGGGATGCTGAAGCCCCTTTGTCTGAGTCACAGAGCAGTTGGGAGGATGGACAAGCATTAATAAGCATTTTCTCTCCTCAAGTGGCTCTTTGTATCCCTGATGAATCAAAAATGTGTGACAAGTGGGTTTTTAAACCCAGAAAAGCACCTGTAACCTCTGTATCCCAGCCCCAAATCAATGTGGCTGGTGGAAAAGGCTCAGGCAGGTCGTTTTGGGCACCCCCTGACACCTCCAGGTTCCTCCTTTGGAGCCAAACTGCTGTGAATAAACACCAGAGACATTTCCCCCCAAATATGAACCTCTCCCTTAAATTCAATTAAAGTTGGGCAGTGGAATAACTACATGGAAGGGAGGATGGGACAGACAGACCCTGAAAAAGCTGCCAAACAGCCTCTGTGCCCACCACCTTGCTGCAGAGGGACCAGCACATATCTCAGGATCAATATTATTCTCATTTTTGGGTTCTGGCTGCCAAAATTGCATTTTCTGAGCCTGGGAGGGACCCTCTGAGCCCTTGCCTTGGGCAGACCCCAGAGAAAATGATCATCTCCAGGATGCTTTTCAACCTTAGCACCAAATGTACAGAATAAAGGCAGCCCAGGGTGTGAAGAATTTAATAATACAAGCTGTTGTGTGACAAAGCCCAGAAAGTAATATCCATATTATGGTTATTATTAAATCAGAGCAGCTTCCTATGGTTTGTCCTGCCTGTAATTTCAACAGAGCCTTGGTTATATTTCACAGACTCACAGACTCATAGGGGTTGGAAGGGACCTTGAGAGCTCATCAGGTCCAACCCCCTGCCAAAGCAGCTCCCCAGCTCATATTGCACAGGTTGGCATCCAAATGAGCTGGAATATCTCCAGAGATGGAGACTCCACACCCCCTGGGCAGCCTGTCCCAGGGCTCCCTCACCCTCACTGGGGAAAAGTTCTTCCCCATGTTGGTGTGGAACTTCCTGTGCTCCAGTTTACAGCCATTGCCCCTTGTTCTGTCCCCACAGACACTGAAAAGGGGCTGGCCATTTCCCCCTGCATCCCATCCTTCAGATATTGATAACCATTGATCAGATCCCCTCTCAGTCTTCTTCTCTCCAGGCTGACCCAGCCCAGCTCCCTCAGCCTGTCTTTGTAGGGCAGCTGCTCCAGCCCTCTGAGCATCTTCATGGCTCCTCTGACCCCTCTCCAACAGTCCCACATCTTTCTTGTATTGGGGGCCCAGCTCTGGACACAGGACTCCAGATGGGGCCTCAGGAGGGCAGAGCAGAGAGGGACAATCCCCTCCCTGTCCCTGCTGCCACCCCTCTGCTGATGGAGNTGTCTTGGATTCCTCAGCCCAAGTGCAGCCCCTGACCCTTGGCAGTGTTGAACCTCATTAGGTTCCCCCTGTCCCATCTTTCCAGCCTGTCAGGATCCCTCTGGATGGCTCCTTTCCTTCTGGAGTGTCAACCACACCACTCAGCTTGGTGTCACTGGAAATCTTGGCTCGCCAGGCCTGACGAGGAGCTGATGATGGTCACTAGGTGCCAGATGGATGAGCCAGGCAAATCCCTTAGGTGGGAAATTAAAGCCAGGCTTAGGTGAGCTTTCAGAAATGAAGGAGTGATGTCAATTGCTGTGGTGCATGAGCTCATGTACTGAATTACCCAAGCCAGGCTGGGAAACCCCAAGCACAACACACGAGCCACTTCCAACACCGTGTTATTTATAGAAAGGCTGAACTTGGCTCTTTTGCAGGTGGTTTTGCAGAGGGGAAATCACTTCTTGGCTTCTCCACTGAGTTTTTAATGGGAAATATTGATTGGCAACGTGACAACAGAGTCAGAAACAGGGCTGGTGGTTCTGCATGGGAGAAAGCTTCTGCAGGGGACCACAAGTGAAATGAGTTGTGTCCGGTCAATGTAATTCCAGACCTGGCCCAGCTTCAGGTCTGGGTTGCTGTTTGTTCCCCCAATGTCAGTGGTGACCAAAATGCTCCTGGAATCATGCCTCAGTTTCCCCTTCTGTATGTGCACAGAGGGAACTGTTTATTCAGGAGCTCAGCAAGGAGCACTCTAGGGGAAAATAAACCCTAAAACCCAAGAGGGGACCCCAACAGAATTAACCAGAGATGCCACATGATTAAATCATTAAGGAAGGAAGGTTTAGATTAGATATTAGGGGGAAGTTTTTTACAGAGAGAGTGGTGAGGGGCTGGAACAGGCTGCCCAGAGAAGTAGTGGATGCCCCATCCCTGGGGGTGTTCAAGGCCAGGTTGGATGGGGCCCTGGGTAACCTTGTGTAGCTCCAGGCCTGGAGGGTGGTGGCCCTGCCTGTGGCAGGGGGGTTGGAGCTCTGTGACCCTTGGGGTCCCTTCCAACCCAGACCAGTCTATGATTCTATGATTCTATGAAATCAGGGGAAAGCCTCCAGCAAGGGTCCACCCTGAGCCCTTGGGCTGGCCCTGAGGCTCTCTGAAGGGACAGGAGGAAAACAAAAGAAGCCCCTGAACCCCTAAACAGCATTTTGTGGGATGAAACTACCTTCCAGAGCTGAGCCTGCCTCTCCATAAAATACCTGGGCTCTCTCAGCCCACCCAATTTAAAAAAAAAGTCATTTAGAAATAAATAAAAACCATGTTTCCCAGTAGGTGAAAATGAGTTTGCTTCTGGGAGGCAGGAATCACCTTTTCCTGGTAATTATGAACAAAGAGCATCATTTACTAAATGCCTGCAAGGTGGTTAATTAGCACAGAAGTGTGAGTCTAGCAATTAAAAGGTGTTTCTTGCAAGGATTCAGGGTGGCAGAGTCAGGAAACAAGAAGTGGAGGATCAGAGGGAGAGCTCAGCTTTGGCATCCACCGCTGTGCAGGGATGCAGAAAGGCTCAGCCCCAGGGGCAGCCCTGGACCCACACCCCACAGAAATAAAAAGCAGAGGGTTTTGCATGATTTCAGGTTGAAGAAACCATCTCCCACCTAGTCCTTCCACTGTGGGGCTGTCCCGTGCCTCAGTTTCCCCACTGATACTGCAATGCCTAGAGATGCTGGGGACACAATATTGGTGCCCTTCCTTGTGAGCCCCTGTCACCACAGCTCTTCCCTGGGGACATAGATGTCACCTCCCCTCCTGCATGTCCTTAACATCCCCATGTCTCCTGTGGCATGACATCAGCAGATGGGTTTCAGCAGAGCCACGGCCCTTCGCATCACTGGGGCCATCCCTATTTAACAGGTTATTTGCTTCCCCTTTCTGCTCCACCACATCTCAGCCTCTGCAAATGTGTCCAGCCTTTATTTTATCTCATTTCTCAGCTGGGTGACAAATACAGCAAAGAGCAGCAGAGCAATGCCAGTGATCTCTCCATGAACCAGCTCTTAATCCATTTAACACGGGCTGGATTTTCATCAGGGTGGGACAACATGATGAAGTCAAATGCCTCACAGAAGTCAAAGTGCATTAAGTCAAGTTGTCTTTATCAACTGACCTTGTGATTTAATAAAAGAAAGAGTCTTGAGGTTGCTTGGCAAGAGCAGGCTCCAGCATCTCTGCAGGTTTGAGGTGGCAAGAAGTCTCCATCCTGCTCGCTCCGGGATGGAGAAACCTGATGTACCTTCATCCCACCACATGCTCCTGTCACTCAGCAGCATCACTTGAGCACGTGGGAAGGGTTTAATACTGCCCTGAGGAGAAAGGAGTCTTGGCAGGGGCTCTCCTCTGACTCTGTGGACCAGGTATGGTGGTTTTGGCCCTAACCAAAGGCCAAACACCCACCAAGCCGCTCGCTCACTCCCCCCTTCAGCCAAAAAGGGGAGAAAATAGATATTGGGAGGCTTAGGACTTGAGATAAGGACAGAGGGATCACTCTGCAATGAGTGCAATGGGCAAAACAGACACAGCACAGAATAAAGGAAAGAAAAAGGTGATTTATTACTACTGACTACAACTACTACACCCAGTGAACCGGAACGAGATAAGAAGCGGCCAGGTCTTCAAGCACCTTCCCCCCACCCCTCCCTTCTTAGCAAACTTAAAACTCATCCCGATTTTACTCCCTTCTTCCCCCCCCAACATGGCACAGGGAGGGGCAGTGAATGGGCAGTGGGGTTCTGGTGATTCCCAACAAGCTGCTTTTCTTCCCCAGATATTATCCCTTCTCCTTCCCCCCACCCCTGGCCTCTTCGCACTCATGACTTTAATCAGAGATTCGCTCCCTTCTTCCCTCCCGTTCGCAGCACAGGGGGGGCAGGGAATGGAGAGTGGGGGGTTTCAGTCCGTTCCTCCCAAGCTGTCTTCCATCTCAGCTGGGGGGGGGCATTCCACATACACCCCCCCTTCCCCTGCGGCACCGTGGGGTCCCACCCACGCCAGAGTCGTGTCCACGACCTTCTGCAGCGTGAGGCCTCTCGATGGGGAGTCATCTCCTCACCACAGGCCTCTCAGCAGGACTCTCCCCTCCATAGGGTGCTGACGTCCGGGTCCAGACCCCCCGGCCTGGTCACCCGCCAAGTCACAAGTCCCTTGGCAAACCTGCTGAGGTGTGGATCAGTCTTCACAGGGCAGAGGTGTCTCTGCTCCCCGTCCTCATCCATGGGCTTCGGGGGGACACCCGTTTCACCATGGGCTCCACCACGAGCTGCAGGGGAAACTTCCGCTTCACATTCTTCACCCCCCCTCCTGCAGGCCTGGCCTTGGAGTCTGTGCAGCTTGTTACATCTTCTCACTCCTGCTCCGGTGGCAAAGTGCCCCTGCCAGCAGGTTTTTTCTCCTCTCTGTGATTCCCAGAGGTGCTGTGACCAGCTCTGACTGGCTCAGTCTCAAATTTGGCCTTGAAATACCAATGTTTTCAAAATATGGGGCTTGCAGAGAGCTGGAACTGCAGCTTACAAGAGCCACTGAAGCAGCACAGCTACACCAAACTGCAACACCAGACATTACTGAGCCTGGAGGTCCAGGATGCTGGGAGAGGGCAGCATCCCTAGGGAGACCCTGGGAAAGAACCACCCCCTGCCTAATCCTCCAAGGTGTACACGTTGGGGATGAAAGTGGGTGGCAGGTGGTGATGCCTTGGGCATGAGGGGAGGGTGTCCCCCTGGAAGGAGCTGCTGAGGATGTCCTGCAAGCTCCACAGGTCAGGATGCAGCACTGCCCATTTAGGATCTCCAGGGATGGGTAAGGGGGCTACTGGTGAGCACATGAGGGGGTCCGTGGCTGTGATGAGGGGTGATTGGGAGGGGGTGCTACCTTCCCTTCAGCCTCCCCATCCTTGCTGGGGTAAATTGAGGCCATTTCCTATAGAGGATCCAGCAGCACCTGCCCGTGAGTCACCAGCTGCCAATCCCAGTGAGTCACCACACCCCCAGAGTCAGTAGACACTGATCCCCAGGGATGCATGAGCATTCCCAAAAAGCACCTGTGTCATCCCTGCATCCCCCCCACCACCCCATCAGGCTCCATCCATGTGTCCCCAAAGGACCTCATCAGATATAAGCCCTCCTGAGTGCCAAGACTCTCCTTCTCTGGGTTTCCTAAGCACTGAGAACAGCAGAGGAAGGAGAAAAGGAGGGATGAGAGAGAGGACAGGATGAGAGAGAGGACAGGATGAGAGGGAGGACAGGCAATGGAGGAGGAAGCAGACTTGTCCTGTTGGAGAAAGCTAGGAATGATTATTATCTTGGCAGGAGATGGGGACACCTTCCCATCCTGGAAGAGAAAACACTATCAAAACTTACTGTTCTGTGTGGTTTGAAAGCCTTAAAATGATGAATAAATCCAGGATGCACCAAGGAGAAAGGAAACCCTGTCCCCTCTCAGGCACACCTCTCCACCTTCATCCCATCTCTAAAGTGCTGCTGATATCCCAATGTCCCCATATCCCCAGGGTAGAGCAAGGACTAAACCTCTTCTTTGCACTGGCAGCATTGTCCCTGCCCCACCACCTCCAGTCCTCTATAATGACATTTTTTTTTCCCCTGGTTTTGACTATTTTGGTGACTTTTTGTCATAACCTCAGTGCAGGTTTTAAACTTGGACTGTTGAGAGCAGTGGGTGAAGGCAGGAATTAGGGGGAAGGCACCACAGTGCCACTACCCCTCCTGGCATTCCCTATCTGATCATAGTTGATGGAGATCAAATGTCATGCCTGGAGGCTGACAGCAACCCTCTGAGTGAGTTCTCCCCTCACTGCTTCAAAATCCCACTTTAAGGAAACAAGCATGTGTAATGAAATCAAAGGAGCTCAGATTGCCAACTGAGGCTGGGTAGAACTGCTGGAGAGGGGTCA
>VZTU01000283.1:24110-51598 GCA_013400835.1 Zapornia atra | reverse complement strand
AGCCAGGGCCAAAACCACTGCAGCAGGGCATCTCTTTAAAGGTTAAACGTCTTCCCATTCTCCCATATTGTATCACTGCCCAGCTGCAGCAGAAACCTTAAAAAAAACAGCCAAAAAACACAAAACAAAAAAGACCCCCATAAAACCAACTTTGTAACATCTTTATGAAAGCAAATAACCTAGTCCAGGCTACAGAATCACAAGGTTGGAAAAGACCTTTAAGATCGAGTCCAACCCGTTCCTGTCCTATGCTAAACCATATCCCTAAGTATCTCATCTACCTGTCTGTTAAACACATCCAGGCAAGGTGACTGAACCCCCTCCCTGGGCAGCCTGTTCCAGGCCCTGGCAACACTTTCAGTGAAGAACTGTTTCCTAGCTTCTAACCTGACCCTGCCCTGGTGCAGCTTTGTGCCATTTCCCTTGTCCTATCTCCTGTCACCTGCTTGAAGAGACCATTGCCACCTATCTACAACCTCTTGTCAGGTAGTTGTAGGTGGTGATAAGGTCTCCCCTCATCCTCCTCTTCTCCAGGCTGAACACCCCCAGCTCCCTCAGCTGCTCCTCATAGGATTTTCCCTCCAGCCCCTTCCCCAGCCTGGTTGCCCTTCTCTGGACTCGCTCCAGGACCTCAATGTCCTTCTTATGGTGAGGAGCCCAGAACTGGACACAGCACTCGAGGTGCGGCCTCACCAATGCCGAGTACAGGGGCACAATCACATCCCCAGACCTACTGGCCATACCTTCTGATACAAGCCAGGATGCTATTGGCCTTCCTGGTCACCTGAGCACAGTGCTGACTCATATTCAGCCTGCATTCACCCAACACCCCCAGGTCCTTCTCTGCCTGACAGCTCTCCAGCCAGTTTCCCCCAAGTCTGTTGCACTGCACGGGGTTGTTAAGTCCCATTAAAAAAAGGCTGTTTCCAACAGTGACAAATGCATGTTGGTAGTGCTATGTGACCAGTCTCTGTTGAAACTCTTGCTGTAAGGAGGTGTCTCAGGTCTGACAACTCAGTAATAAACTTGTTTTGCCAGAACTGTGCTGTCTGTAACAAGCTTTGGTGTCTACAGCCTGTTACCTGTTATTATCACACACTCACAACTCCTCGGGGTTTTTTTTTTCCTGGCTCTAGGGATTTTATGTTGCTTGATTAAATAAGACCTTAAATGAATTTTATAAAACTGAATTGAATAATTGTTAGTAGTAAGTTTAACAATAAAGTACAAGCAAGTAAGAATTGTCTCTGTATGTGTTGCTACCTCAGCTTGTACTTGGTTGTCATGTTATTTCATTTTGGACTTGATTGAAGTAAAAGTTGAGAGGCACGTTTTGGAAATAGGCTGCAGATATTTTAGGTTTCAGTGCAAGAACTCCTAGAGCAGAGCAAATTCTGATACACACTGCGGGAGGATAGAAAGCTAATGAGATTACAAGAAGTTTCAAAATAGCATCTCCAGGAGACCTTACCAAGTGTGCTTCCAGAAATTGCAGTGAAGATACGTGACCTCACTGGATATTTATCTAAATCGCTGTGGTTCCTTTTTGAGGGCAGATATGACAATAATAAATATTGATCAGTGAAAATTATACTTTCTATGCTTTCAGATGCTCTGGCTTTTCTGGCCCTGTGTGGAGTCAGGAGTTGGACTCGATGGTCCTTATGGGTCTCTTCCAACTCAGTTTATTCGATGCAGCGGGAGAATTTTTTTTTTTTTTTTTAACTAACTGGTCCAAGGTGCATGTCTGTGTGCGTTGAATCAACGCCCTGACTTTCTTCCTTCACCTGTATTAAGTGCATCCTATGAAGAGGATCCAAGTGTGGCAATTGTAAATGGAGCCATGAAGGACTAATGTGATGTAACAAACCAGATGAAAGGATTGCAAAATGTTCTTGTCAGGGACTGAAAATGTAAGACAAGATTGCTGTACCCAGAGTTCTTCATCAAGGCCTTATTTTTAATATCTCATATTTTCAAGAAAAGTATATTTAAGCTGGAAGGGATGCAGAAGAGGGCTTGCAGGAAAAGCAGGGATCAGAGAACTGGAAACTCCAACCACTGGGAGCTGGTAAACACACTGAGCGAAGAACCTTTCAGTTTAGTAGGAAGTGTGGCTATCTGGAAATGGATAGCTGTAAGAAAATTTAGGCTGAGCTCCTCAAGAGCTTTCTAGTGGGAGGAACGTGGCATTTGTAACGCCCCTTACAAAAGCACAGGACTGAATGAATAGATTTGTGAGGCATAGCAACTGTTGAACAATCTCTGTACTTGGTTAAGAACCTGTATTTTGTTTTAGTTACAGGGTTATGTGTTAGTAAAATGTGTGCAGCTCATTTTGCCTTTAGCTAATCATATCCTCTTTATCTTCCACTTTTCCCCCAGTAATTTGTATTTTTACCAGGTAAGCATCCTTCACTAAAAATACTGAAGTAATTTCTGCCCTACTGCTGTGGGGAGCAACTCAGAGAAAACCAGATAAAGGAGTCTAGGGTTATAAAGCTACAACTTCTGGCCTTAGTATTTCTAACTTGAGATTTTTTGCACCACAAGAGAGAGAAATTAGCTGAAATCAGCTATATACACTTGAGCAAGATCAGATAAATTAGCCACGACGACTGTTGTCAGACATACTGTGTTATCAGAGGAACAGACAATCTTGGCTTCAGCATTTCTATGTAACTTGCAATCAGTAATTAAAGGAAATTGTATTTAGCAGTAGACAAAAAAAACGTTGTCTTGTTGGCAAGCTTACAGCTACTTGTACTAGTGATTGTTTAACCACTTGTGTGTGCACGTGTTCCTCTGCCACGTGCATGAAGTATGTGGAATAAGTGGAGCAGCCCTGCGGTGCATCATTGAGAAGGAAGTATCGAACTTCTGCATGCTGACTTCCAAGGGCAATCTTAGTTTCATTTTGTGATTTGAGGTTGACTAGGAAGGCAAATACAGGAAGTTGCTGGTTCTCTCTCTCCTTTGGTGACTTTCATTATCTGTGTAGATCCTGTTCTAGTGAGGTCAGAAAGTGTTTGACTGTTCTAAGCAGATGATTTAGTGGCCAAATTTTGAATCTGGCTTCTATAGTAAAGGGTATGAGGTCTGTGAGAGAACATGGATGCTTCTACAAAGGTTTAGTTTTGAGGTTTGTTAAAAATGCTGGTTCAGTGTAGACAAGACTTTTTGTGAAGATGCATCACTTTTGACTTTTTTTTGCTTAAGACTTTGAGGACGGGAATGAAATATCTTCCTGGTCACTGAATTGAGAAAAGGCTGTAACCTTCTGTAAAAATACTTCAACTGCAGAATAACTTACTAATTAGTAGTCTGCTAGGATGTGGCAGATTCCTGTCTGAAATCATGTGCTGCCCCATGTAGTCCACAGCCTTTGACTTTGTTCTGTATATTAAGTTCTCCACTGGCTTCTACACCAGATCTGCAGCTGTATTCTCTGCTACTGTGAGAAAGCAAGGAAGGAAGTAGTGGATTTGGGGATTAGTGTAGGTGACTATATGAGGCTCTTCTAAAAGTCCTTGCAACACTGTGGCATAGGGCTTGCATGAGATGTGCATACTTCATTCTGGAAGGAACAACTTCAGAGATATCTAGTTCATAGAATCATTTTGGTTGGAAAAGACCTTTAAAATCATCAAGTTGAAGTTAGACCCCAGGTGTCTAACCATTCCTCTTGACGTTTGGGAACCTGTCAGATATTGCACACTAAAAGGTATGGCTTAGGACTGTATGAGAGCTGTATGGAAGGTGGCAAGATGTATTTTTGTTTCTTGGAAAACGTCTGTAGTTCTGTCCGCTGCTGCTCTTGTACCACTTGTGAAAGTCATTGCCTAGGCTTACCAAAAACAGTAACGTGGTGATAGTGTGGACAAGAAGACACAAGCCTGGATCTGCTGTGGAGCTGTTGCAAGAATCAGTCCTGTGCTAGGTAGAGGCAACTTGATTTTCAGAACTGCTGACAACAAATACAGTGTTGACTGAAAACGGTCATTTTGAGCATATACTGATTTTTCATCTTTAGGTGTGAAAGCAAATTCTTTTACAGTCTAAATAGCACCATTCTGCATGGAAGGAGTGCTGGTTCCACTATGCTCCTGCTGCATGGGTTATTTTGGGCATTATAGAGTATTCTGCCCGATACGGTTTATTTTCTCATGTTTTTACGCAGTGGGGATGCTTAGCAACTCTGACTCTCTGCATTCATTTGAGATATAAATGTTGTAGAGCTCTGCTTATATTTTTCTGTATTATCTGAAGCTGTTTCTTGCTTGAGTGACATGTCTAATTAGAGATATCTTCAGGTTTTATTAAAAACCATGAATAAGCTAGGCTCAGAATTTTGGCTCTGTTGTTTGCCAACTGATCTCATAATCTGGAGATATATTTGTGATTGTGTTTCTTCCTTTTAAATAAATTCTTAAGTTGTAATGTTGGTTTGCTCCCTGGTTCTCTGACAGTTTGGCAATAATATTGATCTATTACAGGCAAATAATGTGTTTTCCCCATAGTCCTTGGTTAACCAAATGCCTGAACTACTTCTTTCTCATCCTGTGTTAGTTTTCAGTCTTTGCTTTGATAGCCTTCCAACTTCAGTCTTCTCTGTATAGACCTACTCTGAAGATACACTCTACTTATGGTGCCGTCACAATGCGTATCTCTTTAGTATCCAGTCCAGGTGTCAGCTTCAACCATAGAACCACAGACTGGTTTGGGCTGGAAGGGACTTTAAGGATCATCTAGTCCTACCCCCTTGCTGTGGATGGGGGCACCCTACACCAGACCAGGTTACCCACAGCCCCATCCAACCTAGCCTTGAACCCTGCTAGGGATCCAGGGGCAGCCACAGCTTCTCTGGCCAGCCTGTGCTGGGGCCCCCCAGTTCTCACTGGGAAGGATTTCTTCCTAACAACTAATCTAAATCTGTCCTACTTCAGCTTAAGGCCATTGCCCCTTGTGCTGCTACTGCCCTCCCTGATAAACAGTCTCCAGCTTTCCTGTAGCCCCTTTGGTTAAGGTCTCTCCACAGCCTGTTCTTCTCCAGGCTGAACAAGCCCAACTCTCTCAGCCAGGCTTCATAGGAGAGATGCTGCAGCCCTCTGGTCATCTTTGTGATCCTCCTCTGTATTTGCTTTAACGGGTCTGTGTGCCCCCTTATGTTGGGAAACCATACAATTTTCATTCATACTGTCCTCTATTTCCCCCAGTGGATTCATAACATTAAGCCTAACTTTCTGAATAATGTAACTTGCATTTCTTTCTTCCATGTGGACTCCTTTAAAAAGAAACTAGAGTTTTGGAAACTCTGAGAAGTCTCTCAGTGTCTCTATAACTGAATATTAGGTAGGGTGGAGGAATCTTCCTGCAGGTTCTAAATCAGCAGCTTTCTTGCCTCTTTATTTTAAGATGGTCATCAGGTGGGCTGTCTACCGGCAGTACCAACTGCCCATCATCTTAACTGGTGGGAATCCAATTTGCTATGAAGATGGCTGTAATTTTCATCTACTTTGTAGATGCTGATGTGAAAATTACAGCCATCTTCATAGCCACTTTTTCTGGACAAATTGGACAAACAGCTTCTGGACAAATATGGCTTCGCTATTGGTGTACTTAGTAAACTTGGTCAGTGTGAAACACCTACTACACTTTCTAAATGTGCTTTTTGTTGTGTTGCTTTTTAAAGTAATCAAGCCATTTTAGTTGATAGTCTATCCCACCTGAGATGCACAAATCCTTTCAGTGAGATTCCTAAATCCAAGCCTTGATGGAATTTTACCCTGTATCATTCTCTGCATGCTGACAAACAGCTGTGGCAAATGTACAAAAGATAAAGGAAATATAATAATGATAAAAGTCAAAGCTTCAAACACTTGATCTGCTTACACAGTTCATGTGTCAGGCCTGATCTTCACCTGCTTGCTTGACACTTAACAACACTGCACCAAACTATTATGCAACCTGGGACGCTTCTGACATCAGAATCGAGTATGTGGGAGTGTAAACCAGGGTAGAACCTCATCTCATACACTGACCTGACAAAAAAGCAAGCTGACTTTGCAGAAGATGTAAGGTTTGCCAGGTAGGACAGGCTCGAGAGTGCAAGGTGGGCGCATTCATGGAGCAGTACAGGAAAAGTTTTGTTCTTGTTTAATTCCACTAAGATGTATTGTTGGATCTTTCTTTTAAAGTAAAAACCCAAACACATCAAGAGCTAAGTATTGGTTTGGGATATTCTTTTTTTCAATTAGGAAAATCCATAGGGGTTTCTTCCTACTGTGTTTTATTTTCTTTATGTGCAGCTGTGTTTAAAGCCAGGAGTTTTTATCTGAAGTACACTGAAATTAATCTCATGGAGCAGGAAGAAGATCTCAGGCATGAAGGGTAATAGTATTTCTTCACTGTAGAGAGAAAATGATTTTGTTCACTTTCTAAGGAGCCTTTACTACACTGCCTCCCAAGTACTCTATGAAAGAAGCCACAATACTTGTCCTTCACAGGCAAGAAATCCCATGTTTCCTGGGATTACTGCCTTTCTCTAATCCAGTTTGTTATCAGCTATTGTGGGAGGAGGAGGACAGCAGGGGGCTTTGGTCCTTCTGCAGCTGAAGACATGCCAGTCTTTAAAGGAATCTTTCAAGCAAAGTAGAACATGGCAATTACAGTAATGATCTAGTCCCGGTTTGAGGATGGATGGGAGCCCTCACCATCTGCTGCAAAGACATTGTTAATGGTCCTATTTGTAAAGGACAGTGTATCTGTGGGGGTGTGGAGCCTGTGTGTGTCTGGATCAGAAGAAATTGTTCTTTAGCTCTGCAGTGACTGGTTTTCTTGCAGAAATGCTGGTGTGTTAATGACTGGTGGTGTTTCAACTGGACACGTGCATCTGCATGTCATAAAAATGGTCACGCCAGAAGAAATGTTGGCAGACTGTTGAGCTCCCACACCAGTGATTCATGTTTCTGCACACTGGGAGAACAGAAGGGGCCAGGGATGTAAATGAAATTTGTAGGGTCCTAAATCCCACCCTCCATCAGAACAGCAAGTGTAGATGAGTTGGTCTCTGAAATACAGGGCTTTTGCTGGTGGTCATTTTTTTTCTATGTGCCTCCATTTATTGTTTGGATTTGAGAAGTGGACTACCACGGTGTGGAGCTTTTGGAGGTGCTGTTGGCACTGCACTTGTAGACCTCCTCTCACACTGTTGAGGGTCTGACTATTTGGAATAGCCAGATCAATCTCTGTTTGGACATAGCTTAGAGTGAATTCTAATGCATAGTTTTTGGGAGGGAGGGTACATTTAACCCTTTTAAGGAAGGATCAGCCAGTTTGAGATGGATGCAGAGTCCTTACAACAATACTCATTAGTCCTGGATGAGGTTAGCAGGAGAGCTGCCTCTTCCTTGACAACACAGAGATTAAAAAAAGTAAAAATGTCAGAGTATCCTGGTTGGCCTCCAAAGTGAATGAGTCACTCCTAATGCTACTAAAAAGCTAATTCTGCTTTGACTTCAAAGAAAAACATCAAAGGCATTTTTGCTGTTTATCCAGGTGCCAAAGAAAGAGCTTTTCTGTGCCACTGCTCCTCTGGATCAGAGTATGGAGGAGTGTCAGGCTTGCTCACTATTGATATTGAAATTGTTATGTTCAAATGAAGCTTATTGAATGTATTGCTGACACAAGCAAGGGAACTACACCAGCAATTTGACAACTGCTGTGTAATTTTTATGGAAGATAAACCACAGAAGAGAAATGAGTTAAGACAGCAGGAAATCAGGAGGTGTTTTCTGATTATTTTTCTTTACTAAGCAGCAAAGATAATATTCTTCATGGGATCTGATCTGTAACTTGCTGTTATTGCATGTTTCTCCTTTTTTACACTCCAAAAGCCCCTTGGCCTTCTGCATCGCTCAATCTTTGTCTTGTCTGTGTATGGCAGTGACTGGGAGGCACAGAAGTAGCATCCTTGGCCCAGTTTCTGCGAACCCATGGTGGCTGGATTCATCATGTGGCCTCATTTGTTCCTCAGCAGATGTGAATCTCTTGAATCATTTTTGAAGGGAAAGTTAATTAAAGACACAAAGCCAAGTAAAAAGTGGCATTTGGAAGATTCTTCCCAATCTCTTATAGATCTCTGAGAATAAATAGTTTTTCCTGGAGACAAGTGTAGTAGTGCTTACCTTTCTGGACTTTGTTAAAGCATTTGAAATGGAGAAGCATGGCAGAGGATGGAGGTCATTATGAAGATTAGAAGGAGTATAAGAAATGGACCAGCTGGAGTATTGTGTTCAGTTCTGGGCTCCCCAGTATAAAAAAGACAGGGATCTCTTGGAGAGAGTCCAGAGGAGGCTATGAAAATGATTAAGGGCCTGGAGCATCTCCTACAAGAAAAGGCTGAGTGAGCTGGGACTGTTCAGCCTTGAGAAAAGAAGACTAAGGGGGGACCTTATTAATGTTTATAAATATCTTAAGTATGGGATACGGAGGGAAATGGCCAGCCCCTTTTCAGTGGTCTGTGGAGACAGGAAAAGCGGCAATGGCCTCAAGTTGGAGCACAGGAAGTTCCTCACCAACAAGCGGAAGAAGTTTTTCCCAGTGAGGGACAGGCTGCCCAGGGGGGTGTGGAGCCTCCTTCTCTGAAGATATTCAAGATCCATCTGGACACCTATGTGTGCAATATAAGCTAGGGACCATGCTTTGGCAGGGGGATTGGAACCGATCTCTCAAGGTCCCTTCCAACCCCTGTGATTCTGTGAAAGGATATCATTGATTTGAACCAATTCTAGGAGGAAGTTTTCTAACAAAGCTGGTCATGGACCAGTTAGTATTTCCACTTATAACCTTTGAATGAAACCAAGGGATGTGTTTTCTGCAGGTTGAATTAGCAACAGTGTTACGATGATTTAATTTAAAACTTATATGCCAAACAAGCATTTTAGTTAAGCTTGGGTAGTTTCACAAAAGGGAATAGTTTGAAAGGCCCTGGTCAAGTGGAAAGAGAATGTGATGATAATGGATAAATAAAAAGAGAACAGCAGTTTTCAGGTTTCAGCTAGGGCTTCACTCAAACTTTGGGGCTAGAAAAGTATACCAGACATTTTCTGGATGTAAATTATGGCGATAAAGGAAAAAATTCTTTTACGTCGCTCTCTGAGCAATAACAATGAATCACATGAAATAATCATAGAATATGTCAGGTTGGGAGGGACCTTTAGAGATCATCTAATCCAACCCCCCTGCAGTGAGCAGGGACATCTTCGCTACATCAGGCCGCTCAGAGCCCCATCAAGCCTGACCTTGAATATCTCCAGGGATGGGGCCTCCACTACGTTTCTGGGCAACATGTACCAGTGATCTACCATTCTCATATTGAAGAATTTTTGTCCTAATACTCAACCTAAATCTCCCCTTTTTAAATTTAAAACCAATACCCGTTGTCCTACTTCTACATGCCCTCGTGAACAATTCTTCCTTACTTAGAGGCACCTTTCAGGCACTGGAAGGCTGCTATAAGGTACCCCCCCNTGTACCAGTGATCTACCATTCTCATATTGAAGAATTTTTGTCCTAATACTCAACCTAAATCTCCCCTTTTTAAATTTAAAACCAATACCCGTTGTCCTACTTCTACATGCCCTCGTGAACAATTCTTCCTTACTTAGAGGCACCTTTCAGGCACTGGAAGGCTGCTATAAGGTACCCCCCCAGAGCCTTCTCTTCTCCAAGTTGAACAAGCCCAACTCTCTCAGCCAGTCTTCACAGGAGAGGTGCTCCAGCCCTTGGATCGCTTCTGTGCTCCTCTCAAACGTGCTCCAACAGGTCCATGTCCTCCTTGTGTTGAGGGCTCCAAAGCTGGACACAGTATTCCAGGTGAGGTCTCAGCAGAAGGACAAAATCCCCTCTGTCTGCCTTCTGGCCACACTTCTTTTGATCCAGCCCAGGATGGGGTTGGCCTTCTGCGGTGCAGATGCACATTGGTGGCTCACATCTAGCTTCTCATTCATGAGTACTCCTAAGTCCTTTTCCTTAGGGCTGCTTTCAAGGACATCATCTCCTAACTTGTATGGATAATGGGGATTGTACTGACCCATGTGTAGGACCCTGTACTTGGCTTTGAACCTATGAGGTTCACCTGGGCCCACTTCTTCAACCTGTTCTGGTCCCTCTGGATGGCATCCTGTCCCTCTGGCACATTTACTTCACCACTCAGCTTGGTGTCATCAGCAAATTTGCTGAGGGTGCACTCAATCCCACCATCAATATCATTAATAAAGATATTAAACAGCACTGGTCCCACACAGACCCTTGAGGAATTCCACTTGTCACCATATTTCAGCTGAACTTGGAGCCATTAACCAGCACCCTCTGCATGTGACCATCCTGCCAATTCCTTATCTACTGAACAGTCCACCCATCAAATCCACCTCTCTCCAACTTAGAGAGAAGGATGTTGTGGGGGACTGCATTAAAGGCCTTGCAGAAGTCCAGATAGATGACATCTGAAGCTCTTCCCTTGTCCACTTGTGCAGTCACTTCATTGTAGTAGATTGGTCAGGCAGGACTTGCCCCTAGTAAAGCCACGCTGGCTATTTCGAATCACCTCCCTGTTCTCCATGTGCCTCGGAATAGCTTCTAGGAGGATCTGTTCCATGATCTTCACAGGCACAGAGGTGAGGCTGACTAATCAGTCAGCCTGAAAACAAATTAGAACAATGATACTTGTTTTCTTCTGTAACTTACAAACACTTTGGCTTTGGTTAGAGTGCTGTTGGGATAAAATATTTTACTTCTGTTGCTGTGTCCCTTTAAATGCATTTTAAATATTTTATTTTATGGAGTTTTTTTATAGTTTTCCAACTTCTGTGTTTTGGGAACTTGTGAGTAAACATAGCCTTCTTGAAGTGAGTGGGGTTTGGGTTCTTTTTTGCCTGGTGCATGCCAGCTATCTGCTAGTACCATCTATACTCCCATTCCCTAGCTTGTCTCCTTGCTGAACTGTACATAAGCTGCTGGTTTAGTCCACTAAGAGATGACCCATAGTGCTAAACTCATTTTCTCATCTTAGTGTCGTGTAGACTGACTTCACGATACTGTTATTCACGTTTCGCTTCAGTCGTGACCTACAACTGAATCTGAATCTGCTCCATGTGGTAATTGCATCAACCCTCTAGGCTCTCCCTTCTCTCCAGCCATCTGTACCCAAAACCCCTCTGTACCATGTTTGAGCTGGAATTATTGTCTGTGCTTTGTATCATTTAATAACAGAGATGCAAAATATGCTCACAGGTTGAGGGGAAAAAAGGAAATGCCATTGCAGACAAAAAGTGTTTTCAACCAGCAATTTAGATCAAGGATGGGGGAGTTCTGAAAAATCTGAATAAAATCAAAGTTGCCTTCATCTCTTGAAGGAAATATAACAAATGCTGCAAGTGGGTTAGATTTTGGAAATGCAGCTGGGGGGAAACCTGAGGTATTACCAGTGCAGATAATAACTTTGGATAAACACTTCTGGCCTGTGCTTCAGCTTGGTTACCTCCAGTTTAAGGGGTAACATTTCTCAAATACCTGCTGATAATTAACAGCTTTTGGCAGACTCTCTGAAGAAGCTCAACCTAAAGGTGGTCTGAAAACTTCCAAATTCCGTGTCACCTCTCACTTGCAAATTGAGCTTCTACTGCTCTAAATTCAGGGTTCGGGAAGAAAGATTGCCTGCTAGTCAGGAAGGGTTAGGCACAGACTTGAAGGAGTTTATGGATATGCATTATTAGAGTGATTCTAAATAAAATCGATGGGGGGAAGAGCAGAGCCAGCCAGTCTCACTATTTAATGCAGGTTTTTTCTTGCCCTCGCATGTATGTCTTCTGAATAGGTCTGAGCATCACTCGTGGCTTTCTGGGGCTTGCTAAACTCATTAAGCTTTCCAAGCTTGCTTGGAGTTTGTTGTATTTCTGCATATAATGTTTTTTAATAATTAGTTTAAAATTTGAAGGAATAAACAAACCCCATATATATATACATATTCTGTGTTTGTCCATACACACGCACCCATAGATACTATATGTACACTGCATTCTAACAGAATTTGCCTGCCTACATAAACTTGACCACCGATAACAATAACATACCATAGATAACAATAGCCAATGCAGGGCTGGAAGGAAAATACGAGTGCTTCTGGTCTGGATTTCAAGGCAGGATCAACTCTAACATCACTCCTGACATACTTTTGTTTAAGGTCCTTAGCATATATATAGCGTATATCCTGAGCAGCGTATGCCAGGCTTGTAGTCTGCTTTCTGTAAGAGTTGTCTTATGTCTCATTTGTGTCTGTGGTGAGCTGCTCAGAGCTTCTGCGCTCTGCCCAGTCTCAAAGAGGGTAGAGGAAGGGTCTGGGGGGCGGACTGCCAAAACGCCATCGCATGCAAGTGTACATGTCTGAAGGGAGGGGAGGAACGAAGAAGGATGTGTCCGTGATTCCAGGATGTATGGATGAGGATGAAAGGAGAGCATGTGGAAAGGAAGGACATAAAATGATGTGTCCTGACAACACACAGTCTAAGTAGGATAGGGAGGCTCTTCAGAGGGATCTGAACAGACTGGACCGATAGGCTGAGACCAATGGGATGAAGTTTAACAAGGCCAAGTGTAGAGTGCTGCACGTGGGACAACAACCCCGAGCAGCACTACAGGCTTGAGGAAGACTGGCTGGCAGAGAAGGACCTGGGGGTGTTGGTTGAGGGAGCTGGGGGTGTTCAGCCTGGAGAAGAGGAGGATGAGGGGAGACCTTATCACCACCTACAACTACCTGACAAGGAGGGTGTAGAGAGGTGGGTGATGGTCTCTTCAGCCAGGTGACAGGAGACAGGACAAGGGGAAATGGCACAAAGCTGCGCCAGCGCAGGGTCAGATTAGATGTTAGGAGAAAGTTCTTCACTGAAAGGGTTGTCAGGGCCTGGAACAGGCTGCCCAGGGAGGGTGCTGAGTCACCATCCCTGGGTGTGTTTAACAGACGGGTAGATGAGGTACTTATGGATATGGTTTAGCACAGGACAGGAATGGTTGGACTCAATGATCTTAAAGGTCTTTTCCAACCTTGTGATTCTGTGTGTCCAATGAAGGAAGGCTTTGGCACCTTGCATGTGGTCTATACCCACTCCCAGTCTGAGTTATTTAGCACATTGCTCAAGGGGAACTGCTTGGTTCAGTTTGGTTGCCCAGAGCACAGTCTTCCTGCATGTAGAATGTTGTCTCTGGGAGTTAATTATATGGGCTGAATAATTAATGTTCACTTTTGGTAAATCAAATAAAATAGCAAAGATTTCTGTCTCTAGTACAATTTATGTAACAGAAAAATACTTTTCATGTGCAAACAGAAAGGCTAGAACAGCAGAAGAAATTGGGACATTATGATGTTTAAAATCATAAAAAACAGGCATATATATTTTTTTTTAATCCAGGGTCATATTGAATTTGTTCTCACCCCAGTAAACGTGCACGGTTATGTGCTCTGGAGTAGAATGAAATGAAGCATGTAAAATTATGTTTAGGATCACAAATGTGTTTTCATACATACGAGCTCCTAACAAAACTCCCAAGCATAAGAAAGAAGGCAACGTAGAAAGAATTAGCATTTTCTTTCTCTTGTGTTGGTTTTTTTTATTCCAATATCTCAGTAATACCTGAAGTGGTATTTGGCAAGATCATCACCCTGCGATGAAGTGTCTTCCTCTGTATGTTTCTGTCATTTCATGGCTCGTAATCTTAAGCAATGCAGCCAAGATCACTGTTCATGTCTCTTGAAAAGTAATCCTAGGCACTACTTTCATTCTCTTGAGAGGCTTCTCTAGAGGAGTACGAGTGCCAGTGAAATGGGTAACAGCTCTTAGTGTTCATTTCTTTTTTTTTTCATATTTTATCTGTATTTTCAAAGTCACAGAATGTTTAGCAGAAACATTTAAAAAACATGTAAAATGGATGATTGGGTTTTCAAGCTTAAAAGTGATGATGCCAAATACGTTTCTTTATGAATAATTCTTAAGGGATACTTAATATTTTATGGTTTCCAAATATCCCTTCCCTAACCCTTCAGCATTGCCAGGTTGGGTTTTTTTGGTCTGTTTTGGAAGTAGTATTTTTGCAACAGTTTTTACTTCTGAACTGTGTTCTTATAGGAGCTCTCTCATAATTTTCCTTCCTTCTGACATTCCTCACGTGGTTGAGATTTTATGTTGAGCCAAGCTGTGTCAGTCGCCTCAGTGTTTCCACCGTATTCTGGATGAAGGTAAACATGTGGCAGCAGCTCTTGTGCTGAGAGGTGAGCATCTCTGCCTGCCTAGGTTTAGGTCACTGCATCTGCTGTCGCCATGCTCTCAGAAGCATCCTGAACGATCCACTCAATGTGTCCTGCAATAAATGCCTTTCGTAATAAATTTTTGGGGTCTATGGAAACACCACCATAATTCACAGAACTGTAGGGGTTGGAAGGGACCTCCAGAGATCATTTGGTCCAACCCCCCTGCCAAGGCAGGTTCCCTAGGACAGGTTGCACAGGGAGGCATCCACACAGGTCTTGAATATCTCCAGAGGAGACTAATGTTTCTGAGCCAGTTGACTCTCCTGTCCTTTGGAGGTTGGCTGCAGTGGGCTGTGCTGGACAGGCAGGAGAAAAGGCAAAGTTTGCTGGCAGATGGTTTTGCTTGTTCCACAGTCCAAGTAGTATATTTTCAATAGAAAATCTGTGTCTGTCTTACAACAGTGCTGTAAGGGTTTAGGAGCAGGCAGAAGTAATATGTATAATCCTAAAGCAGCATTCAATCAAGGTCAATTTAAGAATGTTAATATGGGTATTTCATCCTGCCACCACAATCTTCCCATTCCCCCCTCAGCTGCAGGAGAGGATGCTATGCACCACTTGATTTTTGTCCATAGTAGGTAAAAGTTTTAGCTGTAGATACCTCAATGGGACCATGTTTTGAGACTATTGGATACAAATCACATTGCTTCAGGGATGCTTTGTAGCACATCCCAGGGCAATGCTTTCAGTGAAAACCTCTCACCTAACACCTATCTGTGTTTGCAGATGCTGCTTGCTTATTTTTGGTAGAGGGAAGATAGGGAAGTTCTACCTACCGAGCAGGGTTTTGTGCTGTATGTTGTATAAGGAAATGCTGCTGGGTCTTTCCTCAGCAACCCAGTATCAGCTGCAGAGTTTTTATTGCCTGATCCAGGTTTTTTCATCCCAGTAGATGGAAAGTTTCATCCCCTCTTCCCTTTTCAACCTCCTAGCAAAATGTTATAGTAACATTACATTAGTAAAAACTCAGTTAATGTTCAGACACAACTATAACTGACACAGAGTCAACTGTGTTATTTGTGTGTAGTATCTCTTAGTGCTACTATGATGTCATAATACTCCCACTCCTTTCTATATGCAGATCCTGCATTAAACCAAGAAGCACGCATACTATTTTTTGAGGGTTTTAGTTTAGATGTTTTGGGAACCATGACGCCTCTTCATTGTTCTGATACAGAAAATATTTTTAAGAACTCTTAAAAAATTTATTTATTCTTGCATTTTTTTCTTTGTTTAATTATCCTGTTACTGAAAGGAACACTGTATGAATTCTGATCCTATTTAATTTCTACTCCCCTTCAAACTTACAGTGAGTTTAATGACAAATTGAGACTGGGGGAGTGTTTTGGCAAAGTCTGATGGTATGCTAGGCCTGGCTTTTTCACTCTTCCTAGACATTTCTTCCTGTTTAGTGTCAGAGGACTGGTATTGGGCTGGATAGACTTCTGCTTTCACCATGGGTGACCACCCTTGTATTTCAGTGCTTTGATACAGCCTTTGGCCCTCTGGAAAGATGCTGACTCTGAGAGATCACCCAAGATCTAATTTTAGTTCTTTATATTGGATGATTTTGAATTTTACACAAATTATTACCACTGGTTTGAAAATGGATAAGACAGGAGCATGGGATTTCACTTCTCAATGACACATATGTCAGTATGCTGGGCAGGTGGCTTTCAGATAGATCAATGTATGTTTCTTTTCCTGATGAGCTTTGGAAGTTTTTTCTACTGTAAACTGCTATAAACTGTAAGTAAATGTTTGCTGTGTTAAACTGATGTTGGTGTTTTTCACTTCAAGCTTTTACAAAAGGATTTCCAATTTACTTGGAAGAAAGCAAGTGGTTTTCTTTTGTAAAAAAAAACCAACACCCAAATCTCATTGATTTTGATGAATTACTGGATTACAAAATATTGAAAATCAGGTTTCATCAGTCCTTATTCCTGAGAGACTGTCAGACTTGTTTTACAAATAGACGGGTAAAAAATGATGGGGGTAAGGAGAGAGTGGGTGGGGGGAAGTAAGTAAATTAGAGGCAATAAGACAATTAGAGTAAAATTACTTTCTCATTATTAAATATCATCCCTCCCCCCCCCAAGTTATTGAAGCTGACTAGGACAGCTCTAACTGAAAAGAATCCCAAGGTTGGAAAAGACCTTTAAGATCATTGAGTACAACCATTCCTGTCCTGTGCTAAACCATATCCATAAGTACCTCATCTACCCGTCTGTTAAACACACCCAGGGAAGGTGACTCAGCCCCCTCCCTGGGCAGCCTGTTCCAGGCCTTGACAACTCTTTCAGTGAAGAACTTTCTCCTGACATCTAATCTGACCCTGCCCTGGGGCAGCTTTGTGCCATTTCCCCTTGTCCTGTCTCCTGTCACCTGGCTGAAGAGACCATTGCCAACCTCTCTAACACCCTCCTGTCAGTTGGTTGTAGGTGGTGATAAGGTCTCCCCTCAGCCTCCTCTTCTCTAGACTAACCATCCTCAGTGGGGATGTGACCGGGCTGCAGTCACATAAAAGCAATTATTTTTCTGAAACTCAAATACTCCGTGTTTTGCAATACTGGAGCAGGGTAGGAGTTTAGCTAACAGCACTCAAATGTCTGTGCCATTCTGCTGCCAGCATAGCTAGGTGATGGTGCTGGGCTGCATCCCACATCTCATGGATTGGGTCCTTTCCCTTTGGCTGCATGCTCTGTTTTGCAGTATCCTGGAGGTACAGTTTAAAATTCCGCTGATTTAAAAGTTGATTGTTTTAAATGGAGTCCACTACCATTAGAATGTAGATCTTAGTGTGGACTTAGAAATGCTTAAAACCCTCAAATCTCGCTATTTGCCTGAATTTCTTGGTTGACTGCCAACTGAACATGAGTCAGCAGTGTGCACAGGTGACCAGGAAGGCCAACAGCATCCTGGCTTGTATTACAAATAGTATGGCCAGTAGGTCTGGAGAGGTGATTGTGCCCCTGTACTCGGCATTGGTGAGGCCGCACCTCGAGTGCTGTGTCCAGTTCTGGGCTCCTCACCATAAGAAGGACATTGAGGTCCTGGAGCGAGTCCAGAGAAGGGCAACCAGGCTGGGGAAGGGGCTGGAGGGAAAATCCTATGAGGAGCAGCTGAGGGAGCTGGGGGTGTTCAGCCTGGAGAAGAGGAGGATGAGGGGAGACCTTATCACCACCTACAACTGCCTGAAGGGAGGGTGTAGAGAGGTGGGCGGTGGTCTCTTCAGCCAGGTGACAGGAGACAAGGGGAAATGGCACGAAGCTGCACCAGGGCAGGGTCAGATTAGATGTTAGAAGAAAGTTCTTCACTGAAAGAGTTGTCAGGGACGGGGTTGAGTCACCATCCCTGGGTGTGTTTAACAGACAGGTAGATGAGGTACTTAGGGATATGGTTTAGCACAGGACAGGAATGGTTGGACTTGATGATCTTAAAGGTCTTTTCCAACCTTGTAAATTCTGTGAATCTGTTTCTTCTTGCTGCACTCTGCTCTCTGTCCAGAGGTCTTCACAGGATAGTCTTTCCTATCCTTGGTGTACATCATATGTGTCTTTGATCTCTCCCCACACAAATACATGTGTATGTGCATGCTCACAGTGTAGCAGTGCCTGACCATCTGCTTTGAATTACTGGAAAGGAAATTGTATGTAAAGGCCATCCAGGGACTCTTAAAGAGAGAGGCAGAGGGAAAGAGTACTCTCTAATCAGTAGTTCATTAAATAGCGGCAGCTTGTAGCAGAATTGTGCTTATGAGACTACTAGAACACTTAGGTATCCTCAATTGTTTAAATTGGGAATTTGAAAACTTGTTAGGACCTTGGGTAACTGCTGCTTAGTTACCCAAGACAGACAAGGTAAAAAAACCCCTTATCAATATATATAAAAAGTGACATGAGGCAAACAAGGGTGAAGCCATGTCAAAGGGAAATATAAGCATTTAGGAAATTGTTTAAATTGGATGGAAAGGGCAAAAATTATGTGGCAGAAGCCAAACAAGAGCTGACCCTGCTGCTCTCTGTCTGTGGATGGGTTTATGAGTTTGTAAACCTCTTTGGAGAGTCACAAAGGTGTTGGGGAGGGGTTAAGGGTCACTGAACATAATTGGAGTCTATAAAATAAAAATAATGATTATCAGTGAACCTGGGAACTGGGCTTTCCTGAAAGTAACTAGTCAATGATGCAAAGTCATCTGTTGTTTTTTGTTTTTTTTTTTTTAAATCAAGTGACACAGTCAAGGTTACAGTATTTTCTGTGTATTTTGGGAAAAGAAAGATAAGGGTACTGTAAAAATACTGCTTTTGAGTTTAGAAGGAAAAAGTAGGTCAGGAGATTTTCCTCCTTCTTTTACTCTTACCCTGAAGGGATTAGTCTGATTTCAGCTCTAGTACACGTACACAGACCCATCATCTACAGAATATTTTAGTAGGAGACTGTAGCATTTGCACAAGCAGCATTTAATCTCTGTGCTTTGTATAGGTCTAGTGAAGCAGGACATAGGGATGGTTCAGGAAAGGACAGAAAGGATGTGAGGGAAAAATAATTCACTCCCATCCTCCTTATAACTTGTATATTTTCTCTCCTGTTTGTGAAGTCCAAAGCAACTTTGCAACCTCTTTTGTAACATCCAAGGACTGGGAAATGTTCTTACGTGACAGTACTGCTCTGGCTGCATGGCTTCAGAAGCTGGGTAGGAACATTGCTAGAGATTTTATGCCATGATTTCATAAGCAGGGTCTGCTGCTGTCCTCCGAGTTACCTTTGCGTGACAGATACGTGCACAAACAATGTGGCAGTGCCACCAGTCTGATACTGTGGGATGCTTGAGGAATAAGGAAGACAAGCCAATTCAGACTGGCAGGTGTGCTCTGCACTTTACTGTTGGTGAAGGACTGTTTCAGTGCAGGTATTGATAACCAGAGTGATAGTATGTCCTGGATTTATTTGTGAGAACTTGCACTTTTCTGCATAACTTTGTGGCTCCTGATACAGTATTTTCCATGTAAAGGGGGTCAGAATTGGCCAAAGAGCTTAAGATTTCCTACAGCAGATTTCCTATGGCAGCCCCTCCTCCCTGGAGAGGGGAATTTGGTTTTTTATTTCACAAATGGGCTGTACTTCAGCATCATTTCTTCCCCATAAAAATCTGCATGATGCCTGAGTACCCTGCTTAACCATTTCCCTGATGGGAAGTGGTTTCATTGTAAGCAATGAAATCAAACTGGTTGAGGTGGGAATAGATTGCCTTGGTGACTTGACTTGCTTTCATTTTGACAGTGGTGAACACCATGGGTTATACAGTAAACCCTACAGTACAGTGTTTTCTGACAAAAGTAATAAACCGAGATGCCTGTCATCTCCTGTAGGAAATACTGAAAGTTAAATGGTCACCATCAAATGTGAGAGTGGTTATTGATCGTTTCTGTCTCCTCGGAAGGGTCTAGGAGACACGTAACTGGTGTAGGTAATCACGTTGCCTTAGGTTTCACAGAATCACAGAATTGTAGGGGTTGGAAGGCACCTCCAGAGGTAAAGTCCAACCCCCCTGCCAAAGCAGGGTCCCTAGGACAGGTCGCACAGGGAGGTGTCCAGACAGGTCTTGAATATCTCCAGAGATGGAGACTCCACACCCCACTGGGCAGCCTATTCCAGTTTTCTCCTGTAAGTCACAAAATTTCACATTTTAGTTAGTGCTGACTTGCCTGGTGCTGCACCTTTGACAAACGAGAGGTGAAGGTTGCTCCAAGCCCAGCAGTCCCTCCTTGTCTGAGGAAAGGCAATGAGCTTTGCTGTCTAGCAGGTGGCTGCAATTTTGAAAATAGCTTCTTAATAAATTTTCTTCCCCCTGGTTTTTGTCTGACATGCTAATTAAGCTCACCAGGGAAGTGAGTGGCTTGGATTCCTCCTTAGCTCTCAGGCTGCTGCAAACAGGCAACAAATGTACATGTATTTATGCAATTGCAGTGAGGGGGAAGGTGTCCAAATTCTTGACCTGTGAATGTACTGAAGCGTTTAATCCCAGGAAAGGAAAACAGGGCCATGCTGTTCCTGAGGCACCATGCGCAGGGCAGGGGTGCTAATGAATTGGAAGAGGAAGGCTAGATGCCACAGAAGAGAGTGGCAAGAGTGTGTGAAAAACAGATTGTGTGAGTAATTACTTTTGCATACCTTTCTTACCATTATCAGCAGGCCTGGACTTTTGATGGAAAAACTTAATTAAAAAGTTTAATTTTTTTCCTCTTAAGAAAACTGTGCGCGAGGGCTCATTGGTGGGTGGAATTTAGGACACTGATTAATTGCTTCCAAGAGATCAGCTGTATGAATCCTGCTAAGATGAGAAAAACAATAAAAGTTGGCAACCTGCTGTGCTAATGGTACAAATGCGTGAGTGCCAGTTCTATGGGAAGGCTTTTCTCATAGCATCCCCATTGTTGCCATTGCAGGTAGGTATTTGCTGGCAGAAGGGACAGAGGGGCAGCATGCAGCAGCCCACCTTGTTTTGCAGTCTTGCATCCCCTGATTTATTTCTGTCTGATTATTTTTTTTTACCCTTAGCAGACCTCCTTAGTGCTGGCTTCTGTGTAAGGTGCTGAGCAAATGCCAACCTGGCATCTTTTATGGTGATGCATTGCCCCCAGGTATGTGATTGATTGGCACAAGACCTTGGAGCAGGAGCCAGGATTTAATTGTGAGGTCCAGGCTGCGCTGCAGATGGGTGTGAGGGGAGCCAACTCTGCCTTCTCAGGTGCATGGGATTTGACAGATCCGCAAATACCAGGCAGAGATCCTGACTTTGAGACCTTGCTGCATAACAGAGGCTTGTACACGCGGTGGGACACCAGTTGCAGTTGTTTTCATGTCTGTGTTAATATGAATGTAGTAATTAAAGCACTTAATAAGACACAGCAAGACTGTGTGTTGTACGTGGCATACGCTATGGCTGCGTGATAGCATCCACTCTGAGAACCATGTTCACAGAAGGGTGGGGGTTGGACAGGAACTCTGGAGACCATCTAGTCCAACCCCCCTGTTAAAGCAGGTTCCCCAGAGCTTTTTTTTTTTTCATTCCTTCCAGGCTTGCATTTTTGGTTCATTTAACATTTGTGGCATTGTTTGCTCTTCACGTCAGTTCTTGTGGGTACAAGACCCACCACGTTACAGCACAGCTAGGGCAACTTTAGATGTTTTTTCCCTGGAATGACAAAAGCTGAGGGCTGAAATGTGTGATAGTTTGCAGATGCTCAGTTTCATCCATTCAGTGTACTTCTTGAAGTCCTCTGAAGTAAAGTACATCTGTCCCTGACCTCAAAGTGAGAAGCATAAACATTTGCTAGACTTCACACGAAGAAATTGGCAACTGTGGTCCCCTTTGACACTGGTGTCTTGCATTGCCTTTCAGCTTTCTAAACTGGAAGGCAGCCTCCCCATAGAGGAGATGGAACATCAGTTGTGTCTCCAACGCCTTATGTTGCTTTTTCCTCCCCAGCTCTGCTGCTTTGTTCTCATTTGACATACAGCAGCAAACTCAGAGAGCCCTGAGCACTGAGTCAAGACAGGTGGAAGCGGACGTGCCTTTCCACTGCAACACTGCCCCACCGCAACCATTGCCTGGCAGATCCGTGTGTTGCACCCACCCTGCCCCAGCCACTCATTGCTAACTGGGAAGCAGAAAAGGTGCCTCCTATGCAGTCCAAGTGGCTCTGAAGGAGGACCCTATCCTCACTACTCTCTCACCGAGAGCTGCATTTCTAGAGATTGCCATCTCATGCTGTTTTTTAAGTCTTGATGATTTACTAATTATCAGATGCAGATTTAGGATCAATTGCTGTTACTCCAGAGCAAGGGACACAACTAAATTTCCTCTTTCATCAGTCTTTCTAAACAAGCTCTCTGACTGAGAGCAAAGACAGGAAGTCGTGGACCTGTAAGCAAAGCTGCCTATGCTCAGCTGTCACAGAGGAGTCAGTGGCTGACTGGATTCCACCAAAGGCAGTGCTGTCTGTCTTGTGTTGCTTTCAGGTAAATCAGTCTGCAAAATTCAGGAAGGGAAACTTTTACTAAGAAGCAATATCTGGGTGAGGGGGAGAAGAGGAGGAACAGAAGGCTTGCGCGTTCATGTCAATAGTGAGTGTCCCACAGGAATGCATGTAGCTGGGAGCACCTGCTGGGAGACGGTGGGACTGAGTGGTGGGTTACTTCTCCAAGCAGTAGAACTGTGGTGCAAAGTGGACCCACACTCTGCAACTCTTTGTATTGCATTTACCAGTCATCCCTCCTTTAACACATCAAAGACTTCCCCCTTGTTCCCTTACACATACTTTTGAGTGTCCTTGAATTTTTCAGATAGCAGGGACAGAAAATGGAATAAGGCAGAAAGGGACCACTATCTAATTGGGGATTATTAGTTCTGTGCCTCTGGGATGAAGCTGAGAGAAGCTGTGGCATTTTAAGTAAGAGGAATGATGGTGGACCCCAGTAGTCAGCGTTTCAGTTGAATGCATTGCATTTCATTGGCACACAAGTGCTTTGTGTAAACCTGTGTGCTGCACATCCTACACACTGGACACAGTCAGGTTAAAGACCTTCCAAAACCTAGCTTCCCAATGAGAACAGTACACATGGCATGGTGAATATGAAGCAGCAGCAGAAAGGATGCCTGTCCTGTAGCTTGTTATAACAGTGCTTGAAAGTATTAGTCATACAACAGTGGGAAAGAATCACAGAAAGACAAGCTTTCCCCTTATGCTAAGGAGACAAATTCATTATGATAAGCCCAGAGCATTATTTCTCAGGCAGGAGCCCAGAGCTGGATTTTTCCTTAGTCTTGTTTGTGCATGGCTTCTCTGCTGTTTTGTTTTTAAATAAAGGTGATTTTAAGGTATTCATTTTTCCTCTTCTTCCCCTACCCTCAAAAGACCTTGCTTGATTACTGAAAGCTGCTGTTCAGCATGCTGTCATCCTCTAGTGCTCTTACAGCATGTCTGTCTTTTTTCCAAAGCATCCTTCATCCTTCCCCTTCTCTTTTGCCTAGCACTGACCACTTTCCTTCTTCGGTGCTAAATTTCATACATAATAGCACTTAGGTATCGTCATTTCTTTGTGTGAAGCCAAATCCTGTTGCTTTCATATCTCATCATGCTTCTCAGTCCCTCACTTCAGATCCACTTTCTTCATTTGTACTTGTCCTCCCAAGAGCATCCTGCCTTTGGCATGTGCAGCCTTTTCTTTTGAAATGCGCTTCCTCACTGTGCCATTTTCCTCTTCATTCATCATTTCCAGAATTTTCCTGGTGGGATATTCTCTTCTCTCTCCCACATTCTCACTTGTATTGCTGTAAGTAAATGTTTTTTTCTCTTTGGAAAGAGTTAATAGCATCAGGAAAGGATGTAGTCCATGGTATTCCAAATATTAGAGTGTTAGTCTGGTTTGCTCTTGCCAGTATACAGAAATATTACAAGAAGAAAGTTGCAGTAGTGAGACATAGTTTAAGATGTTTAAGATCCTGGTAATTGAGTGAGTGAGGTGAGCAGCAATCCTGAGTCAAAATGCACCCATTCAGAGGGCACCCTCGCTGTTCTACCTATTTAAATTCCCCTCATCGATATATGTAGTATCAAGAAATCCATCTCTTGTAAACAAAGAGTGTTATTGTCAGTTGAAAGAGCATAGCTTCCCTTGTACCGTTATCTTACTGATTTACAGAAAACATACCATGTTCTTAAAGCTGAAAATCTGAAATTTTTAATATATTTAATGTTCTACAAATAACTTTGGCTCCAGCTTATGGTGTAGATAAACTGTAGATCTGGCAACACTTTAGAACACAGAAAGGGCTTTTCTATATGGGGAAAGGCATGTTTAAGTTAACTCCTTTTCCCCTTCTTTCCCATCTCTCTTCTTTCCATCTTCCTTTTCCTTATGATCTGCTTATAGCAAGCCCGAGGAGACCATAATGTGCTTCGGGGGCTTGATCTGAAATTCTAGCTGCATAGGCACTTGTATTAATGAAAGCAGCTAAGTTGAAATTCTCTGCAGAGCATCAGATGAAAAACACGTTTCAGTCAAGCTTAAGGATGCAGTTACATAGGGAATAAGTGCCCTTTGCCCCCATGTGCACTGGGAACCAAATGACAAATTGGCAGACCTCATTGCAGCTTCAGTGGGTTCAGGGAAACAGCTCAGAAAGAGGAAATCTGGTTCCTCCTCGATTGTTTGTTTCACTTTTTGAATAAAGTGACTGAGATCCTAGACAATTCTGTTCTCATCAAGCAGTAATTCAGGGCACAGAGTGATCATAAAAGCTTGATGAGTTACTTTTATCTGTAGTTGCTGGCTAACAAGGTGGTACTTACGTAACAAACACAAAGCTTCTTGTCTAGAATTGTCTACAGTGGAAAGATGTGTTTTGGAAAATTGATGCCATTGATGAGCTCAAGCCTGTCAGTGCTTTATTTGATGACTTCCCATGCTGAAAGTTTGACGTCACTGCTTGTAATACTTGCGTTTGTGCTGATGTCACTTGGTCTTAGGAAAAAAGCAGGATTAGTGTCTACTTCAAAAGAGTTGTGTTTCAAAAACTCGCCTTGTAAAGTTGGAATGGACATCCAGAAGTCGTCTATTTCAGCTTCCTCCTCAGAGCAGGACTAATGTTGTTAGATCAAATACCTCAGAAGGAACAACAGGGTAGAAATGCATTAAGGACTGGAAAACATTAATATAGAACTTATTTTTGTTGCCTAATAATGAAGACACTGTTTCCAGGTGCTTATAAATTTTGTCATGCCTAAGTCTTTAGGCTGAATTTTTCCATGGTAATCATTATGGGTCTGAACAGACATTTCTGAAATGGAATTAAAGAATATCTTCTCTCCCCCTTGTAAATATTTTCATGAATTTCTTTATGAAGAACTCTAGAAATCCTAACTTTAGAGAAAGAATATGACTTTCAGCTAAGGTATTGGTCTTTGTGTCCTCTCAGCGGAAAGCCTTGCAGTATGTTTTAAACTCTTAGAACTTAATTAAGATTTCTCAAGACTGACCATCACTACCCCTACTTCTGCAGCCTTGGGCACCAGTACTGCAGTCTTGCTCTAAAACCAGCACAGAGGAGGAAGTCTGCTTCATTCCTAAACTCCTTGGGTTCCCACACAGTGCGTAGGAAAAGGCTGTCTAACTCGATTGAACAAACCACAAGATTTAGTACAGAATTGGGTATTGATTTTTATACCATTTTGGTTTTTAAAAAAATACTCTGCCAGAAACCACCCAGAACTTCCTAGGTTGTTATGCAGGTACCAGGGTAGCTCCTAAGAATTTAATGAAGGCTGTAAATGTCAGGTCTTGCAGGACTGTGAAATGCCAGAAGGAAGGGTATCTCCATGACCCTGCTTCCCCCCACCATTGTTTCTACATCGTGATGTAGTCAAACTGGATGACTGTACTCTGAGTTTACATGATATCTTGGTCTCATTTATAGCACAGAACAGTGGCTGTTGCACTTTTTATTTGGTTCAGCAGGTGAAAAGAATACAGCAACTGAAGCAAGAGACTGCAGGAAGAATGGTACAGGTAAAGGGAGGTGAGAGCAGCATACTGTTTCTGCCTGTTGCAGTGTTTTCCTGAAGTGGCTTAAAGCAAAATTCTCACTCATTGGTAGTAAGATCCTCTTTGACTGCATGAGACTTGGGTCCTGGCTTGCAGAAAGGTGAAGTACCACAACCACAAATGAAGTCATACCAAAACCAGAGAGAGGATCATGTCCGATGCTTCTCAGCTGGGGTTCCTGAAAGTCAGTGGATATATTTTCGACCTCGATACCTCTGGAAATGTAACAAATAGGTAAAGCGTGAATGATACAGCACAAAAAGTAAGTAATGTTTGTGAAGGAGTTGGGTTTAGTTGTGATGGCAACGCAGGCACAGTCAGCAGGAAATTAATACTTCAGGCTTCTGAGCAGAATGTGAATAGTGCGTGGTGTGCAGGACCTGCCGCGAAATGTAGATATACGATGAGAAAAGAGTCACACTGAAGAGTTGTCTAGTAGCTATAGAAACTGTACTTTCTACATACTGGTAGGGGGAAGAACCCTGTAGAATAAACCTTTGGATTCCAAAGGGTGCTTTGCTGTCTGGATGAAAGCTGCGCAAGAGGCTCGCACCATTCAGAGCAGACTCAGTGTGATGGCAGCAGTGGAAGTGAGGGGAATTTAGTGATGTTCTTCCTGTGTCTCACCCTGATGGGACAAGAGGTGCTTTGCTGTGGGAGATGGGCAGGGTTTCTGCCGGCCACATCTTCTGTCAGTAGTATTCTCTTTGATGCAGAACAGAGCCTATGTCATGTGGTTGGTATCTTAGGTGCCTGACCTACCTGCACTTGGAAGCGTGCGCCTGCAGATTCGGTTCAGAAGTTGGACCAGTGCAACATGCTTGCTGGGAAGTGAGTAGCACTAAAAGAAGCTGCTATTGGCTCTGGGTAAATATTATTAAGCAGTGCTGTAGTTTTGTGTGGCTGGGTTCTGGTGGAGAAGAGGGCTGCAGGGATGGCTTCTGCAAGGAACAGCCAGAAGCTCTCTGCAAGCCTGAGAAAGGTGAACATGAGCCGCTCAAGGCCGGAGTCGTTGCTGACCAAGGTAAAGCCCATCAGCGATGGTCACAGCACCTCTGGGAATCACATATAGGAGAAAAAAACCACAAGCAGCTGTTTTTTGCCTCCAAAGAAGGGAGTGAGCATATGTAAGGAGCTGTACAGACACCAAGGCTGGGGCTGGGGGGGCGGCGGGGAGGAGGCGCCCCAAGTGCTGGAGAGAAAGCTGCCCCTGCAGTCCGTGGAGAAACCCATGGTGGAGCTGGGTGTCCCGCTGCAGCCCATGGAAAGGGCCAAGACCCCACCTGCAGCCCACGGAGAGGCCCCACGCTGGAGCAGGGGGAGACATACAAAAGATGCCGTGATCCATGTTAAAGCAAGCCTCTGCCAGCACATGCAGATGAGAGAGAGAGATTTGGAGCAGGTTTTCTGGGTGGGAGGCTTGTGATCCTGTGGGGGACCAGGCTGGAGCAGTCTGGGCCTGAGAGACTGAGAGACATTCTATGATTTATGACTGCACCCCATAGCCATAACCCATGCTGGG
>VZTU01000283.1:0-24017 GCA_013400835.1 Zapornia atra | reverse complement strand
CCCATAGCCATAACCCATGCTGGGGCAGCTGGGGAAGAGCTGAAGCATCATGGGAAAGGACTCGGGTTGGAGAAGTTCGTGGAGGACTGTCTCCCATGGGTTGGACCCCACGGTGCAGCAGGGGAAGGGTGTGAGGAATGCCCCCCCCACGGCCAAAAAGGAAAACAACTCGTGAGGAACTGACCGAAACCCCATTTCCCCAGCCCCTGCGCCTCCCCATGCCACAATGAGTTGGGGGAAGATCATGACTAAAGTCTGCTAAGAAGGAAGGTGTGGGAGGACGTGCTTTAAGATCTGGTCATGCTTCTCATCACCTGACTCTGGTGTCACTGGGTGTGCAGGGCAGCATAATAAATTTGAGAGCTTTCTTTCCTTTATTCCGTGTTGAGTCTGTTTTGCCCATGATGCTGATTGTGGAATGATCTCTCCCTGTCCTTATCTGACTCCTGAGCCCCTCAATATATATTTTCTCCCTTGTCCAACTGAGAAGGGGAGTGATGGAGTGACTTTGGTGGGCATCTGGCCTCCAGCCAGGGCCAAACCACCATAAGTGTTTGCTTGTTTTGGGTTTTTTTTCCTCCCTGCTCCTTAGAATTCCCCCAGGTCTCTTGCATAAGAGAGCTGTAATTAAAATGGAGCAGGGCAACGTATGGAAAACAACAGCACTTAGTCACTGGCAGGAAGATTTCTTATCCCTGAGACTTCCAAGTTGCCAAGCTCGCTTCTGATGAGGGCTGTGGGTGATCTTGTTTCTGGGAAAACAATCGCAATCAACAGCAAAGGGCACCTGGTCTGAAACTTTCTCCTAAAGTCAGTCTTGATCAGAAGTGTTGTGGGATGATAGTGGAGCTGGCTACAGCTAACAGAGGCGTCTTGACAGTGGCAGGAGACGTTTGTTAGAATTACATTACCTTACTCTGTAAATGTTTTGGATCCAAACTTCTCTTGCTGTCTTACCCAAGAAAAATTATGCATGCTTGGGGAACTGAGTAGCATTTCACTTTCCAAATGCAGAGGTATGCAAGTCACATCTCACAAGATGGAGATGTGTGGGGCACTAGAGAATTAGGATGGTTGGAACTCAGCAACTCCTTCGAGAGTTTTATTTCAAGCTGTTCTAATTGTGGCAATTTTTTGCAGAACAGAGGATGAGAAATAGTTGGTGATGCTGGTTTGTTTGGTTTTTTTTTAAATTGTCTGCTGGCATGACTCCTTAACAGTGCCTGTCGTGTACCAGGGAATTTGTTTTGGGCTAAAACTAATTTTCCAATTTCTCCTGAAAAAGGAAGTGACTTATTGACATTTTATTCCAAACAAGTGTACATGCTTAAGTATCCAGAAGGTCAAAAGGCTGGGTACCGTAATGCTTCTCTTCAAAGTTTTCAGCTGTTGAAGAGATAACTACCATTTTACTATCACTATGATAATGTTTTACATCAGATTACAATGTTTTTGTAGATACAGAGGTATCTTTTCAAAAATCTGTTTCTGATGCTACCTGCAGATGAGCTTCCTGAGGTACTGTATTTTTTTGCACAGCCTGGCTGTGAGGACAAGGAGATACGGACACTGGTGTACCTGAGTGACAGTGGCTGGGGAAAGAAAGTCCTTTGGAGGAGAGGTAGTTCCTGGTTGTGGAGACTGTGGAAGGTGGTGAGTTTGGGAAGTGCAGTGCACTCGGGCATCCCTCTTTCACACATCTCTTCCAAAGTGTCCACTGGCAGAGCTTCAGCAACAGAAATGGCAGAGCTGCCTCTGAAATGTTGAATCTTCCTTTACCCTGAGAGAGAGAGAGAAATATGTTTGTGTTTAATGCTTTGCCTTCGTGAGCCAGCCATTTACCTCCAGATACTATTGCCACTACAGTCTCTACATACACAACTCTGTAGGGGCTCCAGGCTTCTGGTAATATTGCTCCTGGAAGAGGGTTCCTATATATCTACTACATGCTTCATCCTGTAACCTCAACTAACTGCTTTCTAAAGCTCCTGACCTCGTTCCCATTTATTTTACAGTAATGCAAGAGGCTTTAATTACTGAGACAGAAAGTTCACTGGCCAGGAAACACAGTCAATTTTCATTGCATCTCTATAACAAAGCTGGCATAAATTAAAAAAAGCTGACTGCCTTCTGTTTTCCAAATGCATGAAGTCTCATTATATTTTAAATACCTTTTGTGATGTGTGACTCAGAAGAACATGAACAGTACTCTGCCACTGTGCAGTTTTTTTGTTACAGCTTCATCTGACTCAATTGCATTTGGCATGATTTCCCCAATTTTATTTTTGAGGTTTGATGAGCACCAAGCTAGCTGACTATCTCAGTACATCATGTTAAATCTTTGGCCTAGATAGAGTAAAATATATGTGTTTGATCAGCTATATTCAAATAAATCAAGATGAGTAATGCAGGAATCTATTGTAAAGCTTGTTTAGTATGATGCATACCACTTTCCAGATGTTCTTCTTTCTCTTCTAATAATGACTTTTAATTCTTTGCTGATTGCCATTAAGAAAAAAGTTCAGCAGAACTGAAGAGAAAGAAAGACAAAAGTAATAAAAGATGCTGAAATGAAGGAGACTTGCTGTCAAATTAAGGCATTTGTATAAACTGCCTGGCTGCTCTCTAATCCTCAGGCTATAGAGCAGGGAAAAGTGCTCTATGGAAACAAAAGGGTCTGTCAGGATAAAGGAGAGCGGGTGGCTATGATCATTTCTTCCCCGTGATTACTTTTTTGCTGAGGGGTGGAATAGAATCTAAGCTGCTTCCAGGACATGCATCAACTTCCTTAGTTGCATTAGTCATATTTCAGCTCCTGGTCTTGCAAGTGTAATGCTCCCACTTCTACCTGCAGCTGTGCATCATCTTCGTTCCTGGTCTGGCTTTCCAGGCTGCAGTGGCCATGGGTCAGTGAAGACTGCTCTCAGACAGGGCTGCTGTACAGCCTGGGGTTTCTCCCAGACCTGTTCTGTTTTTCTGCTCTCCACATTGTGCCTTGATGAGGTTTTCATAGCAGCAGCCTGGCTCTGGCACTTTGGACCACCCCTAACACCACTGCAGAGAAGGCAAAGGAGAGGCTGAGCTTGTCTGGCCACGTGGACCAGCTAGAGGAAGCCAGGGATGCAGAGAGCTGAAGGAGGGCAGGAAGCATGGGACCGTCTGTGGTAAGAGTTCAGGAGTCTGAGTTATGAAGATTTTGGGGAGCTAAATGGCTTTGAGGGATGAGGGCACTGGGTTGAGAAGCCCAGGTAGGCCCAGGGGGATCAGCAACGTGTGATGTGTGTTTTGGAGGCCAAAGAGGTGAGATGATGGAGGCCTTGGGGAGGGGAGTTACTGGGTAGTGTGGGCACTACCAGGTGGGATGCTGTTTTGGGGCACGGTCATGTGTACAGAGCTACTGCAAGGTAGTGAGTAGCTCAATTCTTGCTATTAACTAGTAGATTAAGAGCTTGTAAAACTGTAACTCATATAATTGTTTCCTGTCTCTTATTAGCGGTGGGTGTTCAGAGAATTTGGGACAGCTTCTAAATAAACAGATCTTTCATGGGATTTGTTTTAAAGGTCATAAAGATTTGACAGCTCTAGCTCTGCTTCAGAAAGGTATAAGAGACTTCTTGTTCCAGAATGAAATGCCTTTCTTTTTACAGCACTGGTATGAACTTTCTTGTTTCTGAGCAAAATGACAGGTTGAGAAGATGTTATGGATGAAGATCAAACTGGGATGTTAACTGCAGGGCTTTTTTTATCTTCTGGTTAGAAGGGGAGAGCTGGAGAATGATGGTAGGTGTGGTGGAGGCTTCAGCAGCAATGACTTAACATCTCACCATTGCATCGGAGATTATTCATGCTTGTGTGTGAAGATGAATGGAGCTTGCTTGCTCATCACAGAGGTTTTGCTTCAGTGGTCTGTTCTCTTAGGTGATTGTGTTGATAGCTGAGCCATTATCATTTCAGTTCTCCTGTGTCTTGATGTTGTGCTGCTGTACAGCTTGGTTTTATCAGCGTTTCAGATAGGCTTGACTTAATCCAACAAACCTTTATATCCTGTTGTGTCCACATGAATCTACCTAGAAGGGCATTTACAGATTTGCCCCCAGAATCACAAACCAAATTTCTCTGAAGTATTTGCTAACCTTCCTTCCTATCTGTTCAGAAAAACAGATTCCTGAGAAAACAGGTTTCTTTCTTGCACACTCAGACCTACCTTTCAGTAAATTAGGATGGAATGTATATACAACCATTCATTTGTTGTGAAAGTGGTCATGCTATCAAAATCTTAAAAACATGAGGGGGGAAAAAGCACCAGCCTTCTCAAGCTGGAACCTTTCAGATGAGGTACTGTGTGGATGATCTGTGTTTTGCAGGTTGATTTTGGTTTTTATCTGTAGAAAGTATTGATGGTAAATGGCATATGCTGTGTTTGTTCTCTTTGCTGTCTGGTGAGACCCTACTCAGGCGTTCATGTACATAATGAATGGATTAAGTCTGGGGAAAAAAAGTCTCCTTTCTTATGAGGTCCTTGTTGTGACTTGCCTATTAGCAACTTGTAATACAAGGAAGGTGTGGAAGATTTCCATGAATTCCACAGAGGTTAATTGCTTTCATTCTTCAAAGAGCTCTTAGCACACAGAAATAGAGCAATCCTGCTGAAGAGTATTTGAGTCTAGCCTAAACACCATCAGAGTGCAGAATGTTTTGGGGGAGGGAAGTGTAAATTTGAACTCATACCAAGCTGCAGTCAGGCTTCCTTCAAGTAGGTTGCTAACATTATTGATCTAAAGATACAGGGATAAATTAGGCATTATGTTCCCTTGGCTGGCATGAGCGGTGAGGACACTGCCTCCGAGGCTGTGAGTGAGCCCAAAGTCACATGCCGTGTGAGATGATAGAAGTGTTTGCCTCATGTGGTTTTTAAGCTCAAAGTAGGTTTAAAAGCTGGTCAATTAATATTGTCTGTTCCAGCCTGTAGATGTCACAGGCCATAATGCTTCATTTAGTGGTACCAAATAGAGGACTTGGGAATTTCATTTGCTCTTGGAGGAAGTAGAGATTCAGACATAAGTAGTTAAGTGGTCCACATCTGTGCACTTATAGACTCTTCCAAGGCCTCCTGTGGTGGAGCCTTTCTGGCTTTGAAGATGGGATAAGGTGATCCTAAATACTCACAGCTGTTAATTTCAGAATTACTGTTTTTACAAAATACATGTATTTTTGGTGGGTTTTCAGCAGCGTCATGAAAACATTTTTGTACTTCAAAGCCAAATGAAATTCAGTGATTAAATACATTCAAACAAAGACCTCAGGCTGTTGGTGTCATATAATGGCCCTGTGGAGTTGGCAGTACAAATCTGAGTCCTACAACTGCGCTTTATGCAAGGAAGTTTGCTCTGGAGGACAAATCCTATGAAGAGCTGGGGATGCTCAGCCTGGAGAAGAGGAGGCTGAGGGGAGACCTTATCATCACCTACAACTACCTGACAGGAGTACAGATCCAGGCCTGCCTTGCCTGGATGTGTTTAATAGATGGGTAGATGAGGTACTTAGGGATATGGTTTAACATAGGACACGAAGAGTTTGATTTAATGATCTTAAAGGTCTTTTCCAACCTTGTGATTCTGTGAAGTCTGCCATTGCCATAGCTTGGCAAAGACCTTTCACTGAAACCTAGGATTGCCCCCATCCTTCCCTCCCTGCCCATGGCTTCGCTGTGGATATTGTTACAAAGCTGGTGTGTGAATCACCTTTTGTTCTGTGTGAACTTATGCCGGGTTTTGACTAATTACATTTCCTCTGTGGTTCCAGGCAATTTTCCATTTGCAATTTTATTTTTGTTTGAACCCTGAACGCCAAATTGACCCATGGTCAGGGGAGCACTGAAGCCCTGCGATCATGTGGTTTGAAGTGTATGAGCTATTCATACCGTGGGCCGCGTGGGGGAGATACCTCAGGAATTTGATTTTGCAGGGGAGGCATTTTTAAGTCCCGTTGAACCAATGTTAGCAGTATTGAGTAGTTTAATGGAGTAAGCCTGCCAGTTGCTGACAGTGTTTTCAGCAGCCCGCCATCTCACTGAGCCAGAATCATTTAAAACTGACATGGTGCTGAAAATGAGGAGGCTAAGGAGCCCAGATTTGCTGACATATCCATATGTGGGCATGTTTTAAATACATTGGGATTATCTTGCTTGGAGGTTCTGTATGTCAGTGCTGTGTCTTCAGTGAACAGTGGGATACTTGTTGCATTGGGACACTTGTTTCTAGAGACATCAGAACATCTACAAGTACTTTTCTAAGCTTTTACAAAGCACATAAGCTATCCCCTACTGGATGTGACGCACTGTGTTGTTTATCTCTGGTGGTAATTGAACGACTGGCTTCATTTCACTAGAAGCAGCTTCGGGGGCTAGAAAATAATGTATTCTGCTCCTGAAGATCCCAGAAAGTAACTGTTCAAATAATCATTTTGCCTATAATTTCTATGAGATCGTGCCTGCTTTTGTCAAGTATGTTTGACGGTGAACTTCTTACTCTGTCTTGTGCACACTATTTTTCAAGGCTTGATTATATTATAACCCTTGGATTTTTGGCTAGAGTGGTAGTTTTTTGATTATTTTTTTTTATGTTCTTAAAAAAAATGTCCTGTGAATCTGCAGTTGGAAACTTCAGTGTGAGTAATTTTGAAAATACAAGGGGTTAATATAGACACTTAGTATTTTGAGAGACCTGAAATATGGCAAAACAAGCTCTTCTGGGTGTTAGGTAGAAAAATCACAATTACTGTTGTCTTTCTCCAGGGATTATGTGCAAGGGATAACTCGAGACTTGGGTGACGGATATTGTTTGCCTGTCAGCGAGGACACATAGGGTTCCTAGAAAGGGCAATTCAAAGAAAGAGATAAACTTTCATTGTTCTGAATTTACTCCTGGTGCAGCCTCTTTCTCCAGTCACAAGGGGGAAGGAGCTGGCCAATTAACCAGTCATTTCAAACACATCCCTCTATCTCCTGAACATGAGAAGTGGCACAGACAACCCTTCAGTGTTACAGGAAGGACGCTCATTTTAGTATCTTGGCCATGCTTCAGTTGTGATAACAGCATTGTTGATTCACCTCCTGTTTTAATCGGGTAAATTGACATCCTTTCCAGGAGGGGTACTAAACTGTGTAACTACCTAGCACAGAAAGAGTTACAGGATCTGTCATGGAAAATGGAAACTGCAGCTTGCTTTACTGCTGTGTACTGACAGCTGTACTCATCTGGCATAGGAAGGGCTGGTCTTGTATATGCTAGGTAACAGCAGACAGGTCTTTTTTTAGGGGGGGAACTTGGGGAGGTGGTAGAAGGAAAAGGGGGAAGTGGGTTGTAACTCAGTGGTTAAGAAAAGATGTACATGACTCACCCTCCTCTAACAGCACTAGAGTGGGAGAAGGGAACCAGTCCTTTAATCCTTCTCATTGCCTCTGTAGCCGCCCTCCTTCTGAGAGGTTTAAATTAAAGGATCAAATGTATGATCTGGGAGTCTTTCCAGATGCACTTCTGAAGCACTGTTTGGCTGCTGGTTGTGCTAAGTAAAATGCAACCTCTCTGTCCCTGCACAATGAATGGACTTCCTTATCCTTATTTCAATTTGTTTCCAGTAGAAGGACCCATATAATGCTGAGCGGCATCCCAAGGGCCCTCCCTGGCTTCCTGCTGTTCACCTCAGTGCTTGTTTGCTGGCCTCTGAGCAAGCAGGAGTAGGCAAATACTTAAAAACCCACTGAGCAATAGAAATGCCTGATAGTTATTCATTATTGCTAGTCTAAAGAAGCTAGTGGTGAGATGCATCAACATGCCTAGATTCTCTCTGTCTCCCCAAGTAGGACAGCCTGGCTGGGCCCCAGCCAGGCCCATCTCCTGGGCCCAGGAGATTCTGCCTTTTTGGTTGCAAAAGGCGGAATCTCCTGCATGAAACGTAAAGCTGGGAACCTCAGGAGATCATCGAGTTCAACCCCCCTGCCAAAGCAGGGTCCCTAGGACAGGTCGCACAGGGAGGCATCCAGATGGGTCTGGAATATCTCCAGAGAAGGAGACTCCACACCCCCCTGCGCAGCCTGTCCCAGGGCTCTGTCACCCTCACTGGGAAAAAGTTCTTCCCCCTATTGGTGCAGAACTTCCTGTGCTCCAACTTGAGGCCATTGCCCCTTGTCCTGTCCCCACAGGGCACTGAGAAGAGGCTGGCCATTTCCCCCTGCATCCCACACTTCAGATATTTATAAACATTGATCTGATCCCCATTGTCTTCTTTTCTCAAGGCTGAACAGCCCCAGCTCACTCAGCCTTTCCTCATAGGGGCGATGCTCCAGGCCCTTAATCACCTTCATAGCCTCCTCTGGACTCTCTCCAGGAGATCCCTGTCTTTCTTGTACTGAGGAGCCCAGAACTGGACACAATACTCCAGGTGGGGCCTGACCATGGCAGAATAGAGGGGGAGGATCACCTCCCTTGGCCTGCTGGCAACACTCCTTTTAATGCACTCCAGCTCTCATTAAAGAGCTTTATAAAGAAGTACGTTTTAAATCTCCAGGTGGCCCTGACTTCAGTTTGGTATTAATGTCCTAAAATCTCTCGGCACTTTAAATGCAGTAAAGCAGCCTCCACATGGAATGTTAAGAAGCTGCTTAACAGCACTCCATGTAGTACCACCCTGGAAGATAGATGAAGTGGTACCTACACCACCACCACCTCCCAATCTGTTTCAAACACACATTGGTGTAATGTTTTTAGATCACTCGAGGTTCTGGGTAGAAACTTGCCTAGATGCTCACCTTGTAATTAATTCTGTTCTCCGGGGAGTTCTGGCAGCGTGCTGACAGAGCTGGAGAACTCCATGCAGCACAGTACTTTTTGTTGACTGGCCTCTGCGGCCCTGTTACTGTGCTTGCTGGGCAGAATAACAATACATGGTTCTTGTAGCATCACTCCAGACAGTGATAGACATAGGATGGCACTCGAACAAATACAAACACAAATTGTTTCTTTGATCTCTGTTTCTGTGATCTCACCAGACTTAGCTCAGGCTGCTGCTGTAGGTTTTTGCAAGGTCATCAAGTGTTAGTCGCTAAGAAAACACTGGCTGTTGTGCCTGTGGTTGGCTGGCTAGAAAACACACCAGTCAATGAGAGGATGGGGGGGAAAAAATAACTTTGTTTAGATCAGAAACTCTTTGGGCACAGGGAAGAATAATTGAAGGCAAATTGTGTCTTCTGGGTATAAAAAAATGGGCAGTAGCAACTGATCTAGTGTCAAATAGTTCTGGAGTCTTAATCTCTCTGCTGAAATGAACTGTGATTTCAGTAAATTGTAATGTAAATGTCCCTCTAGCTTTGAAGCGTAGGTGGTCCTACGAGTATAAACGTGTTTGGCGATACAGTTCAATTATTCTGCTCGGATTTATAGCCTCACAGCTCCAGTTGAATTTTACCACTGAAGGAACAAGATGAAATACAGGCTATTCATGTATTCCCAGATGTCACTGTGAGATAACTCTTACTCTCAGCTGTTATCAATTCCAGTGAAATAGCCTTTTCATTCAACCTAGCCAACAGCCTTTAAGCCAGATATGAGACTTCAGCTGTTTTCATTCTTTCAGAAAGCTCAGGGATTGTGTCTAAATGCCACTTTGAAGGAAGACAGAGTAGTTATTTTAAACCAGCAAGGATGCTGCTGCTGAAATGCCTCTCATTCAGGTTAAATGTTTGCCAGTTGTACCAGGATATAAATCTTGGGATTGCTAAACAAGAAGTCTATTACGGAGAATGCATTAATATTTGTAAAGCGCTTTGCAATTCCTGGAGGAAGGGTGGGTTACAGATACATGTATTATTACCAACCAAGTTTATTTACATGCTTTGAAGACATCATTTGTCAGAATGGGATCGCTGCAAGGCTGAGTTTGCTGCTCTGCCCAGAGCTGCGGTGGGTCACAGAATCACAAGGTTGAAAAAGACCTTTAAGATCATCAAGTCCAACCGTTCCTGTCCTGTGCTAAGCCATATCCCTAAGTACCTCATCTACCTGTCTGTTAAACGCACCCAGGGAAGGTGACTCAACCCCCTCCCTGGGCAGCCTGTTCCAGGCACTGACAACTCTTTCAGTGAAGAACTTTCTTCTAACATCTCATCTGAACCTGCCGTGGCGCAGCTCTGTGCCATTTCTCCTTGTCCTATCTCCTGGCTGAAGTGACCATCTCCCACCTCTCTACAACTTCCTGTCAGATAATTGTAGCCTCCTCTTCTCCAGACTAAACATCCCCAGCTCCTTCAGCCGCTCCTCGTAGGATTTTGCCTCCAGCCCCTTCCCCAGCCTGGTTGCCCTTCTCTGGACTCTCACCAGGACCTCAGTGTCCTCCTTATGGTGAGGAGCCCAGAACTGGACACAGCACTCGAGGTGTAGCCTCACCAATGCCGAGTACAGGGGCACAATCCCCTCCCAGACCTACTGGCCACACTATTTCTGATACCAGCCAGGATGCCATTGGCTTTCCTGGCCTCCTGGGCACTCTGTTGACTCACATTCAGCCTGCAGTCACCCAACACCCCCAGGTCCTTCTCTGCCTGACAGCTCTCCAGCCAGTCTCCCCCAAGTCTGTAGGACTGCACGTGGTTGTTATGGGGTCCGGGCAGTGTTGTGCTGCGCTTTGCCTGTGTGGGTTGGCACTGCTTGGGATCCTGTGGGCCAGCTCCATTTAATCTCAATGTGTACCATCGCTGCTGACCTAGCCAAGCTTGTTTATGAGGTATGTTGGTGTCCTAAAGTTATGTGACTGCTGAAATTTTTCCATGCATTTTTGTTCAGAGAAGCGTAGAAATAAAAAGACTTAAAGCAAGTAATTTTGGGTTTCTTCAGGCTTTTGTAGGAGTGGATGCAAGGTTTATCTCCAGAATTTCTACCTTTCTGTGGATGCAGTGTTCTTCCTATTTTCCTCTTGTCTCCTTTCCATCATACAAGATTTTCAAAATTGGATGTAGAGCCACTGTCAGGCACCTTCTAATGACAGAATCGTATGGGTTGGAAGTGGACCTCAAGAGATCGAGTCCAACCCCCAAATACTGTGCTATGGGTAGAAGACTCCAGTAAAATTAGTGATGTGTCTTCCAAATAAGTAAAAAAAATTACTTAAAACATTATCTTTAGCTAAAAGAAATGTCTCTCCTCAGATGTGTTGGGAACGGAAAGCCTGCAGTGCCTATTGGGTAAGGTTATTTCAACAACCTTTTATATGCGGCATATGAACAAAACCCAGACTTAAAGCTGTATTACTCTGATCTTTGGGAAGGTGCATAGGCAAGTATACCTGGAAGTCCAACCAAGATATATTAAAGTATGCATCGTACAGTAATTCCAAAGTCATGAAACATCTTTTTCATCAATAAGTATGTGCATCTACCTAATTTAATCTGTGTTTAATCAGATTCCGTGTGATTTCTTCTTTAACATCAGAACCTTAAGATAATTTTAAACTTTGGGGTGAGGGAGTGATTTCTTTCCTTTCTTCTTAGCAGCAGCAGAAGCAATTTTTTCTGCCTGCAGAAATTTTCTCCTGGTGCATCCTGAGCAGCTTTTTGGCATTCAAGAATAACCAATCAGCCATCTCTTGTGATGTGTTGTCTCTGTATTCAGCCAGGCTGCAATTTTCTGCCTCGAGAGCAGCAAATACTCATCATGTTAATTCATTTCTCTTGTTCTGTGCAGTTTGAGTGGCATCAATTCATTCCTCTGCCCACTTCACATCTGATTAAGGACTGCTCCTTCCAATGTAGAGATGGAGTTGAGATGGGATTTCCTTCCTTATGAAGACTAGGTCAAGATAGTACCTAGAAGCCAGGGAAAGGATAGTTTGAGAGTCACAATAGTGGCAACAATTTATCAACAGACAGCAATGTAAAAGTTAATTTCATTGTAAAAAGGGACTGGAATCTGTTTTTCAAGCTACTTTCTAAAGCAAGTACAAACATGCCAAATGTAGAGCTATAATTCCCAGATCCTTAGGGGAAGAGATCTTTTTGTGATGTGAAAGAAATTCAGAATCAAGGCAAAATATGTGTCGTACTCTTCATACTTTGTATGAGTATTTCTAGAGAAGCCTTAACATTTGCAGCCTATTCCAGCTGAGATTTCCAATGGTGATTGCATTGTGTTATGTACCATCTTAAGATCTAGATTGCTTTCAGATCCTTTCTCTAACTGTAGGTTTTAATGATGAATTTTGCGTGCCCTAAGGGTAAAAGTAACAGCTTTATTCCATTGGTATTCTCCTAAATTAAGTCTTGCATCTATAGCAGGAAAGAAACTTTGACTTTTGTTTACCTGTATCTAGTTCCTGTGCTCGAGACTAGAGATAGTCACGTTTTATGAAATGATTCATACATTCTGTGACCTACAGAGACAAGATAAACATGTAAGTAAATAAAAAAAACCTCAAGAAGAAAATACATCTCTTGATATAGTGCCTTAACCATTATTATGGTACCGTAACTGCAAGAGAAATCAAGTTAAAGGATTAATTTCATAAGAAGAATGCAGCTTTTTAAAAGCACAGAAGACAAAACCAAGTTCAGCCTGCCCTGAAAACCCCGTGAAAAGAGCTTTGCAGTCCTGCATCAGATGTCAGCCAGAGCCATGCATGCTGGCACTCACCCTTGATGAGGCCAGCCAGGATGGAGCAGCTCTCCAGGAAAAATCTGACTCTTTATGTGATAAAAGTGTTTCCTCTGAGAGCTAGGGAAGGCCTTAGTACCCCCAACCTTTCCATCGCTTGCATAAAGCTGCTGTAGTTTTCCTTTGACAGGCACCTAGGTCATAGAATCACAGAATGGTTTCGGTTGGAAAAGACCTTCAAGATCAAGTCCAACCATCTATCCAGCCCTAATAGGTCCAACATTTAGACCATGTCACCAAGTACGACATCTATTCTTCTTTTAAACACCTCCAGGGTTGGTGACTCGACAACCTCCCTGGGCACCCTGTTCAATATCTGAGAACCCTTTCAGTAAAGAAAATTTTCCTAATATCCTAGGAAAATAATAAACTTCCCCTGACACAACTTCAGACCATTTCCCCTTGTCCTGTTACTAGGTGACAGGGAGACAACACCCAGTTGTTGAGAGCAATGAGGTCTCTCCTCAGTCTCCTTTCCTCTAGACCAAATAATCCCAGCTCCTTCTGCCACTCCTCTTAAGATTTGCCTTCTAAACCCTTCACCAGCTTTGTAGCCCTTTTCTAGACATGCTCAAGCATCTCAATGTCCTTCTTGTAGTGAGAGGCCCAAAACTGAACACAGTACTCCAGGTGCATCCTCACCAGCACTGAGTACAGGGAAAGGATCAATACCTGTATCAAATGTATTTCACAGCTCTCACTTCCTAACTCATCAGGGCAGTGGAATCGCTCTATGGAATTAGCTTCTCAGCTAATGACTCCAAGTGAAAATCTTTGGCCTTAATGCACAGAGGCTTCATCGCTTGAGAATCATGAATGTAAGTCTTCATCTGTATGTTCCGTTTCCATCCTACAAGGAAAGGCTGAGTGAGCTGGGGCTGTTCAGCCTTGAGAAAAGAAGACTGAGAGGGGATCTGATCTATGTTTATCAATATCTCAAGTGTGGGACACAGGGGGAAATGGCCAGCCTCTTCTCAGTGGTCTGTGGGGACAGGACAAGGGGCAATGGCCTCAAGTTGGAGCACGGGGAGTTCCACACCAATATGGGGAAGAACTTTTACACAGGGACGGTGACAGAGCCCTGGGACAGGCTGCCCAGGGGGGTGTGGAGTCTCCTCTGGAGAAATTCTAGACCCATCTGGATGCCTCCCTGTGTGATCTGTCCTAGGGACCCTGCTTTGGCAGGGGCGTTGGACTTGATGATCTCTGGAGGTCCCTTCCAACCCCTACAATTCTGTGATCCTAAGGCAATGTTTTCTATCCACAGCCGGAACTAGGGCTGGATTCTGGGTTATTATAACATCATGTTTACAGAGTAACGATGTTAAAAAAGCGAGGGCTGCTCAGTTAAAGTTCTCATAGTGCATTGGGTCTTGAAAGATACAGCTAGCAATGCATGGAGTGTTGGAATATATGTATGTTCCTGTCTATTTTTTGATTTTTAAACCATGAGAGTAATGCCAGGCAGTATATCAGCAGCAGTTATCAGCTGTCACCATTTGTTTGACATATTACTAATTGGTCTATTTCAAGCAAATGCTTTCAAAGTAGACAACCCAAATAACTGACTTGCACTGTTTATTTGGAGGCTGTTTGTTTCATCACAAGTAATTCCAAGAACACGAAATACCGGCCAGTTAGGAGAGTAAAACAGCTTTATTTTGTATAAAAGCTTTCATGCAAACTGTATCCCCAGATGCCTCGTGGTTTTGTCATATGGTCTGTAAAAAGTGAACCCAATCTGAAGGATCCGGGTTTTGCTCTGTGTGTCTGTGATTTTGGAGATGTTGGTTCCTGACAACAGTTTAGGAGTACCTTGGGGTATGAGGGACAAGCCAGCCCTACATGCAGTGGTATTGCTGTCTTAGTGATCAGGAAAGGAATTTCATTTTGAGCAAGGGGAGACAAGATATGCTTCCAGATTTTTAAATGCAAATGATTTACTAAAACATAAGTAGAAGACTGTTCCAGATGGCAGGATTTGCAGAGAGAAAGGTTACTGTATTTAACAGCAACAAGATTAACTGAATGGGCCAACAAGAACTGAATGTTAAATCAAAGTTGAGAGCAGGGAGACTGGAGATGCTGAATGTACAAGTTGTGAGCTACAGCTTGAAATCTCTGTGTGACTCGAGTGGTTTGAGCGTTGTGCAACGTGGTTGGGCTTTGGTGCAGCAACCTGAAATCTGAAAGAGGAGCTGTAATCTGGAGAGGAAAGGAAGGTGTTGGTAAAGGCGAAGTCCAAGACCTGAGGAGTTGCAAGCTAAAAAGAGCAGGGAAAAGCAGTGGCCTTTCATGTTGTCAGGATCTCTAGGAGTTGTTCAGCTAAACTTTCAAGTAATCTGTATCTCCGTCTTCAGGGAGGCCAGAGGTAATCATACACATCATTTGGAAGCTGGCGATGTTTTCCAGAGGAGACACCCTGCTGAACAGGGCGCTGGGCTCAGTCCTACCCCTCCTCATTGAAATGTCTGTCTGCTCCTCGCAGTCAGAAAAAATGTGGAGGTTTGAGAGAAGTAGGTATGTGTGAAGCAACCGGTGTAATGGATGTTGTCACTTGGCAACATCCAAGAGACAAGATGTCTGAGAGTCTCTCAAAATGTTTGTGTAGGAGTGGAAGGGCCAAGGCAATGGCTCAGTTTACTGCAGATGTGTTAGACTATGTCAGGGTGATGAAGATGAGTGAATCCCCCCATCCTTCCTCCTACATCTGTGAGCATAGGAACAGCATTACATATGAGAAAGTGTTAAACGTTTGAAACGGTGAGTTACGATGTTAACGCCATCCACTAGGAAATAGGCAGATGTTATGCTATGGTAGTGTTTGCACCATCTCTGGTGTGTCCTTTTGTGCATTTATTTTGGTGACTGCATCTACCTGAATTGCTTCTGCCCTCAAAACGAGTTCACCTTGTATGTCTGAACTGTGCACTCATGTCTAGCCCAGATCAAAGCATGAAGTCACAATTATCTGTGGACTTTCTCATATATTTGGCTTATTATAGGCCAGATCACTGGCCTGTAACTGGCAGCACAGGTCTATAAATTGCCATTACACTACTAACAGGAATAATTGCAGGCAGTAAGGCTGGTAATAAACTGCATTTTTATGTTATTCAGTAACAGCAGTGTTTTATCACTCATTTATTGAGGAAAAATTACAAAGTAGGGTTCCTGCCAAAGGCACAGTATGCAGCTCACCGTTGACACACAAGTAGTACACCAATTTATAATACTGCAGGGAAAAAGGTATTTAAAAGGATGTGAGTAATTTAATGAACATTTAAAACAATTAAAAATACAGCCAGAGCATAACAACAGCGAATAGTCTGAAACATATGGCCTTTGCACCGATGCAGAGAGTGCAGTCCTTCCTCCTTCACCACTTCTCTGCCCAGGTGTAAGCTCTGCGTGTTTCAGTTCTTAGCAAAGTACGGAAGGATTTGCCTTTGTGAAGTATGGAATGATTTCTAAAAGAGACAACAACAAAAACCCCAAAAGCTCACAGAGTTCCCAGAGATGACAGGAGTTTTCACTACAGGTGTTGTGAAGAATCCTGATTGATTTTACATCCTCCCAGGAGCGCTCACCACATGACAGAGTAGGGACTGACCAGAGCAGGTTATAAGTGTATCACACAAAGAAAACACCAGCAAACTTTTATACATGATTTTTTGACATGGAGAACAAAAGAGCTTATGATATTAATGCATTTTGCCAAAACATGGTCAAACTTAAAAAGGAAACGCTTTAACTTATTACCAAGTTTAAATAGGGGCTGGGAAGCTGTTGTTTATGGCCAAGTTTCATACCTCTGAAACTCTAGACTTCATATTGTGAGTTTGCTGAATGCATAACTATGGTGTCAATAGTGAGAAGCAAGGTGATGAATGCATTTTATGTAAGATGTTAGTAATGAAACATTACTCCATGCCCTTTTTTATTTTTTTTGTTTTTTTGTTTTTTAAAACCTGTGTTGTAAGGAGTCAGTTCTTGCCCTCCAAGCCTCCTCTAGTTGTTACTGGAACAAATGCCTCTTGTTACTGGAGTAGTCAGCATCTACCACAATGTATTTTTGCCTTCTTTTCTCTCGTGGAAAAGCCTTAGGTTATCTCCACCATGACCTGCTGAAACTCTAAGTGCTGTAGATGCCAACATGTTCTTTTGGGGAAAGAAAAAGGTACTGGCTTGAACCAGGGCTCTGAAAGTTCCCCAGTGCCTGTGACACAAGCACTGACAGAGGGTACAGTCTGTGGGCTCATTTGTTTCCCTTTGTCCTTCCATCAAAACAAATGTGTCCTGCTAAACTCTCCCTAAAAGAGACGGAGCAGATGCCATTTGGGGCACGTTTTGCTCCTGGAAGACCGGAAACTGGATTATGTAATACCCTGTGTCTTGTGGACATGGAAATGTGGAGATGGTATGTCAGCAGACCACACGATTGGTGCCAGTCTGATGTTTGAGAGGACATGCTCAGTAATAGTCACAGATAATATTCACTGCTCTAAAAGGCCTTTCTCTGAACTGTCGGAGCATTTAAATGCTGATATATTCAATCATGCACCCAAGCTTTAGTCCAGGTGGTTTTTAGAGAGGCTTCTCTGAAATGGCATTGAAAGGGTAATAGTAGGTAAAGTTGGTATGGATTAGAAGCAGGGTAATTTTTGGCTGAACTTGGGAGTATGAAGCTAGCAGCTGTAACTGATCCGGTGTCTGGGGTGAAGTTTTACTTTATGGGCTGTCTGGAAAGGGGAACAAGGTGGGAATGTTAAGCCCATTATTGTGGTGGTGCTTGAGGTCCTTGTCCTCAGTACAACTGTTAAGCCCTGTTGTGTGATGCGTTCATTTATCTTGGCACAGGGTCTGTGCTCTAGTGTTTGGGGGGTGTGGGGGTAAGAAAACCATCAATGAGCTACAGCCATTGCAACATGGAAACTTAAAACAGCCGTGTGGAGTTAAGTATGTGTTTGGTGACTGAATGTATAGGTGCTCCTGATCCACCAGGTTGTCGTCTCTCCCCTTCCTGAAAGAAGGTGGATTTCACAGCAAGCCCAGTCCAGCCTCTCACTGGGAAAAGCTTGGCTCAAATTTCACCATAGCTGCCTCTGACCTGTCCTTGCCGGTTTATGTTATTGTTTTTACAGCATGCTCAGTGAAATTCAGCCTTTCAAATAGTGTTTTGTTTTAGGTGAGCTAAAAATGGGTGAAGTGTTTTGAGATGACCTATTTCTGGCTGGAGTGCAGGACCATTTCAGCATCGTGCTCATCATCAGAAGCTGACCCCATTTTAACCTGGCAGGGCTGCTTGATAGTGAAACTACACTGTGGAGAGCAGCTAGTGGATAAATAAATGAAGAGAAACCCAGCTATCATGAAGCAAACCTACAAAAATGCCTTTTGATGCAGGTTTCATACAAGAAATGGCACTTCCCATGCTTTTCCAAAAGAACTTTTTGCCCGTGAGGACAGGCAGGGGAGAAGTTGCCCAGAGAGATTGCACCATGTGTCCGTCCTTGGAGGTCTTTGAGACCCGATGGGTGAGGACCTTAAGTAATCTGGTCTTACCCCACAGCTAGGCCTGGCTTGAGGAGAAGATTGTCCTAGAGACTTCCTGAACATCCTTTCCAACCTGAATTTTCCTGTAGTCCTGTGAAGTTCTTGAGGTAAATGAAAACATCATGTGAATTGCTGCTTGGGAAGAGATGTGTGTAATGTTCATGAACTGCAAAATTTCTCAATTTGTATAACAGCTCAAAACTGCAGCTTTAAAACTGTATCAAGTGTGTTTTACTGTGTTTTACTGTTTGCTCAGCAAAGCAAGTCTAGGGACTTTGGATCCTTCCATTTCAGTTGCAAAGTTTCCAAATGTTTTGCCATCGTATACAGAGGATCACTTGCAGAAGTCATCTCCAGTTGTATTAAGAGCAACTCACTGTGTATCATCCCTTTGGAAATCAGCACATTGGTCCAAGAAACAGCAGGGTATCAGTAGAGAAGAGCTGAGGACTGACTTGAAACCAGGAAAGCTGTGGATGTTTAAACTACTTCCAGTGTTCATATTCCAGAAGCCAGTTGTTATAGATTTTAGGACTAGCAGACCCCACCCTTAGAAAGATTTCCCAAGTTGTTCTAGTTCTTTCCTTACCTCACCTCTGTTGTGATATTTTCAATTCCACATTTGAAAACCTTTTTTTTTTTTATTTTATTAATTCTATTGGATAGTCCATTTTGTGGTTCTTGCTTTTGGGTCAAAATTCTTTGGTTAATTTTTAATCTGCCCTTGCCATGTGATCCTTCTCATGCCTTGAATTCATTTTTGGTTTTAGAAATCACCCCAAGGCTGAAAGCTTATGCACAAAGAAGCTCCCTTAATATAAGCAAATTATAAAAGTGTGCAAGGGCAGCTTAGAGATCCAGAGCATATACAGGTGGTTGGTGATGGAAACAGACTGATGCTTCTCTTTACAGAAAATCAAAGTTGTGTAAGTGCATGAACTGCCTGTGTTTCATAGTTAGCGAACAAATCTAGTGAGGTGATAACATTAGTTAGATGATCATGATGAAAGTACTCCATAATTATGTTCTTTTCCATTAGCAATTCTGTTCAGGAGCAAACTGGCCTTTTGGAAAGCAATTACACAACGTAAAAGTCCTTTGAGAGATAAAAGAAGAGCCACTGAGGCCCCCTTTGAGATGGCAGGGAAAGTTCACTGCAAGCCTGCTAGCAGTTCGTGTGGTAATGTGGAGGGACATAAGGATCTAATCTCTCATAACTGGTCTCAAACCGAGCCCAGTGTTACATCCCATGGTCTGCAGATGCTGCTGGGTGCTTTGCATGAATGCCATGTTCATGAAGTTCTTTGAACACAGTTTGGCCTGACATGGAAACAAATCCTTCCCTCTTTCTCTACTGTCTCAGAGCGCTATCCTCCTTCTGAGATGCAGATTAGCACAATTTTCTGTTTCCTTGTACTGATCCTTTTGGGAAGCTGTGTGAATCCTTAAGGGGCTCTCTTTTCTTCCCCACGTTTTCTTTAAGTGGAGATCAGCAGAACGTTTCTCAGAAGTGCTAACGAATTTGCAGTCTGAAGAACAGACAGTCCCAGGACCATTGCAGATCTCTGCTCTCAGCTTTCTCTTCTACCAGTATAAAGTTTAGGACAAGATATAAGTGAAACTGCACAAATAACTGAGGAAACCCACTTGCCTGTTAGCAGAATCAGATGGTAAAATATCCAGAGACCTTTCTGGCATACAGTATTTCACAACAATTTTCCAAGCTCTGAAATAATTTGTATATGTCTCTATTTGTTTATTTGTACATATACAAAGAAAAGCTGGGCAGGGAGAAACCAAATGAGGTTCAACAAAAGCAAGTTGTAGAGTCTTGCACCTGGGAAGGAATAACCGTCTGTATCAGTACAGGCTGGGGGATGACCTGCTGGAGAGGAGCTCTGCAGAGAAGGACCTGGGGGTCCTGGTGGATGACAGGTTGGCCATGAGCCAGCAGTGTGCACTGGTAGCTAAGAAAGCCAGTGGGATCCTGGGGTGGATCAGTAAGAGCGTGGCCAGCAGGTTGGAGGAGGTGATCCTCCCCCTCTACTCTGCTCTGGTCAGGCCCCACCTGGAGTATTGTGGCCAGTTCGGGGCTCCCCAGTATAAAAAAGACAGGGATCTCCTGGAGAGACTCCAGGGGAGACAATGAAGGTGATTAAGGGCCTGGAGCATCTCCCCTATGAGGAAAGGCTGTGTGAGCTGGGACTGTTCAGCCTTGAGAAAAGAAGACTAAAGGGAGGACCTTATTAATGTTTATAAATATCTTAAGTATGGGATGCAGGGGGAAATGGCCAGCCCCTTTTCAGTGGTCTGTGGAGACAGGACAAGGGGCAATGGCTGCAAGTTAGAGTATAGGAAGTTCCTCACCAACATGTGGAAGAACTTTTTCACAGTGAGGGTGATAGAGCACTGGGACAGGCTGCCCAGGGGGGTGTGGAGTCTCCTTCTCTGGAGATATTCCAGACCCATCTGGACACTTATCTGTGCAATATGAGCTAGGGACCCTGCTTTGGCAGGGGGGTTGGACCAGATGATCTCCGGAGGTCCCTTCCAACCCCTATGATTCTGTGATATGAATGCATACATACATTTATGGGAAGATCCAATCTGTTGAGAGAGGAAGTTTTCACTGTCAGAATTACTTTTTTATCCTCTCAGCAAGTGTTGTGCCATATTGTGCAGTAGAAGCGGCAGGTCTGCTTTTTATTTCCTGGAGCAGGCTTTTAACCAAATACACAGCAAAACCTTCATCTCTTATTTTTTGAGCTGCTTCTGTGTAGAACTTAATTTGGGGAAGTTTGTCTCTTTCATCCGAAGAGATGATCGCTATCAGCAAACTGTAATGGGCAAGAAGAAATGCTGGTGGGACCTAAGCTATGATTATGTACCTTGCCTTGGGATCAGAGCTGTGTTTGGGCAGAAGATGGTGCCTGGCAGGAGTTCTGGTACACAGGGTGTATTTCCATCTTGCACAGTGATGGACATGAGGTGGGAACACAGTTCACACTCTTCCCAATAGCTTGGGAAGACATCCTGGGCTCCCCATGCATCCCATGGGAACCTTCCCTGGCTGATGTGCAGTGCTAGAGCTCATTTGTGGCACTTGAGGAGCGGTGATAATTTAATGAGCTTCACTGGGAACACGGACATTTCTAGCTCTGTGAGAATGAATGTGAACAAGGGAAGCAAGTGGGGGACACCTCTTCCCCTCATCGATCCCATCATCTTCTGTGCCTCATCTTGGGTGCAGTACTAACAGGCATTTCTTAAGCTGTTGAATAGCTCTTGAACCAGGGAGCCCAGGCAGTAACATGGTTGGAATGGAAAGGATCAGTTGTGTGGATATATTAACCTGAAAACATGCTCTGTTATTTCCTTCACAAAAGTCTACTAGCAGTTGTGGTAGGAGGCACATTCCATTTATGTGTCCATGGAATATAAAATAAGTTATGTATTGGTCTGGAGGTGAAAAAAAAGCACAGCAATATTGTATAACGTGGTGCTAAAATTAGATATGTTGGCAGTATATGGAAATACACAGCGTATTTTGGTTAAAACCACAAAAGGATATTACATTAATATCAACATACTAAAACAAAGTGGGAATTTTGCCCTACTTTGTATTTTTTCTCCTTTGACTGTCTTGTATACTGAGGATTTGGTCAGTTTGTGCTGCTCCTAACAAAGATGTCCTGAGTATGGCTTTGTAATCTTTGATAACTACCCAACATCCACCAAGGGCATCTCACCTTTCACTGTGAGATCAGCCCTGTGTTTTTTCAGCCTGTGTTCTCCTCTCTGTTGGAGGTTCACATGTAGAAACCAGTAAGAGTTCACGGCATGCAGCTAGGATTCTCACTGTGTTAAGTGATGAAGTTTGCCCCTGAATTTTTTCTCTTCCTATTTTGAGCTTATTGGGCAGTTGCTTGAGTGTCCTCGGTTTCTTTTCTTTCCTGGCTTTATTTCTGCACCCTTAAAGCAACTGTGTTTGCAGATGGAGAGAACCTTCTCATACAGTGGGTCAGGCTTGCTTCCCCAGTCCTTGTCTTGTGGTTTCTCCATACAGCAGGTGTGGGAAGAAAGGCTGCCAGTGGAGAGGAAAAAAAGTTGTTGAATACCTTGTCCTTCTTGTCTGTTGTTGGCCAGTTTGCCAGTAGTGTTCATCAGGAGAGTTGTGCTTTCTTTGGCCTTCCTTTTCTATCTGACAGACCTGTAGAAGCCCTTCTTATTATTCTTGGCATCCCTTGCCAAATTCATCTCCAGCTGCGCCTTGGCCTTTCTGACCCCATCCCTACACAGCCGGGCGGCATCCCTGTACTCTTCCCAGGATACCCAATCCTGTTTGAACTGCCTGTGCAGTTTCTTCTTGCCCTATACTTTGACTAGCAGGTCCTGACTCATCCATGCCAGTCTTTTGCCTGCCTTTTCTGATTTCTTACAGCTGGAGGCTGAGCTCTATGGAAAGGGTTCTTAAAGCTCTGTCAGTTCTGCTCTCCTCCCTTGTCCCTGAGGGCTGTTTCCCAGGGTCCTATTGACCAACTCCTTGGACAGCTGGAAGTTTGCTTTCCTAAAGTTCAGGGTCCTTACTTTACTCTTTGCTCGACCCATATCGCTCAGGGCTGTGAACTCCAGCAGTGCGTGACACTACAGCCCAGGCTACCTCCAACCTTCACATTGCTGATTAGCTCACTTGCATGGGTGACCAACAGGTCCAGTATCATATACCCTCTGGTGGGGCTATCTATTACCTGGCTTAAGAAGTTACCCTCAGTGCATTCCAGGTATCTCCTGGATTGCCTACAGCTCACTGTGCTATTTTTCCAGTGGATGTCTTGTCCCCAGGACAAGAGCCTGCAAGTTGTGGCTTCATTGCCACCCACATGCAATAGTCTGTACTTCTGTAGATGGGACTCAGGAGGGGGTTATGGGATATGGGAAATGTACAAAAGGGTGAGTAATTCAGCACTGGAACAGGCACCCAGAGATCTTCTGGAGGCTTCCAAACCTGATCTGTCTTTGAGGTTAGCCCTACTCTAAAAGAGGAAAGTCAGACCAGATGACCTCCAGAAGTCTCTCCCCAACCTGAATTATTCTGCTCATAAGAGGGTCTCCTGGAGGTGGATTCTAACCTCCTGGGTTAGATTCACATGCTTCCATGAAATCCATGTTTTCAAGTAGAGAAAAAAACTCTCCAGGCTTATTCCTTATGGAACAGTTATGCTGTTTTGCACTTATACTAGATTAGTGAATGCATTTAGTTAACTTGAAACAGTTAAATCATCTTTACATTCTCAGATGATAACCTAAATGGGCAGACACGGTGTGTAATAAATGCTCCTTGAAGTATAAAATTTGGTTCAAAGAGATTTGCTGTTTTGCTGTACGAAGTCAAACTAAGACAGAGTGGAATTTGCAAGCTACTGACTCAGGTTAAATAAATCCAATGCAATTTAAGAGTGTAAATCCTGACATCAGTGTTTTATGGCTTGTTGCAGGTAGCCTGTCCTTTTGCAGAAATGTTTATCTGAGGGTTTCCAAATTAACTCCCATTGAAGGAACAGAACTTCCTGAAAATCAAATAAAATTTGAAAAACCTTTAGGTGATAGCTACTGAAAGACATAGGAGAAATACAATCATACAAGATTCTAGTGGGGAATTTGTACCTTTCAGTTGCAGTCCAGGAAAATCATAGGTCGTATGGATTTTTTGTATATGTAAATAATTATCTCTCAGGCTATTAGAGTCACAGAATCACAGAATTA